>CM034146.1:1019355321-1019955321 GCA_019776745.2 Taxus chinensis
GGGGTGCATGCCCTATTTGGAAGAACCAATCCCGAATGAATCCTAAGTTACACGTGGAGTCAGGAAAATGGATTTAAGATGATAGTGTCAGGCATCATTGAAGCTATTGAAGAATCAGAGTGGGTAAGTCCAATGGTCATAAGCATAAAGAAGGATTGGAGGATAAGGATCTGTGATACTATAGGGAGTTGAATGTAGTTTGTGTCATTGATCCTTTTCCAACCCCCTTCACTGAAGAAATTTTAAAAGGAGTGTCTGGATGTGAAATCTATTCCTTTACGAATGTATTTTCAGGGTACCACCAAGTTCAGATTGTAAATAATGACCAGGAAAAGATGAATTTTTTCACTTAGTGGGGAAGTTTTTCCTATATGGTCATGCCTTTTGGGTTGAAGAATGTGCATGTTGTGTTTTCGTGCATTGTGGTACAAGCATTTCAGGACTTTATCCACAAATTTATTCAAGTTTACCTGGATGATTGGACAATGTATGGTCTAGTGAAGGACCATTGTGATAACTTAAGGTTGATGTTTGAGAGATGTCGGTAGTTGAGGATATCCCTCAAAATTAAGAAATGTGTCATTACTACCACATTTGGGACATTATTAGGGCACATCATATGTATAGAGGGCTTACTAGTAGATCCTGCCAAAGTTGCTATCATTGTGGGGTTGGGGGAGCCTACTAGCCAAAGTGTAGTGCATGGATTCCTTGGGCATACAGGGTACTATAGGAAGTTCATCAAGGGATATGCCAAGATAGTTGTGCCCTTAGAAGAGTTACTTAAACAAAAGAGTGCCTTCCATTGGGGAGAGGCGCAGTAAAAGGAATTTAATACTTTAAAGGATAGGCTTGTCACCACGGCCATAGTATGATTTCCTCCATGGGATAAGCATTTCCATGTTCATGTTGATGCCTCAGGATCAATCATTGGAGAAGTACTAACACGATCTGGTGAAGGGGCTGTTAATCATCCCTTGTGTTTTTCCAACATAAATTTGACACCAGCAGAGAAAAATTACACAACTACTAAGCATGAAGCATTATTTATGATGTACGTGCTCTATAATTTTAGGTAGTATCTGTTGGCAACACCTTTTATATTCTACACAAACCACATGGCATTGATGTACTTAGTAAACAAGCTTGTTCTATAAGGGCACATATTTCCGTGGGTCCTGTTATTTCAAGAATTCAAGCTCACAGTGGTTGTGAAGCCAGGGAAGAGTAATTATGGACCCGATCATCCATCTTGGATTGACTCAGGGAAGGATGCACAGAGTAATGAGGAAAGTATGCTAGATGCACAACTATTTAGGTTCCAGCGCGTACCCTCAGATTTGGAGGACATTGTAGTATTTCTTAAGATAGGTGTGACACTGGAAGGAATGAAGGCCTTGGAGAGGAACTAGTTGGCCATACACGTCGCACCTTACATGTTGATTAGCGGAGATCAATACAAGTTGGGCCATGATGAGGTTTTACACCAATGCGTGCTAGAACATGAGTGCATTGCAATTATGGAAGAAGTGCATGGTGGGATTGTTGGAGACCACTATGTGGGGAATGCAACCACATGGAAGATTTTTATCATAGGGATTTGGCCATTTACCAAGATTGTATTGATTTTTGCAAGGCCTGTGACCATTGTGAGCACATTGGAAAACCTAGAAGGAGGGATGAAATTCCCTTGTGACCAATAGCCAGCACGGAACCATTTGAGAAATGGGTTATCAATATTGTAGGGCTAATCTTGCTAGTCACATGAAGAACTGGTTCATGAGATATCATCACTTGCACTGATTACTTGACATGGTGGGTAGAGGCGGCGCCTACAAAGGATTCTACAATGGCTACAACTGCTAGATTTTTTTGGGAAAATATAATCAGGAGGTATGGATTCCCGTGGAGTTTGAAAAGTGATAGAGGTATGCATTTTCTCAATGAAATGGTTAAAATTATATTAGCAGAATTTATGGTGGCCCATCACAAGACTACCCCCTATCACCCTCAAGTAAATGGAATTGCTGAGGCATTTAACAAAATACTTAGTCACACATTGACCAAGATATGTGATGTTGGTAGACAAGACTGGGATGAAAAATTATCATCCGTTCTTTGGGAATATAAGACAACCTACAAGAAGTTGAATAAGGCCACACCATTTCAATTGGTGTTTAGTGCGAAGGCCTTCCTACTGTTGAATTCATGTTACCTTCACTGCATAGAGTGCGCATGAGGATTAGCTGATGAGAAAGCAATGGAAGAAAGGATTGATAAGTTAATGCAATTGGATGAAAGACGATCACTCACTAGGTGGATTTATAAGACTGAAAAAATAAAACAAAAGGCATGGTATGATCGTCACATCAAGAACAAGAAGTTTGAGGTTGGGAAAATGGTTTTGCTATATGATTCCAAGTTTGTGCACCACCCTAGGAAGATAAAATTCCATTGGTTGGGCCCTTACACCATCTCTTACATGTTTGACTTAGGAACATGCCAGTTACAAGCATTGGATTTGAAGAGAATACCAGGACACTTCAATGGGAGTAGCCTAAAGCCCTACTATAAATAAGTCTTCTTGGTGTTTGTAAATAAGGTAGTGTTGCTAGCTAGAGTAGAATTTCCTTTAATGCATTTTATTTTCTTGTGTTTCCCTTTCTCATTGTTCTTTCCTTTATTTTGTTTTATTTTACACCTTGTGGGCCAATAACCACATTAATTTCACAAGGTTGTATATGTGCAGAGGACCACAGATGTATTTAGTGTGGGGTGGAGTGAGAAGAAGTATAGCCCTGTAATTAAAGTTTGAGATGGTAGTAGAAGTTGTGATGAAAGGACATGTTAAAGGACTAAAGGCAAAAAAGATTAAGAGGCACGTAGAGAAGAGGTGGACGTGAATGACTGGTGTCAAGAAAGCCTTGAACAAATAAAGTACAAAAAGGAGGAAGAGCATAGGAAAAACATGAGGTAGGCAAGGGAAAAAATAGGTTAAAGGACAAAAGATGTTCCTTCGGCACTATGGACGTGCATGTAAGAGTCTTCAGTCGGGTTGGATTTTGGCACACCAAAAGGTTGTAAAGGGGTTTTCATGTAAGATGTGGCATGTGGGTAAGAGCAATTAAAGACGGCTTAATGGAAAAATCTGCATTTAATGTTTAAGTATGATGGTAGGTTGAATAACATTTAATGCTAGGAAGAAGAAAAAACTATAAATAAGAGGTTGGGAACTTCATTATTTTACATTTTGATTACAGAGTGAAGAAAGCTCTTGCAAACTAAGGAATCCAAATTGAGATCCTTGGGATGAAAGGAAAATTTGAGATATATGAAGTGTGTAGCTAGGGTAGATTCTAAAACTAGTGTGGAAGGAGTACACAGGCATGGGGAAGTTGATTAAGAAAGTGTCGTCTTGTGAAAGGATTTTCAAGTTAGGGTTTGGCAAATAGGGATGAAGTTAGAAGGGTTTCTTCGCAAAGATTGCGCTTGGGAATGAATAGAGTGGTAAATTAGAGTAAGGGGAAGAAGTTCTAAGTATTAACCCAATCAAAAAGATGGCACCTAGAAAACTAGCTGTCTCACCCAAGAAGCATAAGAAAAAGGGAAAGGGAAAACAAACAGTAGCCGTCGAGAGAACCAATGAAGAATGGTACACAGAGATGCAGTACCTAGATGGGGTATTACTAGGAAAAGAGTGGGAATCACACCTAAGAAAAATAAAGGTGAGAAATTATAATCATCGCATAACTACAACTGAGAAAGAAATGGCCTTGGAGTTGGTTCACCCAACCAACAAGAGGACACCAAAAATCATGTCCATATACAATGAAGAAGTGAAGGTTAAATTAAAGAAGGCAGGGTTATTACAACTTTATGAACTACCCTACTTCGGAAAACTTGAGTGCCTCTACCAATGGATGATGTCACGTGTTCATGAGGATCATATTTATTTTGTGGAGTATAAGATGCACATAAATTCCTAGTTGATTTCAAAGTTCACATGCCTTATCTGTGAGGGAGAGAGTTTAGATGATGATCTACGTGACAAAGAGGCCATCATGGAGACAGTAGCCATGTATGACTACAAGAAAGTATCATGATACTTTAACATCACTGAGATCTTAGACCCCTTAATGAGGATGAGCATGCACCTAGTTACAAAGCTCAATGATAAGGAGAGATGGATGTAGGTGAACAAGGCATGGCTGAATGTATGTCGAAAAATATCAGAGGGGACTGTCTACAACTTGTTATCTTTCAGTACAGATGAAATCCTAAGCAACACACAGGAGGGTGACAAGATATTATTTTGCAACATCCTCCTCACAATTATCTTCTCAGAAATAAGAGTGTTCGATGGGCTAGATAAGTTTGTTTGGGAGTATCTAGAGGAATATCTATCACCTGTGAAGAGGTTCACAAAATATACTTGTGAGACCATGATAGCCACTCACAAGGCACGTCTAGAAAATTGGTACAAGCGGATGAGGGATGCGTTCATGGTGGAATGGAGAATTCCATAGAAATTATCAATTCTCTTGGATGGAGAAGCAGATTTTGTAGTGTACTAACACTTCGACATTGGCAGATTAAAATTGATAGATGAAAAAATGAGCCCCTGGTGCAAACTCCCATTCTCTTTCACCATGTAATACTTCCAAACAGGGGTGAACAAGTTCAAAGAGGACAAGAGAATAATGTTCAACCTTAGTGAGGTGGATCAATACTACAGAGAGCTACATAGAAATCTTGTCTACCTCGAAAAGCATGCACACATGGAGAAGTATGTCTCCCAAGAGGTCTAAATGACAAAACCCCTGACTTTGCAAATTGCAAGTAGGACCATGGCAAAGGTGTATCTGGGTATAAGGAAAAAGTTTGAAAAAGGTATGTACCTTGAATGTGATGTCTCCATTCTTGAATATCCTATGGGAAGAAGGAATCATGTGCCAAAGAAGACAGAAAGAGAAGAGGTGCAAGGGAAAAAGGCACCAAGTGTGCAGAGTATACCAACAGTGGGTGTTCTAGAGGAAAGTGGTAAGCTGAGCACTTACATGCGTAGAAAGAAGTCCCTGGTCAGAGAGAAGACACCAGAGTAGGAAAAACCTATCATAAATGCAAAGTCACTAGAAAAAGAAGAAGAGAGAGTAACATCTCCTATACTGGAATCCCAAGTTAGGAAGAAGCATAAGGTGATAGAGAAGGATTATTTAGAGGATACAAAGAGCTTGGAGGCCTACAAAGGTGAAAGGGATGATTACGAGGATGATGAACCTGAGGGAGATCAAGGACCAATAGTTTTTGAAGTGCATTATTTAGAGGAAGAGGGAGATGAAGAAAATAATGGCTACATCTTTGCTCGGATGAAGGATAGAAAGGAAGAGGAGGATGGTCAAGACAAAGGGGCGAGCAAGGAAGTAAGTAAAAAGAATCAAAAGACCCCAAGCCTCACAAAGGAAAAGATAAAAGAGGCCACAAAGAGGGAAGTTGTAGGGATCATTGAAACCTTGGTGGAACAAGAGCTAAAGCGAAGCGTGGAGGAAGTGCTAAAAGAGGATGAAGAAGAAAGCATCGGGAAAGAACATGACAACATAGGAGGAGGCCCCAGTTTGGATTTTAGCTTCCCAAAGGGCACACACCTAGGAGGAAGATGCACATAAATAAAAAGGAAGAGGATGGGTTATATTGATGATCCAAACAAAGTGTTGTTTGTGCGTTTCTAAAGAAATGTTCCGTCAGAGTAACTCATGGCTATGGCATCATTTTTATGAGGGAGGTGCATACCCTTGGATGAGGAAAATGCTTACTTGGGAATTTGAGTCCCACATCAATGAACCTGAATTTGAATTAAGTTAATGGGCATAAATGAGAGTGTCAAAATCAAAAGGAACCAATCCCTTGGTGAATACTCAACAGTTATTTAACGAATAGATCTGGGTCAAAGCACAATGTTGTGTCCTACTTCATGTCCTAAAACAGTGAGTAAGAGTTTGGGTAGGATCAGAAATCAAGGGTGTTTGTGTGAACACCCCTTTCGCATGAACCCCCTTCACCTGAAATGCCATGTATGTCAAAGAAAGTGGTTCACCTAAATGGGGGTTCCTGCGAACACCCCTTCGCATAAACCCCTTTGGGTTCAAATAATTTTGACGGCACAAAGTTATATATAGATCTTTATATAGTTCTGGGTAGCAAATTTAGGGGGGTTTGGGTGAAGGGGGTTCCTGTGAACCCCCTTTGCACGAACCCCCCTATGTGGCACATTTTGGCACCAAATCCATTTGGAGGATAATTTTATGTCAAAATGTGCCACTTAGGTGCCACGTAATTAGGGTTAACGAATGAATAAAATTACAAAATTTTAACACAAAATACAAAATTTTATTAGCTTTCTAAAAATATAATTTTTGTTTTTAAAAAATTTGTTTTACTATTTAATTTTCATATTTTGCTAACATACAGTATTTTGGGACAATCAATTATACACAATCAACCCAATTTGAAAATTAGCAAAGTATATATAAAAAATTGAAAAAAATAAACTTACTATTTGTTGAAGTCTTCTTCTTACCTATGAAAAAAAAATTCAGTTTCGATATAAATCTTAAAAGTTATTGGCATAAGTATTTGTACGCCATTTATTTGAAAATAGTTTTAGTAAATAATTAATTAAAAAAATATAAGTCAAAAAATATGAAAATTTGACAGCAACTCAAAATTCAAATATTGAACATATATCTAAAATTTCATGGTGAAAAAATAAATTTTCATTTAAACAAACAACCCGGGGACAGTCATTCCTCTTTTATAACATAAGAAAAAATATATGAATAAAATTAAGAAAAAGAACATTTTTTTGCCATTTGTTAAAAAACAAATTTACATGTATTCTACACTCTAAACACAACATTTCGTTAGTTTTTGGAATTTCATAAATGTTTATGGTTTTGTGGTTATTACCTTTAGAAAATCAATGAAACCGAAAATTCATGTTTATAAAGGTACACAACATACCAAAACATGGGACATTTTATTTTGATTTTACCCATCTACAACACGCTGAAAAAAGTCTCAGTTGAAGTTGAAGCCATACTTTTCAGGAGAAATGATAGATTAAGGTTCCTAGAGGCAGAGCTAGAGAAGAAGGAAGAAGAGCTCCTAAAAAATACTAAGGATTTAAAACATGAAGAACTAGTCACCGCCCAGCTTGAATTGAAGGAAGATAAGGAAAAGGTACAAAAAGTCTCCAAGAAGGTGGAGATGATCACAGATGACATTATCTTGAAGCATCCAAACTTGGCACCACTAGAGTAGAAATATGAATCAAGCCTGGAATGCCTAGAGGACTTGAATCGCGTTCTCACCATGGGGAGGAAACCTCTTGCCTTAGAGTTGGCAGAAGAAGCATTGGTGGGCCAGGTGAAGGAGGAAAAGATGAAGGTGTTGGAGATTGTTTCTCAGTACAACAAGATCCTCACCAATGTAAATGCCATCATGCAAGTAGTAAAGGCCACCTATGATAACTATGTGGATATGGATAGAATGATAAGCATCCTAGTCGCCACCCGTGAGGTGGAAGTTAAGGAGTTACAAGAGAAGAACAAGGGGAATAAGGGTGAATGATACAAAATTATTTATGAATTGGAAAATAAATCAGAACCTATTGAAACCTTGCGAGGATTAATCAATAATTGGATAAAAGAGTTATACCCCTAGATCACTTGAAGGATGGACACACTCAAATAACTGGGCAAGAAATTGGAAGAGGTTGTTGAAACCATGAGTGCCAAGGGAGAAGAGATGAGCTTTGAGGAGGTGAGTGCCCTAGTCAGTGATCCTTTTCAACAAGTGCAAGATGAGGTTGATACTTATGATAAGTTGGATAGACTTGAAGAAATATTTCCCACTCCTCTTGTAGCAGTAATCATAGTTTTCCCATTCTTTCACTCTTCCTCAATTCTTCATTCCTTCATTCTTTCCATTCAAGGACAATCATTCTTTATTCTTTGGGAAAATTTTCCCATAGATGAAGAACAAGAGTAGTGTGGGGTGATTTTGGGGTCTTAAAATAGTGGCTAAGTATAGAAAGGTGTGTGGGCACACATGACCTACTTAAATAAGAACGTGCAAGGAGAAAGTGCATAGGATAGGGTTCTAGGAGGGTTTATTAGAACCAGTGTCGCACACATAAGGTAGAGCAAAGGTTTTGGGAATTTTTCATATTTGGAATATCAGATAGAACATGAGAAAAGTGTGACCCGACTATGCATGCGGAATGGATAAGATGTCAACCTGGAAACAGGGTGGCCTAGGAAGGAATATACCCTATGATAGAAGATTCCAGAAGACCATCATTGCAAAGAGTGGAGGGTTAGAGCCTGAAGATTCATGTTCCCATGGAGGACAACCTTGGACACTTGGTAACAGATTTGTAACTCCTATAAAGGCATGAAGGTGGTGGAAAAGGCTATAAATACAAGTACCTCTTAAAGGAAATGGATGGATCAGATGAGAGGTGAAGCTCTGCAAAAATACATGGAGAGTTTTGAGAGATGGGTTTAGGATATGTGTAGGAGTAATGATATATCTAGAGATGGGTTGTTGGGCCCCTAAAATATTGACTAAGTGCACCAAGGTGCATGGGCGCGCAAGGCCTAGGTTGAAGGATGGGCGTGCAAGAAGAAGGTGCGCAAGATAGGGTTCTAGGAGGGTTTTAGAAGGGTTTTGTTACTGAATTTTGTGTTAATGAATGTAACCCACCTTTGGGTTTTCTGTGATTACGATTATTTAAATAATCACTTTTAATTAGGGCTTATAAATAAAAACCCCTCATTTGAATTTGGTTATTGTTTACAGTTGGTATAAGAGAGGTTTTGTCCTATCATTAATAGTTAAGTGTTTACACCCTACTGTAGACAATAAATATATCTTTTTCCTTCCTTACATAGCATAGTTTATATGCCTTATTGTCTAGAGTGGATTTGGGTATTGAAAAACCTACCAACAATTAAGGAGATATGATTTAATTTTAATATTATTATCTAACTTATGAGTTGGGTTTTGTTGAAGTCTGTTCTAGCATAGGGTTTTTGAAACCCTACCTCAAAGCATCATGATCTTTGCACCATTATCATATCAGGAAGCTCCTTGTGTTATAATCCAGACTAATTCTATTTTTCTCTTTCAATGGATTTACGTTGAGGTTGTGTGGATATTGTGTGTATATTTTGTTGAGACATCGAGGGTTGACTAAAGGATGTTTGGAAATTTTAAGTAAAGGAAAAATTACTTCAAATTCATCGAACATATTTAAATATTATTACATACACATACAATACTACTTGTTATGAGTCCATGGTTTAAGATAATCTTAGTATGGATATTAAGATTTTATGAGTTAACCAATACTCAAATATATTGTATACTTATGCTAACCGACCTTGACCATGAAAAAATAATTATTATGGAATAATAAATAATTATTTTTCATAATAATGGGAACCCATTTGAGATCAAGGGAAATAAGGATTCCCTTAATCGAAACAATAGCCTGACATAGAGAATATAATAGTTATCTGAATAATTACCTAATCCATTTTCTTATGGCATGTAATGATTAATTGATGTAAGTTATTGTCAACCCACTTTATTATAAAGGCATGCGTGTTTGGTAATAAGAAGGTTAATGATCTTATTCTTGTATTATTATTATGACACTTTTATATGACCGTTATGGTACTACAACAAGAATACAACAATAGTTATATTAAATTCAAGTTAAATTATCCTGGGTATAAGTTGATTTATCTTGTGGGATATTTATTATATGAATGTATGTTTATTGCAACATTTCCATTGTATAAATACTAAATTTTTTAAACGGATAAATTGGGAAAAGGGGCTTTTCATGCCAGTCATGTTGGACTTATTTCATGTAATTTTGTACTTTACCAATTTCTATTGCATGTAAATTTGAAATATTTAGCTCAGATAAGATGCTATTTAGGTATGAATTTTCATAATGATCATTGTTATTGCAAAGAAAAGAATGTAATGATACTTGTGCTTATAGGAAATGAGCCCTTGCATATGAGAAAACTCTGTAAAGGAAAAAAGGATTGGTGTAATGTATGAATATGTTTGTAATAGTCATTTATGACTCAACAATATGTAATAGTCGTTTTGAAATTAATAGAAGGAATCAAATCCACTTACATTGATGTACCTAGAGAACCTTAGTAATGCTGTTGTCTTAAATTAATTAATAAGAAAGTTATGAATTTTTTTTTACCCAACTGTATTATGTTATTACTACTTTTTAGGTGTATAATATTTATAGTGAATTATTCACCAAGGAATGGGAATTGAAACCTTGAGCTTATGTTTATTAACTACATTGGATAACATCCTTCTCTTGTAAAAAAGTATTAAGTTGATAATATCTAGAAAGGGAAAACATAAAGTATTATTTTAAATGTTATCTTGGATCGGTTATTAGGAACAAATAGACCCACAAAGTGTTGATAACAATTGTGTTATATGTTAAGTCTATATGAGAATACAAGTTCTAGATAATAAAATACCTAGGTTGTAACTTGGAAATATATAAGTTACAACCTAGGTATTTTATTATCTAGAACTTGTATTCTCATATAGACTTCACATATAACACAATTGTTATCAACACTTTTTGGGTCTATTAGTTCCTAATAACCGATCCAAGAAAACCTTTAAAATAATACTTTATGTTTTCCCTTTCTAGATATTATCAACTTAATACTTTTTTACAAGACAAGGATGTTATCCAATGTATATTATATATATATATATATATATATATATATATATATATATATTTGAACGTATGCTATTCAAGATAGAAAAGCAATTATAAGGAATTGTTAGAGCAAGATATGTCTCATGATTGCATGATTGTTTTATGTACCATTATAAACCATATATATATTTTTGGGAAGGGTCACCCCACTTCACATAAGCAATATAATGGAGCCTAAGTTTGTGTAGCTAATATATTGTTGAGATATAAACTATATCATACTTAGGGATTAACATAAACATGTTATAATTTAATATAGTGAGCTGATTTCATTATGGAGTAAAGATACTCATTTGGATAATAGAATCATCAAATGAAATAATTGGCATAATACTTTCTACTATAAATGGACAAAATAGAAACTGTGGAATTAATGCAATAAGATGATTTAACACTACAACTCATTTGTATAATGAGAAAATGGAGTGATTTAGAACTACAAATGATTTACATAAACTCCATGACTTAGAACCCTAGCTGCGAAACAATATTGATTATAGTATCACTGAGACATAAGGGTCTCTTGAAGTAATATAATTTCATTGTTTTAAAATAACTAAAGTACGACATTCCCAATTAGGGAAGCGTGATGGGCTGAATATTTATGGCCACTATGAAGTATTACCCATCTAATGACAGAAGTCATTAATTGGTTACTATTGTATAGAATCCATATCAAGTTGCCTCTTCAACCTTCTCATATTATGATGGTCCTGACACCTTTACATGCAGGGTTCATTATAGTTACAAATGATGATGTACTACACATATATGTACCCCGATGTCAGTCTATGATGGCTATGGGATGGGTAGTTGTCTAGTAATGATTAAAATCATTATGAAGACAATTAACTTCTCATATACATCCTAAGTTGACGTAGTGACAGTTCTTCGTGTTGGTTAATCAATATTTATACATTGTATGATACTTGTAAATGATTATAAAACCTTTATCTAATACTAATATAGATAAAAATAATTAAGAGGTACGGTGAAAGGAATGTTTCGAATGTCAAATGTTTCATCACGGAACTGAGCATAACACACATCTCTGACAATTTGATCAAAGTAGTGCAAGGTTGTTATATGCACTTTCCTAATTTTACATAGATCTAAGGTGTAGGATGTCGAATCAGATTTTGTGGCAGAAACCTAGTTAGACACTTAGAATAATACATTTGATTTTCTCTGAATAAAAAATAAAACCATCAGTATATTGGGTATATTTTGTCATAAAGAGTGTTAAATGAGGGATCAGAGTTAAATTGACTCATATAGCTGCACATGGTTAAATTTTGTAGGATGGAGTGTTCTTGACGGATGCTGGTTCTAAATTAGATGAATTTAGAACAAGCAAGTATGTTATCTTTAAAAAATATCCCTAGAATTGAATTCTTAAAATGAGGATGTTACATTTTGGTATTAGAATTGAAGGTTGCACCTCGTAGACCTGTTGAGTCCCTATGCTTACTGAATATCTTAATTTGTTAACTGAAAACAATGAATGAACGAAGGATATACCATGGAGAATGAACCATACAAAATTATGCTTCATTTTTGGTGTGAAGAAGCTTTGATAACACTCTAACAATCCTTTATGACACTCAAAACTAGAAGAATGTTAGGTGTAATTGGTAAGTGTGATCATGATCAGTCAAGGAAAACAACTTAAGCTTAATGATAAAAATAAGCAGAGGGTTTGTATATTGATTAAGCTATCTTAATGACATATTTGGAACTTAAATCTAACATGAAACAAAATTGCATAGGGTAGATGAAGTAGATAGGGGTAGAATATCTGCTATAGCAGTAGTAACTTCAAAGGCCAATTAGGAGAGAGTGTGATTGGCTTCCAGCAATGTTGGATGCACTTTCTCAGGCTAAGTAGGATACTCTTCAGAGGGCCGGCATATTACGTATATCACGGGTTCCTCATGTTGCACCTTCTAGTCACATACTGTGTGACCTATTTTCGTATCGGGATGCTGATCGGAATACTTTTTGATTTCCAGGAGTCAGGGGTGAGTGGAATAACACCCTGGAGGATGTCCACCATATCTTGGGAGTCCTGATCATTAGGAGATGGCTTACAATTGAGACAGCAAGGTCACGGGATCAAATAGCACAGTGAGCTACATATATGGGAGACACAGTTGTCTCCACTAGTTCAAAGAAGGGGGGTGAGAGTCTATTCCATTCCTAGCTTGCCTATCCCTTTGATTCATCAGGACATTATGGGGATCCTTGCCTCAAGATTGATCAAGGACAAAGGAGGGGACACCTTACTCTAATGTTGGTCCCCCTATTATTACACAGATTGAGGCACATGGCCGGATTTATGCCTGGGGAGCCGATATACTTGGGACCACCTACCATGACCCATATAGGGTGGTCCACTTATAGGGATAGTCTTTGAGCCATCTGACCCTGGTTATGAGTTGGGTCTATGAGTGTATCATCCCCTATGGGAGAGGCATAGAGGTGGCGGATCCTGGAGCCATGAGGGTAGCCAGATGGACAGAGATGTTAGTGCTTAGAGCACCCCACCAGCCAGTTGCTTCCCTGACTACTGATGATATGGAGGCCACACCTCATTAGGCCATGGCAGGGTTATAGGGTGAGGGGACCCTCACTTTTATTTCCTACTCTACTATAGGGCAGCTTGTGGATAGGATGGGGAAGGTAGGGACACACCCTTTTGATCGAGTGCCTCAGTAGTTTGGCCTTGCCTACATTGGTATGCTTCCACTAGTGGTGATAGTGTTCAAATTAGTTTGGGAGGCTAGGGGAGGTCCTAGAGGCCAGGGTTAGACTGTTGTTACTCTTGGCATCCTTATTGTAGCTAAGTGGGTAGTACGTTCCCGAGAGAGATTCGGTGCTCCTCATGCACCCTTACTTCAGATCGTCACCAGTCCTACCCATAGCAGTGATAACCCTATTGATATAGAATCTAAGTCTGAGGAGTTCACAGGGGGAGAGACAGAGGAGGAGACTAAGGACATAGAGGTCAGTGAGTCAGGTGGAGAGGAGGATAGCGATCCCGAGTGGCATGACACTCAGGAGATCTTACAAGCCAAGAGGGCAAAGTAGAGTGTGGAGAGGGTGACTCTAGTCTCAGAGGAGTTGCCCTCTCAGGACCTAGGCGGGGAGGATGAGTCCGTATTAGGACACTATGTTGCCTCAGACATAGGAGGAGGACATCAGTCAGCGGTGGCATCTGTTTTAGGTGTTGATCCTAAGGATCCCTCTTGGAGGCCCAAAGATCCGAGTGAGTTGTCACTCTTCTTTTAATATTTGTTCTTAGCTAGGATTGCCTTAGTTGCTATCTCTCCCTTTATTCATTTTTGTTTTTATCTTTTGATTTGTTCTAACTTGTCTTCTCATTTTCTTGTAGAGACTATTGATGAGTGGCGAGACTTGATTCACTAGATATGTACTGATACCCTGATGCTCCCCATGGAGAAGACTTACGTCGAGTTATCGGTGGATGCGGGGGAGCCTTCAGCAACTGGTAGGCATAGTGATGTCTTTTCCCCTATCTGGCACGTGGCCAAGATGGTGACTTCCCTCCATACTAAGTTAGCTGGGTATAGAATTGTAGAGCACCTGATGAGGAGTTTCTCTCATAGCGAGGCCATAGCTACTATTCGGGACCATGAGCCTTTAGTGCACTCAGAGCACCGATGTAGCCAGAGTCCTAGACGTGGTTGTGCACCTTCAGAGGGATCTCATAGGGGTTGAGAGGCCACTTGGCTCTTTTTGTAGTGACTTTTGTCAGATTGTTTATACGATCATTTTGTATTTTCTGGGCTCATTGGGCATTTTGACCATGCCTAGCGCATGATAGCATTGTACACAAAATTTAATTGTATATATATATACTTCTTTTTGGATCAGACTCTTGGTGTCTAGGATTTTGTGATTTATTTCCACATGTATATTATATGCTTATTAGAATTCTTGTTTTTATATGCTTTTCAGAATGTATGCAATGGAAAACAAATGATACAAATGCTTTCTTCCTTTCGTATTTTGTGACGCTGATGTATGATAATGTAGAAAAAATGTGATTTTGAACTTTAGTTTCTATAAGCAATTTTCTGGTACTTCATATTTGTTTTGAAAAAATGTAATGATAAATTGATATGATGAGCAAATGAACTTGCCCCACCCCTAACTCCACACAACTAGTAAGATGCGAGGGCTCACCACCAAGAGCTAGAAAGGGCACAAGCGATGAGGTGTGTTGAAATGGTAATGATGGGAGATAGACAAAGAGTTGGTGGAACCAAATTAAGACGCTACAAACCTACCCTTCTCAAGTGACTCCATAGTTAAGAATGTGACTTGCTTTGCATTTTATCTAGACTTAGATCCGTAGATGGCAACTTGGTTGAAAAAATTTGGTTTTCAAGGTTTTAAACTCTCTCAGAATTTTAGACATCTGATTCATTTGTTTTTTACTCAAGATTTCAAAGGTTTATTTGAACTATTTGCTTATGACCTTCAATGTTACTGTTAGGAGGACCCCCTACACCTTGCCCCATGCTACTAGTAAGAAGCATGGGCTTATCACCATGGATAAGGTACAGGCGAGTAAGGGAATTTCCATCCTTTCCCAACCCTACATCACTAGTAAGAGATGCAAGTTCATCATCGAAGGTTGGTAGGGCAAGGAACTGTGTAAAAGTAAATTTTTTTGTTTGATCTACATTTAACTTATTTATTTGAGAAAGATGTTAGTATGTTCTTATTTCCAAAGAGATCTATATACGGGATAGATTTGACACCATGAAGCTTCTAGAACAAACTATAGGCAAGACACCTATCCTAGGAAGAAACAAAAGTGGGAACAAGCATGCAGGCCTTGGTATGGCTACCGTTAAGACTTTGTCATATCTAGCTTTAATTGATGACATGATTTAGAAATAGTTTGATGATGTTATGAAAAAGAAGAAGTATGATTTGAATGCTTTTTCCAATACCATCGAAAGTTTGTAATGAATTTCTTAAGAGCAAGTTCCTCGATCAACAAATTGTACGAAACGAGTTAACAAAATGAACCTATCTAATTGAAGATGTAATGTAGATATAATTATACAAATAGTGCCGACGCTTCATGCATAAAATTGTTTAAGGTGCAAGGAATTTACATTTTCATTGAATTCCTCACCTTCCAGTGTACATAAGAGATATGCACCATTTCCGTAGTCTTTCATGACTTGGTATGGGCCCAACCATTTGGGCTGGAATTTCCTTCCTTCACCGGTCTTCTTATCGATCCAGCTGTCTAGTCTTAAAACTAGATCTCCTTCATATATTTCTCATTCATAGACCTTTTTGTTATACTGCCGGCACATTCAGTCAGCATAAACTCTATGGCGTTGTTCATCATTTAACCTGGCCTCATCTAGGCTTTCTAGTTGGGAGAGGCATGCCTCTCTATAAGCTTCCTCATCAAGAATATCTTGTAGTGAGATGTAGAGACTGGGTATTTCAACCTCAAGTGGGAGAACTGCTTCTGCTCCAAATACCAATGAGAAAGGATTTACTCATATTGGTGTTCTTATTGATGTTAGGTGGGCCCACAAGGCCAGATATAACTTTAAATGCCAATCTTGTTTGTTTTCTTTTACTGTTTTGAGTAGAATAGATTTCAATGTCTTGTTTGTTGCTTTAGCCTGCCCATTGGCTTGAGGGTAATACAAGGAGGCCGTATGATGGTTTATTTTAAATTTACTTCATAGCTCATAGACCTCATCATTATTAAAGGATGTGCCATTATCTGAGATAATGATTTATGGGATACTATACCTACAAATGATTTGGTTCAAAATGAACTTGGTGATCACGACACCGGTACAGTGATAAGAGGCATAGCCTCTACCCATTTGGTAAAATATTCAGTGGCCGTGATTATGAAGTTATGGCCATCCATTGACGAGGGAGAGAATTTCCCTATCAAATATAGGCCCCGTGTAGAAAAGGGCCATGGAGTCGTGATTGGTTGTAGAGATTGTGCCGACATGTGAATCTCGTGGGAAAATTCTTGGCATTTATGGCATCTACGTATAAAATCTACTATGTTGTGTTTGAGAGTGGGCCAAAAATAGCCCATTCGATGTATTTTGTGAGTGGTGGTGTGACCATTGAAGTCGCCTCCACATATTCCACTATGAGATTCGTAGAGAATCTTCTTGGATTCTTCTGTGTCAACACACCTTAGACGCATTCCATCGAAATCCTTACGATAGAGAATTTGTTCTATGATAACGTATTTAGCTACGATAATGCGTAACTGTCTTCTTTGTTGTGGTGTAGCACCCACTGGATACGTATGGTCCATGATAAAATTGATAATATCAGTATACCAAGGACATTCAGAGATGGGAGGTCTGGTTTCGATGTAATATATGCATTCATCGGGAAAATCCAGACCTACTAGATCGCCTCCATCTAACGGGTTGTTGGCTAACCAATCTGTAATGATTTGTCCCTTAACAGACTTCTGGTTTATAAAAGTTAATTTGAATTCACCCATTAAGGTTATAAAGCGTCCACCCTTTTTAGACAAAGACCCTTACGTGAGGAAATTTCGTAAATGGTTTGTTTTTACAATGACCCTTGTTTCTTGATTTAGCATGTAATGTCTTAAGTGTTTGGTTGCAAAGACTATGGTAAGGAATTCTTGTTCTGCTTGTGTATAATGTGTTTCATAATTGAGCAATGTTTGGATGATAAAATAGACCACACGTTCTCATTTATCATTGTCTTCTTAAGCCAACATGCAGGCTAGCGAGACATCCATAGCCCATGAGTATAAGATCAAAGGATGATCTGGTCTAGGTGGCATTAATGTAGGAGGAGACAGTAAGAAGCATTTAACTACTTCAAAGGCCTCATGGCATTCCTTTGTCCAAATAATGTAGCAATCATTTTTCAACAAATTGTTGATAGGATGTACAAGAAAACTTAAGTCCAGAATGAATCTCCAGATTACACCGAGCTTTCCAAGAAACAATCTAATTCCAAAGTCATCTGATGGTGGGATCATCTCAAGAACATCCCAGATTTTGGTTGGGTCTACATCGATCCCTCGTGATGATATAATGTAACCTAGGGTTTCCCTCTTATCACACCTAACATGCATTTTTATGGGTTTAGTGTGACTCCGTATTTGATCAAACGTGAAAGAATGATGCAGAGCAGTTCTGGGTGATCACAGCACTTCCTGGCCTTGGCCAACAAGTCATCTACATAGGATTCCATGATTTTATGAATAATATCGTGAAATATGTATGTCATTGCCCACTGGTATGTGGCACCAATGTTCTTAAAACCGAATGGCATAACAACATAGCAATAAGTTCCCCAAGTAGTTATAAATGTGGTTTTGGCTTGGTCTTGTTCAGATATTCTGATTTGATTGTATCCCGAGAACCCATCCATGAGGGACAAGAGCTCAAATCTAGTCATTGCATCAATGATGACGTCAATGGATGGTAATGAGAAATCATCCTTGGGGAATGCCTTGTTAATGTCTCAGAAATCTATGCAGATTCGTATCTTCCCATTATTTTTGAGAATGAGGATGATATTAGATACCCACTGAGAGTAATTGACTGGTTTGATGAACCCTACCTAGAGAAGCTTCATTACCTCTTCCTTCACCATGAGAGCTACCTTGGGTTTCATTGGTCTCAATTTTTGTTTAATTGGCTTTGCATCTGATTTGGTGATGAGGTTATGTACCGCGATGTGTGGTGCAATCTGCGTCATTTCTTTATAATTAAATGAAAAAGAATTTTGATGTTATTCGAGGATTTAAGTGTGTATTTCTATTTCTTTTGGAGTTAACAAAGATCTTAGTTTCAAGATCTTTTGTTCTTGCTCCGTTCTGATGTTAATATCAATCATTTCTTCGATTAAAGAAGCATTACCTTCTTCAAACTCATGTGGGGTTGGAGGTAGTTCCATATCTTCTCCATTATCTACCACGTATATGTCCAGTTCCTTTTGTGGGGGAAGCTCTACCATGGGATTTCCAAAGTAAGAAGACGAATATGGGATTAAGGAAAAATCTACCATGTGATGGGTGAGATGTAACTCTGCATAGGTGTTTAGGTAATTAAGAGTGGTTGTATCACTATCAATGTGACCTGAGATAGTAGATGTGTTCTTAGCTATGTGTGTTAGAAGAGGGTTTGTTGACATTTTCTTTACTAACGGTCCAGTACGAAGGGATACCATGAAATGGGTGTCCTCTAATTCACTGTTTGGGGTGAAACATGAAGCTGAGGTTGCTATCGAATCTGTGAGAAGATTTTGTTTCTCTTGGGATTACTTCAATTGATATGAAGTTAAATCCTTTACTCAAATCTAATATTGTTGTTTTGTAGAGCTGTAAATGTTCAGCTCTAGTCTCATACACCTCAGAGACTTGATTTGCTACTAATTGAGAGTCTCCTAATACTCTGATGTCGTTAACACTAAGCCTTTTAGCTATGATGAGACCAAGGAGGAGGGCTTTGTACTTAGTGCCATTTTTTCTACATTTTATATTTAATTTAAAGGCGAACGATAGGATCTTTCCCTTGGGAGAAGTAAATATCACACCTGCCCCAGCCCCATAATGGCATCTAGCTCCATCAAAGTGGAGATTATAATGTTTATTTGGGAAGATGGATGTCAGGACATTCATCACATCTATTTCTTCTACTTCAGTTACTTCTACCATGCAAAGTTCTTCTGCTGGAAGAGAACCAACTTCTAGTGTACATCCCATACCTGTGGAATCAAAAGGTATGAAAACTGGTAGATCTTGTTCTAGTAACTCAATTATTTTTGTAGTAGTTCCTAATGATACTATTTCTACAACGTTAGCTTCATCCTTGAGGGCTGGGATTCTCTTGACTAGGTTCATAATCTCCAGTTCTGTTGTAGGTATTAATTTTTCTTCTGGTTTTGAGTTGGTTGGTTTGTTGGGAGTTCAAACTCAGAGTGAATTCCTAACCTTTTCTTTAGGTCTGCTAGGTGTATATCGAATGGTTTCGGATCACCTTTTGCCATGAATATCTTTCTTAAGTCCAAGAATCTTATTTCCTGAAATAATGTAGAACGGATTGCCTTCATTCAGTGTATCCATGGTCAGCCGAGGATCATATTATAATTGGTTTCCTGATCTATAATATAAAAATCAGTGAGGATTGTTTTGGGTTCTAAGGTGACCAGTAATATTATAGTTCCAATCGAAATGGCTTTAAGGCTATCATAGCCTCTTAGTGTATTCCGAGTCATGGAACAATTTGTCTCTCCATACCCTAGCTTTTGAAGGAAAGAGAAGCGGACTATCTTAACTACTGCCCCATCGTCAACCATTACACGTTTAACATAATTATTATAAACCCACACTTGTAAATGTAAGGTTGGATCACCTCTACGTGTAATCTCAGTGTTTGTTGGCATTTTTCTTATGTCCAATATGAACTTTGTATCCCTATCCGGCTGCCCCGGAGGGTGGATATCAAATTCTATATCATTTACCTGTGTTTCGGGAGGAGGAGTGATGTTAATTAAATGACCTAAACCTAATGCTTATAGAAGAGAAGCCCTATGGGTTGGAGAGTTCTTCAGCAAGTCCAAAAGGAGATGTGAGAAAAGGTCTTTGTTAAGTCATTAATTAAATCATAGGCACCTACGGGTTTTACTAGTGTTTGTTGAATGTTATCTGGTTCTAGTGGGTAACTTGGATTTGGTTAAGAGGAATCCTCTTGTGTCCTTGTTATGGATTCCACATGTAGCTCAGTGTCTAATTCCACTAAATTGACTATTTTGGTTCGTGGCTGATTTCCTAATTGTGGTGCGACAGGTGGATTTCCTAATTGTGAAGTCGAGGCTTCATGATCATTGTTTTCTATCATTATACCCTTTCTCATCCCATTTGGATTTAATTTGTTGTTATTGTTATTTACGATTGGATCATTGAAGATCTTGAGGGGTGTGTTTTGAGGGGAGATTTCCCTTGTGAAAGTACTTGGTTCCAGTGATGTAGGATCAACTAAGAACATATCTATGAAAAGTTGTCTTTGTTCCTTTGGCAAATTTTGCATGAATTTATGTAGTCATGAAAAGTCCTAGTGTCATGGCCTCAAATTTTATGGAAACCACAATACAAGTTGGGATTATAATTCTTAGGTTGTTGGTTTGGCATGTGTTGTGGTCCAAAACTCTAATTAAACCGTTGACTATTAAAATTAAAGTTTTACGTTTCTTGCCTTTGGTTTTGATATCCAGTTGAGTTTTGACTTGGACCATGTGTCTGGATCTGCTGTTGTTATTGTTGTTGTTGTGGATGATTAAAATCCACCATGTGTAAATTTTTTGTTTCATTGATTGTTAATCGTTGGTGGAGCATTTACAACATTTGCCTTTTTTTCTTGGTTAATTACTACATCTGTTTTGACGCTGTGGTTCTTGTTAAGGATTTTAGGTCCTTGATTGGCGTTTGTGGTAGTAGGATAAGTCGTAGTATTTTGGTTGGGGATGATTAACCTCCCATTTGTTCCATATGCCTTGCGACCGCTATCTATTATAGATTGATCTATTCGAAGGACGCTCTCAAGCACTTCATCGTAAGTTCTTAGTGGGAACTTCTAGAGTTCTTCCTTTATCTCTCTACTGAGAGAGTGAAGGAATAAATCGCATAGTTCCATCTGATCCATGTTTGGAGCGCTTGCTGAAGAATAGAGGACTATATGCCATATTTGGATGAAATGAGCAACATATTCATTGTATTCTTGTTTAATATGCAAGAATTCCCTGATTCCTGTTCTCTTGTTCATGTCGAATGCCTTGATGAACTCTGAAACAAGTTGTTTAAATGAATGGATAGAGGCTTTGGGTATTCTGTAATACCAATCAAGGGAAATGCCCTCTAAAATTTTGGGGAATATTTTAGAAACAACTCCATCCCAGGGGAGTAGTTCTCAAATGGCTATGGCGTAGGCCTTAATATGTGCATTCGGCTCTCCCTCCCCTTTGTACTTGGGAAAATCAGGAAGAGGTCTTGGAAGCATGATGCTTCGTATAGTGAAGTTTAAGGGCTCTTTCAAATATTCTGAATAAGTTCCTATCACATAGGTTTTGACCATCGATGACACCTGCTGAGGGGGTGGAGGTGGAATGGGTTGTTAATATGGCATAGCATATGCATTTGCAGGGACATAAGGAAATCCATGTGGTTGAGAAAACATGCTGGGAGAAGAGAACATATCTCCCTGTGGTGACTTGGAATATATGTTTAAGTATGGAGGAGCATTGCTAAAAAATGGATTGTTTTGTACTAAACTAGGAGGTATCATATTTTCCACTGGAGCAGCATTAGAGAACACAGTTCTATTTTGCATTTGTTGTGAATACTAAGGAGGCATGCCTAACGTGCCTGTTCCTGTGAGGAAGTCTATTTGGCTAGGATGATGTAGAGGATTGGAATTTCCTACCTGCGTGAATTGTAAATTTTGACTTGCTTGAGCAAGTTCCAACCCTCTAAATTTCTCAACTAAGGCTGAGATGACCTCGTTCAGTGAAGATACAATATTTTGCCTTAGTGGTGTTTGTTGAGGTTGTATAGGCATATGGTACCCAGCTATAAATTGATTGGTGCCCTACCAAATTTCATCAAGGGAATTTCCTATAGGTCGAGGAATGGAGGTGTTTTCTTGAAAAGAGTCCTCGGGTTGTGTTTGCAAACCTCCTATAGGTGGATACATACCTTGAGAGCATTGTTCACTCCTAGCATAATGCACTAAATTTTCATCATCTAAAAATAGATATGGATCTGATTGTCTACTAATTTACAGTCTAAGCAACACCTGAGGAGATGAACTAGATTCTCCAATGAGCATCATGTTATTCAAGCCTGAAGGCTCTGGTTGTTGCATTTGAGTGAGCTGATCCAACTCCTCTATTTGGAAAGGAGAACTATATCTAGTCCTTTGAGGTGGAGTATGTGTTGAAAACTAGTTGATTGAATAGTTTTCACCCCATGCTGAGAGCGAGGGTGATGGCTGTCTATTTAGTTGATTGTAGTATGCTTCAAGACCTAGGAGAGGTTTTCCATATGCATCGAATCCTGACATATTCGGGGGGTATATGAATACTCGCAGAATAATGAGAATAAGCGAAGATGGATGAAGGAAAATGAAACACTAAAATAGGAAAGGTGAAAATGAAGCAACTGTTCCTTTCATGTCAAGCTCACCAATTTTATCGGTAAAGCTGATGGGAAAGGCTAATGAAGCGAAAAAGATGAAAAGTACTAATTGGAAGAATAAGTAGAAATATATTGTTCCTTTCACATTGGATTCACCAATTTTATACGATGTAAAAGTGACAAGCAAGCATGGGAATCTACAAGTAACTCTTCCTCGCACCTGACCTCCTGAGGTCATGCTAAGACAGCCGGTGGGGATGGAATATACGTGGAGCACGAATAAACTAGTTAGGAAATCTTATGTGTTCGATGTGCACTAATGGAATCTATGAATCTAAGGAAAAGAAGGCCCTCCTAACCTGAAATGGCGTGATAGAGCATTCAACGAGGATGACTGCTCGAAAGCTCTAATCAATATCGAGCTCTGGCATGATCTGATCTATAGGTTGTAGGATACGTGGAAGATAACCTGTGGGTGCTTCATAGATATTCCCCAACAGGGTAATGAAAATAGATGATGGATGTAAGGTGGACTTTATGGGAAATTCTCTTATCTAGTCTAGAAATCCTTAGCTTGATTAGCTATTATGTCTAGCAAGGATAGCTATGTGATAATGATTGGTGGAAGTGGAGAGGATCTAAATACTAATGTGTGTAAACCAACATCAGTGTCTGATTGACCTATGGACTTGTTGGGTTTTGGGACCTGTGGATCACAACCATAGGTTCGTGGTTGTTGTGGGCCTCCTATGGTCATGTGCAGAATCAATCCCTAATCCCTAATATCTAGTAGTCATATGCCTTTTCAGCCTCTATGTTTAGAACTAAAAGTTGTGCAATCTTCTCAGAGTACCTTGCAGGTGTTATGGCAACTTGAATTCTTAAGCTAGTGTCTATGTGAATGAGAATGTCTCCTGCATGTGGCTATGGGACCCAAGGATCACAACTGAACATTTTCTCTTTTTCAAGCCCGTCTATAGTCATGCGGATATTTATTAGGGCAATCTATAGTTTGGCTAGTTTGACCAAAATGTATGCACTTTATCAGCTTCTATGTTTAATCCTCTTAACTGTGAGCTAATTTCTTGTAGGTCTGTTGTTGTTTGGAAGACCTGAATTCAGATATTTTGGTCTATGTCATTTATTGCTACAACAAGATTGGGTTGAGGCATGATTGGCTCGAATATGTATTCTTTGGGCTCCCTAGGTCCTGTGATTGTCATATAAAAGAAACAATACAAATCTAACTAAAGAAAAGTAAACTAATTATGTAAAGTATATCCACAACATTTATCTAATTTCTGTATTTTGTATTTTTGACATAATATTTAACAAAATTAAGATAACAACTATTTAATAGAATTGAAAGAGCAATTATTTAATATCTAGAAAATAACAACTAAGCTAATAACAAAATTTAAAACAAACAAAGTAGCCAAATATAGCTACCTACCTGTGTAGTTGTGAGTCTATTCCGAATAACCAAATAACTGATCTAATCTATTCAAAAGACCCCCGATCTTACCTTAGAAGTAAGGAATGAATCATATTTTCTTAGAAACTATCAATCCCCACATCTTCCCCGGTAATATCAAAAGTGATATTAACTAAAATGAAATTATTAACTCCTCTATTTTATATGTTTTAACTAGAAATTTGATAGCTTGAACTTGGATTTCGTAGAACAGTGGTGAATCTGATTGTGTGTGGCTTTGTCCCCTTAGTGTGGTATCCTCATTCCTTTGTGCTCATGTGAATCCAAAAAAGTGTGTAATGCTAGCTTCAATAGAAGTAGGTATTGGAACAATATCAGGTTTGGATGCAAACTGAATATAATGCGAGTAGGAGAGGGATAGCGCAAGAGAACAGAGCTTGGATTTATTGCGAATCATACAACACAAAACATCTAGAACCTAAAACTATCCTTCTTGATGAACAAAACCTGTAACTCTAATGGCTTCAAACTGAAAATGAAACTATCCTATCTCAATTGATTGTATGAAACAGTAATAACACTAGAACAAGAAGATCATGTGGCTTATAAACAGTAAAATAAGACTAACTATGCATATAACAAATGAAAACTATTGAATTCCTAAGAAAGAACTGAAAGACTAAACTACTGAAATGAGAGAATGAGAGGTAATTTTGAGGGGCCATTTTCTTGTAATCAAACCAGCTATTTATAGAATTCCCATTCACCCAAAGGTAACTCCAACTAGGACTCTTTTAGTATAAACAATGAAGAAACACTATTCCAGGGAACAAAAATCATAAATACAAGCAAAAATAGATGAAAAAGTTGGTAAAATTTGAGAATTTACGCGAGTCATGTTAAAAGAAGCATGCTAGAAAACGCGTGAAGGACCGCCACCCTGAGTAGGGCGGCGGTTATAGGACCATCGCCTTGCCTGGGTGGCGGTCACGAGACCACCGCTTAAACAGGGTGGTGGTTTCGTCATTGAAGACCAAAATGCAAAGGTAAAGAGGGGGGAAGAGAAAAATAAAGCATGCATAGGGTAAGCGAGGTATGCCGGATGTTAACACACACTTGGAGATATTTTCCAGATCCCGAAAACATTGCAAGGAGACTTGTATCATCATTGGGGCATGTGTAACATCGTTTTAGTGGTACTGTACCCTACAATTTTGGGTACGTACAACAACCTCTAATGTATTAAAATGATCCTCTCCTTTTTTAGTGAACACCATGAGATCATCCAAGCATATCAGAATCACTTTATCAATAAGCTCTTCAAATGCAACATTAATGGATCTCTAGAAGTTTTAACTAGTATTGGTGAGTCCAAATTACATCTTTACATATGCGAAGGCTCCCCACTTTGTTGTGAAGGTGGTCTTATGTTGATATTATTCCATAAGCCATATTTGATTGCAGACTGAAAAACCATCCAACAGAGAAAACCTTTATGAACCTACCATTGTTTGTAATATTTTCTCCATGGAAGGTAAGGGGTAGTGATCCTTAAGAGACACCTTGTTCAGATCTCTGAAATCTAAAAAAAATTTGATTTCACCATTTTTCTTCCTTACAGACCCCAGGTTAGACACCCACATGGAATGCTTGATTGGAAAGATTATTCTAGCTTCTAAGAGCTTCGTGAGCTCCTCATCCATGAGAGATTCTATTTTTGGGTTCACTGGCCTCTACTTTTGATGCACATGCTTTGTTCATTTCTCCAAATAAATGGTATGTTGAATGATATATTTTTTATAACCATGTAGCTCATCATAAGTCCAGGCCACCACCTTCTCATATTTATGGCATAAAGCCACAAGCCTTTCTCTTTCTTACTAGGTGACTAGTTTCCCTACTTTTAGCTTCCTTCCGTGAGCTACTTCTATTTCAACATAATCTTATTTGACCACAACAAAATTTCTCCTATTTGTGTTAGCATCATTAATATCAAAGTAATTCTCAAATTTTATCAGCCCTCTTGGAAGCTTGTTCATTCTCAGCTAAATAACCTGATCTCCATATGATTCTTCAAATTTTGGTTGGAGTTGGTCTGTAAATTCTTTAGATTGTTATAGGACAAGCAATATTTAATGGTCACTCTCAAAGACTTTCCAATTATCTATATTGTCAGGTATATATGGGTGGATGAGAAAATTTAATGCATCCTTGTTCTCCAGTAGATATTTGGTGGGATCGAATTGTGATCAGACCTGAGCCATCCTATCTTCCTCTATGTTCTAGTCCTGAGGGATAACCTTGATATCAAAGGCTTAAAATTATTCAATAATATCCCATACCCTATGTCAGTAGGACCTCATTCTTGGGTTATTTTTCCATAGAAATGTTCCTAACCTATGTTACCACTAACTCAAAGTCTCTAAATACTCTCATTTTCTTTATACCTTCCTTGTACACTAAGGTCAAACCATGCACTAAGGGTTCATACTCCACTTCATTACTGGTGTAAGTGAACTGGAAATTGAATGCTTGGAGTATATTTATTCTTCTTGGTGGAACTAAGAAGATACTGACTCCAGAGCCATTTCTTCTTCTAGCACCATCAAAATGCAGAGTCCATATATGTGGATCCTTTGTGGGATTCTTTTCACTTTTATTATCCTCTTTCCTGATCTTTGGAATGCTGGTTTTTTCGTTGAAAGTCACATAAGTTCCCAATCTAGTGAATTCAAAATTTCCAAAGGGAGCCCTTGGCGATAGGTTAACTAGATAGCTTCCACTTTGATGGTTACCCTCTTCTATGTATGACTCTTCTTATTTGGTGATCATGGCGTGTGTGGATTTAAAACATGAGGCTGCTTGATCTGTGATATGATATTCCATAAGAGGTTATGATAACACCTTCGTTTTGGATGCATACTTAGTTTGTAGAATAATATGTGACCAATCAAGAAACATATAGCCCCTAAATTGTTTCTATGAAGTCTCGGGATAGACATAGTCCAAAGATTGGTGGTAAATCAATAACCATTATGTCCCGTAGAATCGTTATGTTTAGGAAAGAATAAATTTATAATAGGATACCTCTGATGACTCCAATAGTTTTCACTAATTTTCCATCCAACTGCATGAATCCTTTTTTTACGGGTTCATATTTGATTCCCAAGGCATCCTCTATTGCTTTAGGCATTACTATTGTGCTTGCACCAGAATCTATCATGGAATTATGTAATAAATTATTACTAATTATAAGAATCATAAATAAGGGTTAAGATCTTGGTTTGCTTCCTTCCCTTTTCTGAGTCATCATCACTAAATCTTTAAGAGCTTGAGCTGTTCCAAGTTGTTCTTTACCATTATGTTTACGATTGATCCACTACTATATTTTAACGCCTCTTGCAACAATTCCTTTTGTTCTGGAATGCCGAAGATATCCCATTAGGATACACTGGCTAATGATTTCTTGAGTTACTCTACTACGTTCATGGGTCCGAGTGATTTTACGTTGGGGACTTGCTAATATTTTGGTCTTTCCATCACTAGATATAAGTTATTTTGATTCTGATCTATTGTCAGTATCTCTTATCTGGTTGTGGATAGGATATATGAATGTCAGAGGCCCTTTTCATACTTAATTCATTGTCATAGGAACCGGATTTGTGGCTTCTGTCATTCACCTATTAAAATGAGTATTGTAATTCGATTGTAATGGATTTGAAGTAGATACTTCATTTGTCAGTAAAAAATCCTTCCCTTAAATCTAAGAGAAAAGTGCGTGCTCAGGAACAATATTTGCTTCTTTTTCTAGGGACATTCCTTGCATCTGCTCAACAAGGGCTACATTTTGGATTCCCTAGGACTGTTATGGTTTTCCTTCGTTGAACTTGAAACCCTTCATTTCCCTTTTCTCTGATACCTTTTGCTATAGATTCCCTTGAGGAAAATTTCTTATCATATGAGGGGTGCTGCAAGGAAAGCACCAAGCATTGGAATCCTCCACCATTTTTTTGTCCTACAATCATCTCTCTCCCTTTATTGGGTGGGAGAGTCTGGAGTGGTGTCAGGACTGGGACAATTTGGTTAGATGGCTGGGCCAGAAGCAAACTCTGGGAATTTTGGTACTGCGGAGGGTAAGTGGGCATATTTCCTTGGTAACCTTGATAATTTTGTCTAAGGTATGGATTTTGATCCCTCTTAAGGTTAAATATCTCATTGGAGAAGCTTCTAAGGATATTTTTCATCTCTTCCATTTTAGGAGAAGAAGTGGATACTATTGTGGGAGTAGAAGATCCTTGAGGGGATAGGTATATATATGGATGTAGGATTTTTGGTTAAGCCCAAGGTCTGTGCATAGGGAAGGGGGGATATCTCTGGATATACTGGAAAAGGAACCTTAGGGGGAAGTTTACCAAAATATATCAAATTGTTCTCATCCTGGACCACAATATCATAGGCCTTTGGATAAGAATCTTCTCCCAATGACTGAATCATGATATAGTTATCTGAGTTCAAATATTTTAAATATAAAACAATAGCCATACTTGCAAGTGGCCTAGATAAAACTAGAACTATTTTCCATGTTGTATGGAATCTGGTATTAAAGTTGGTCATAGGCTCTTGTGGAGCCTTTTTTATGCTGGTCAACTATTAGAGAAGTGAAGATATATCTCCCTTTTTGTATAACCTCATGAAAATTACATTCCCAATCTTAGCTAAGGTACCAATAGAATTAGGAGTTAAGGATCTGTACCAATCAAGATATTTTCCTTTGAATGATGTTGTTAGAAGTATCAAGGATATATCTTTCTCCGTGATGAAATGTACTACACATATCTTCAAAAAATCTTGGAGATGTTCCTCCAGAGTCTTAAGGTCTTCAACGCTGAACTCGAGTAGTGCTTTCATTACATTTTATATAATAGGGTTCCATGTTTCCAGATGTACTAGTGTAATAAGTGGACTCCCTTGATTCCATGGGATGAATTTCCTTAGAGGATGAGGTTTTTGATGGGCCATTCTGATAGGTCTGAGGACTCTAGTAGATTGTGAGAAGGGCCTCCTAGGTGGAGGTGTTGAAAGAGTTCAATTCAGGGGATATGGAGATCTCTGGATATTCCTTCCTCCTCTTCCTTGACTAGTGGATAGCTGCAAGTAATCAAATATGCCTTATTCTCTTGCTCTTGAATGTGTTTGTATCCTTCTCATGAATTAGGAATACTATGGGATATCCTTGTGGATATTTTACCACCAAAAATAAACACTCATGTGCCTCTTGATAAAGCTTTAGGTTATTCCCATTTGTGTGCCATGAAAACTTATGATGATTATATTTGCAAATGACCCATCAAAGTTGTGGGAAATCTTAGAGACATGGGACTTGGCCCCTAAGATAACCTCCATATTTTATAGAAGTTGGCTCTTCTCTTCAAGTGTTGAGATAAGGGTTAGAAAGGGAACTAAATAATTGTAAATCTTAATCTAAGGTGATGTGCCAAAATTTATTATAAAGCATAAAGATACATACCCAAATAATAAAAAAATATGTTAAAGAGCATTGAGCATGATTAACCTATTTTCAGAAAGATTCAATATTATCTAAGGATAGAGAGAACTAAAACATAACCATGCAAATAAGTAGATGAAGGTAAAAGGATCTAAGGGTGTATAGCATGGTAGAAACTGAAACATATGTTTGAGAATTAAATAAAATCATACAAATGGAAATAAATATTTAGAGTATTGTTAATACTTTGTGCATAAAACAAGAGCCCTTTAATTATAGAGAAAACAATACATAAGGTTGATAACAACAAAAATTATAGTGCTTCTTTACAACAGAGATTTGTTAAGGCTGATAAACACAAACTAAAAAAAATCATCTGGATCTTGTGAAGGACTTTTCCTCTACCCTCCTCTTTCCTACTGGTTCAAGGAATTTCTTATATAGACCCTGAAGTGCACACTCCAACATTTCTTTCATTATGATCTCCAACATTGCATTTAGTTATTCATCTACCTGATCTTCGAAACATGCAGTAGATCTCAAATTCTCACTTTGGGACTCGGGATTGCATTCAATCCACTGAATGTGAGTCCTTTCACTTCTTTGGTAGGATTTGGGGAAGGTGATAACTTCTTTAAGTTACACATGGATTTCACACATTGATTTGGGGTTGCCTTCTATTTTCTCCCTTTGGAGTTATGCTTGGGTGACACGTGGGTCTATGCGGGCTTATCTCCTTCTCTTTTGAGTTTTCAGCCCATTCGGGCTATGTTGCTATGCCTTTTACACGTGGAGGTTATGTGATGATTTGAAGTTCTTAACTCTTTGTGCTTCTTTCAACATGTGCTGAAGATACACATAGATACCCTCCATGCTTGGCTCCATACTTAGCCAAAATCATGCTCTAAATAAACAACAAATGCTAAAAAATAAAAGGGAAAGTGTGACAAAAAACCAAGAGACCCCTGTAGATGTAGAAACTATTCTACAGTTAATATTGGTATCGAGGACAAACCTAAGGGGGAAATTATTGGTGATTACTTTTCAAAACAGGAAGTATCCAAGATCATTGAGCTCTTATGAAAATTCCAAGATCTCTTTCCACGAGGTTATCATGAGTGAAAAGGTGTGCATCCTTCTTTAGGTGAGATGAAGATAAAACTAAAAGAAGGAACACACCCAGTTAGGAAGAGGCCTTCTAGGATGAATCCTAATTTTTGTGTGAAGGTAAAAGAGTAAATTGATAAGATGCTCAAGTATGGAATAATTGATCCTATTGAGGAATCCAAATGGGTTATCCCCATGGTTATCAGTATCAACAAGGATGGGAGGATTAGGATTTGCGTAGACTACAGAGAGTTGAATGCTTAATGTGTCATAGATCCCTTTCCCACCCCTTTCATAGAAGAAATCATTTATAGTGTAGCTAGGCATGAGATATATTCCTTTATAGATAGGTTTTTAGGTTATCACCAGGTGTGCATCGCGAAAAAGGACCAGGAGAAGACCACTTTCAATATTGAGTGGGGTAGTTTTTATTACACAGTTATGCTCTTTGGATTGAAAAATGTGCCAACAATGTTCTTGTGTATTATTGTGCAGGCCTTTCAAGATTTTATCCACAAATTCTTGCAGGCATATTTGGATGATTAGACAATATATGGTTTATTCAAGGATCACTGTGATAGTATGAGACTCATGTTTGGGAGTTACAGAAAACTGAGCATCTCTCTCAACATTAATAAGTGCATATTTGCTACACCTTTTGGAACTTTTCTTGGGAAAATAATTTAAAAGGAAGGATTATTGGTAGATCTAGCTAAGATAGTTGTCATTTTAGGTTTGGAAGAGCCTACCAATCAGAGTGAGGTGTGCTGATTTATAGCACATATAGTTTATTACAGGAAATTTATCAAAGGATATCCAAATATTTCTGTACACTTGGAAGAATTTTTGAAATATAAAGAAATTTTTTATTTGGGTGATGCGCAACAATATACATTTGAGACATTGAAAGAGAGGCTTACTACTACACCTATTTTACATTTTCCTTCATGGATAATTTGTTTCATGTTCATGTTGATGCCTCTGGCTTGGTAATTAGTGTAGTGTTGGCACAACTAGGAGAAGGAATTGTGGACCAAACTTTTTACTTTTCAAGCAGGTAGTTGACACCCATGAAGAAGAATTACACAAATAATGAGCATAAATATTTTTGTATGATCTACATACTAGATAAGTTTAGATAGTACTTGCTAGTTATCCTATTTATTGTTTATATAGATCATATGGCACTCAAGAACCTAGTTAAAAAACCTATTTTGCAAGGTCACATATGTAGGTGGATACTTCTGTTTCAAGAGTTTAAATTTACAGTAATTGTGAAACTAGGTAAGAGAAATTCAGGGCCTGACCATTTATCAAAGATTAATTTTGGTGAGGATGCATAGAGAATTTAAGATACTATGCCCGATGCACAAATTTTTAGATTGAACCATGTATCCACTGAGTTAGAAGATATAAGTATTTATTTTCTCACTAGATTTGCGCCAACTAGAATGAAGACATTGGAGAAGAAGTAGCTTTCAATAGGCACAATGCCATATCAATTAATTGGGGTAGACTTGTACTAAATGGGTAGAGACGAGGTTTTGTGTCATTATGTTTTGGAACACGAGTACAACACTATTATAGAGGAGGCTCATGGTGGAATATCAAGAGGGAACTATGCTGGTAATGCCACAACATAAAATATTCTAATGGATGGACTTTGGTGGGATAATTTGTATAAGGATACTAAGGAATATGTGAAAACATGTTGTTTCACCTGATTCTTAGATGTTTCTTTGAGATATTGACAAAACAAATAGGGTAACGAGCATAGAAGGAATACCTGTTGAAATGCTGGTTGATAGGTTGTTACGCACGTATGACTTCTGAATCCAAAACTGATTGTGAGAGCTTCCTTTTGGCTAGGAGGAACTACCTATAATGAAAAGCAAGACCAACAGAAAGAGTTAAACAATATGTGTAGTGAACTGCCTACCGTGTGCTAGATCCAAGAAGTGTGATACTTCCTAGATGGTTGTCAGTCCACTATTTAAGACAATATAATGTGGGAAATAAATTAAATGCTATTTTAGTTGAAATGATTTGGGTATCTCATCCAAAATACAATAATAAAGGTCTAATCTAAGAGGATAAGTTAAAATAAGATCCAAAGGTCAGGTAACTAGTTCTAGTTTTCTGCAGGTCTAACAAAGGTCTTAGCCATATCACAGGTGAATGGGGTGATGTAGAATTAGGTGGATAGGTCATTGTTCTAGGTTTTATGGGAAAATACAGAAACTGATGTAGGTTAAGGGTGACTGATAGTGGTTGGGTATAACTGGAACTAGTTATTGTGGAAAAACTAGGAATGCCATAGAATGAGTTTTAGGTCTCCTTTGTGATTACACAAAAGATTTTTGGTTGGTCCGAATGAGGTATTGGGTGGTTTGGGTGGGATTTGATGGGGTTTTAATGGGTATATGAAGGGGTGAGTATTAATGGAGTTTTTTGGGTGGATGAGAGAACAAAAGGGTGATAGTATAATGATGAAATGAAATGAACCAGAGGAGTATAATGTTTTACATACTCATATTCTAGTCTTGGACGCCTGTGAGTGAGGAATGGAGGTGCTAGTAAGAGGTTGAAGACTACAGATGATCACTAATCATATGAGAGATTCTACATGGGCTACATTCGAATTCCTTTTTGCTTGGCTAGATCAAATCCTTGCTGGGGGTGAGTGCTAGATGGCTATGCAGGAGAAAATGCTTGATCTCCTTCCTTTCATGCATGTTCTTACTGAAATTCACTCTCAAAAGATGTGATATCTCTTAGGGATGTGCTAATGTTCACCAAAATTTTTCTAACCTTCAAAATAAGGTTGTTTTAGGGGTCTAAAGGTGACCAACGGAGGTTCCGGCTTAACCAACGATGGTTAGGGGTAACTTTATGATGGAAAAGTGACAAGCAAGCTTAGGAATCTACAAGTAACTCTTCCTCGCACCCGACCTCTCGAGGTCGTGCCGAGACATCCGGTGGGGATGAAATATGTATGGGATACAAACAAACTAGTTAGGCAATCTAATGTCTTCAACGTGCACTAGTGGAAATTGTGAATCTAAGGCAAAGAAGGCCCTCCTAACCTGAACTGGTGTGATAGATCGATCAACAAGGATAACTGCTCTAAGGCTCCAATAAATATCAAGATCTGGCGTGATTCGGTCTATAGGTTGTGGAATACGTGGAAAATGTCCTAGGATAGTTTCGTGTATATCCCCAGATAAGGTCATAGGGCAGATGGTAAATATAGTTGATTCTATGGGTGATTCTCTAGCCTAGTCCAGAATTCCTTAGCTTTGTTAGCTGTTATGTCTAATAAGGATAACTGTGTGATGATGATAGGTGGAAGTGGAGTAGATCTGAATACTAGTGTGCGTAGGCTGGTGTCTATGTCTAATTCACTTACAGATTCGTTGGGTTGCGGGATTTGTGGATCGCAACTATAGACTCTTGGTTATTGCAGTCCTACTATTGTCATGTACAAATTCAGTCCCTGATCCCTAGTATCCAATAATCATATGCTTTCTCAGCCTCTATATTCAAAATTAATAGTTGTGCGATCTTCTCAGAGTACCTCACAGGCGTTCTTGCAACCTAAATTCTTAGGCTAGTATCTATGTCTGTGAGAATGTCTCCTGCGTCTGGCTGCGGGACCAAAGGATCACAACCGAATTTTTTCTCTCTTTCAAGCCCTTCTACAATTATGTGGATATTTTCCTAGGGTAATCTATAATTTGGCTGATTTGACCAAAACGTATGTGCTTGATTGTCTTCTATGTTTAATCCCCTAAAATGAGAGCTGATTTGTTGTAAGTCTGTTGTTGTTTGGAAGACTTGGATTCTAAGATTTTGGTCTATGTCAACTATTGCTGTGATGAGATTGGGTTGAGGCACGATCGACTCAAATACGTATTCTCTGGGCTCCCTAGGTCTCGTGATTGTCATACAAAAGCAATAATGTAAACAAACTACAATAAAGTGAATTTAACTATGTGAAATATATCTATAGCATATATGATTTCTTTATTTTTGTATTTTCTGATGAACTATTTGAATGAATTTAGCAACTAATTTAATACATCTAGAAATTGACAGCTAAGATAACAATTTAAAACAAACAAGATAACCAAGTATAGCTATTTGTCTGTGCAATTTGTAGATCTACTCTAAATAATGAAATAACTAATCTAATCTATTTGCAAGACTCTCGATCCTACCTCAGAAGTGAGGAATGAATCATAGTCTCTCAGAAACTATCAATCCCCATAACTTCCCTGGCAATATCGAAAGTAAAATTAACTGAAATAAAGCAATTAACTACTCTATTTGATATGATTCTAATTTATAACTTTGAAAGATAGAACCTGGATTCCATAGAATAGTGGCAAATCTGATGATGTGTGTGATTTTGTCCCCTCAGTGTGATCTCCTTGTTCCTTTGTGTTCACGTGGATCCAGAAAAGCATGAAATGCTAGCATCAATAGAAGTAGATATTGGGACAAAGGCAACTCAGGATACAAACTGAATACAATGTGATTAGGAGAGGGATAGCGCAAGAGTACAGAACTTGGCTTATGCAATTCCTAGTGGGATTTATTGTGATTCATGCAAAATGAAATGTCAAGAACCTGAAATTATCCTGTTTGAAGAACAAAACCTGCAACTTTAATGACTTCCTATTGATAAACAGACTATCCTATTCCAATGGATTGGATGAAATAATAGCAACACTTGCACAAGATGGATATGTGGCTTACTAACAACAAAACAATGCTAACTAAGCATGCAATGAAAGAAACTAAGAATTCTAAGCAAAATGAAAACTAAATCTAGTGCAAAGAGAAATCAGAGGAAAATTTGAGGGGCCATATGCTTGAGCACAAGCCAACTATTTATAGCATTTGCATTTACCCAAGGTAAAAACCAAATAGAACTCTTAAACTATAAACAATGGCAAAACATTATTCCAGGGAACCAGAATTATAAATGCAAGCTTGTGGTGGTGAAAGAATGCTGGTAAAATGTTGAAATTACATGAGTCGTGTTAAAAGAGCTTTCTGGAAAATGCTTAAAGGACCACCGCCCTGAGTAGGGCGGCAGTTACAGGACCGGCGCCCTGTTTAGGGTGGCGGTCACGAGACCGCCGCCTAGGCAGGGCGGTGGTTTCATCACTGAAGAGTAAAAGGCCAAGAAAAGAGGGGAAAAGGGAAAAGAGTAAAACAGTGGGTTCGAGTATGGCGGTCCCGAAATGGGAAATTAGAAGTTATACCTGATACGTCCATGTGTCGAAATGACACCATCTAAAATTCCTGCTTCGTGCAAAAATGAAAAGAGAACTCAAGTGCAGATAAACATAATAGTTTGGAAAATAAATGCTAAAATAATGGGAAATGAGGATGTACCATTTGTGCGGGGATAAGAACTTACCTCCGTCGGCACTCCAAACCTGTGGAAAAGGGCATTTAAAATGAATCAGGGTCCTATATATATCAAAGTGGGCCCATTTTCCTATTCATTTGCGCTAGTTGATTTGATTGATTCTGAGCTTTGGGACCCATGGTGATGGTTTCTTGTGTGAGTAGAGTCAAAATGTCCATGACGGGATAGTGATCATGCCTCCATGAGTGGAACATCGACCTGCGAGATCATAGGTTAGTTTTCTTCAATTTATCCTTTTTACCCCCTTAATTTTTAAATGCTAAAATATTTGTCGTGGGGGGGTAATTTTTGAAAATGTTAGTGTTAAAAGGTCCATCTAGGGGGGGCGCCTACTAGGTAAGCTTTTTTTTTAGGTAAAATGGTTGTTTTTTAGTGCTTTTAGGCTTTTTAGGTTTAAAAACCTGCGTGGGTTTTCGGGCCACAACCGCCGCCCTGCCTAGGGCGGCGGTTACACGACCGCCGCCCTGCCTAGGGCAGTGGTTACACGACCGCTGCCCTATTCAGGGTGATGGTTACATGACCGCCACCCTTAAGGCGGAAGTTACAAAACCACCTCCCTGCTCAGGGTGGCGGTTTCACACAGAATGCCAAAAGAACATCTGTTTGAGATTGTTTTTGCATTTTTAGCATTTCTACATGTTTTCATGATTTTTCCAATATTATTCGGATGCTAACTTGATCTATTTTGTGTGTTTTTGGGTGTATGAAGGTGAGAGAGGAGTATATCTGGTGGAGCCGAGAGAGGGAGTGTGACTGGCTCCCAGGAGTGTTAGATGCCCTCTCACAAGATGAGGAGGATACTCTTCAACGGGCTGGTATACTACGTATATCGCGCGTGCCCCACGTTGCTCCTTCCAGTCACATTCTTTGTGACTTGTTCTCATATTGGGATGCTGATTGGAACACCTTCCGATTGCTATGGATCCATGGTGAGTGGACCATTAATTTGGAGGATGTCTATTACATTCTGGGGGTCCCTGATTATTGGGAGACGTCTCACCCTTGAGACAGCAGGTTCGCGAGCCCAGATAGCATAGTGGGCTACATATATGGGAGATGCAGTCATCTCCACAGGGTCAAAGAAGGGGGTTAGAGTTTGATCTATTCCCAGTTTTCCCATCCCCCTACTTTGCCAGGCCATTATGGGGATCCTTGCCTCAAGACTGATCGGGGGACAAGGGAGGAGACACATTGTTATATTGCTGGTCCCCTATCATTACACAAATAGAGGGATATGGCTGGATATATTCCTGGGGAGCAGACATACTTGGGACCACCTACCATGATTTATACAGGGTATTCGATTTGCAGGGGCAGTCCTTGAGTCACCCAACCCTGGTCATGAGTTGGGTCTATGAGCACTTCATCCCCTATGGCAGAGGTGTAGAGGTGGCCGATCCCAGAGCTGTGAGGGTAGCTAGATGGATAGATATGTCGATGCTCTGACCACTGCTGACATGGAGGCCACAACGTACCAGATTATGGTAGGTATATGGGGTGAGGAGGGCTCTTACTTTGATCTCCTTCTCCACCACAGGGCAGCTTATTGATAGAGTGGGGTGAGTGGAGATACACCCCTTTGGCTGAGTTCCTTAGCAATTTGGCCTACCTTACATGGGTATACTTCCCCTGGTAGCACCAGTATACAAATCAGTCTAAGAGGACAAAGGGGGGCCTAGAGGCTGGGGTTGGATAGTGGTTACTCTTGGCGTTCCTATTGTGGCCAGGAGGGTAGTACGTGCCAGAGGGAGAGCCGGTGCACCTCAGGCACCCTTGCTTTAGATTACCATGGGTCCTGCCCATAACAGCGATGACCCCATTGACATAGACTCCAAGTCTGAGGAGTTTACAAGGGGAGAGACAGAGGAGGATAGCGATCTTGAGTGGCATGACACTCAGGATATTATGCAGGCAGCGAGGGCCGAGCAGAGTGTAGAGAGAGCGACTCTGGTTTCAGAGGAGCCACTCTCCAAGGGCCATGGTGGGGAGGATGAGTCCGTTGCGGGGTGCTACATTGCTTCAATCACAGGAGCATCCCCTCAGTCAGCAGCGGCATCCATGGCAGGTGCTGATCCTATAGATCCATCCTGGAGGCCTGGTGATCCGAGTAAGTTACCCTCTCTCCTTCTAATGTTTTATTTTTAGTTAGGATCTCCTTAGTTGCTATCTCTCCTTTTATTTTATCTTGTATTTCTAATCTCTTGTTTGGTTTCTAATTTGTCTTTGTTTCCTTTGTTTTGCAGAGACCGCTGATGAGTGGCGAGACTTGATTTGCAGGGTATGCACCGATGAGTGGCGAGACTTGATCCCCATGGAGAGGACCCGTGCCGAGTTTTCTGTGGATGATGGGGAGCCCTCGGTAGCTGGTAGACACACTGATGTCTTTTCCCTAGTCTGGCATGTGGCCAGGATGGTATCGACTCTTCGTATGGAGCTAGCGGGGTATAGGATGGCCGAGCGCTTGATGAGGAGCCACTCTCATGGTGAGACTACGGCTGCCCCTCGGGATCCTGAGCCCTCTGTGCACTCAAAGAGCCAGCGTAGCCGGAGTCCTAGGCATGGGTGTGCACCTTTAGAGGGGTCTCGTAGGGATTGAGAAGCCACTTGGCTCTCGTAGATTTTGTATGATACATTATTTTGTATATCCTGGGATCTTTGAGTGTTTTGACCATGCTTAGTGCATGATGGCATTGTACAAAAACTTTGATCATATATATATATATATATATATATATATTCTTTTTGGATCAAAACCCTTGGTATCTATGGCTTACTTTCCATTTCCAGTTTCCTCATGTAGATTACGATGTATGTATGTATGTATGCTCATTAGAATGTATGCAAATGGAGAACAAATGATGCAAGTGTTTAATTTCCTTTTGTATTTCATGATGCTGATATATGATAATGTAGATACAATGTGATTTTGAATCTCAGTTTCTGTAAGCAATTTTGGATACTTCATATTTGTTTTGGCAAAGTGGTGAAGATAAATTGATATGATAAGCAGATAGACTTGCCCCTACCCCCAACTCCATGCAACTAGTAAGATGCGAGGGCTCATCACCGAGAGTTGGAAAGGGCACAAGTCATGAAATGTGTTGAAATGATAGTGATGAAAGGTAGACAAATATTTGGTGGAACCAAATTAGGATGCCACAAGCTTACTCCATTCGAGTGACTTCATAGTTTTGGATGCAACTCGCTTTGCGGTTTATCCAGACTTAGATCCTTAGATGGCCACATGGTAGAAAAAATCTGGGTTTTTAGGATTTTGAACTCTTTTGGAATTTTAGACATCTGATTCATTTGTTTTTGACTCAAAGACTTCGAGATTTGAATTGTTTGTGTATGACCTTTTGCATTTATTTGTCAAGAGGACCCCCTACACTTTGCCCCATGCTACTAGTAAGAAGTGTGGGTTTATCACTGTGGGCAAAGCATAGGCGATTAAGGGCATCTCCATTATTTCCCAACCCTACGTCGCTAGTAAGATACACAAGCTCATCACCAAGGGTTGGTGGGGCAAGGAAATGTGTAAAATTAAAATTTTCTGTTTGATCAATATTTGACTTGTTTTCTTGAGTAAAATGTCAGTATGTGCTTATTTCCAAAGAGATATACATATGAGATAGATGTGACACCATGAAGCTTCTAGAATAGACCATAGACAAGACACCTATCCTAAGAAGAAACCAAAAGTGAGAATAAACCTATAGATCTTGGCATGGTTACCATTAAGACTTTTTCATATCTAGCTTTATTTGATAAAATGATTTCGAGATAGTTTGAAGATATTATGAAAATGGAGAAGTATGATTAGAGTGTTTATGCCAATACCATCAAAAGTTTGTAATGAATTGATTTAAGAATAAACTCCTTGATCACATTTTTTTGTTTTTGTATACAAGTGGACAAAATGATCCTAACTATATGAAGATGCAATGTAAATGTAATTATAAATAGCACTAGTTGCTTACGCGTAGAACCGCTTGAGGTGTAGGGAATTGACTGTTTCACCAAATTCCTCACCTTCCAGAGTACATAAGAGGTATGCACCATTTCCATAGTCTTTCATGACTCGGTATGGGCCCAACCATTTAGGTCAGAAATTTCTTCCTTCACCGGTCTTTTTGTCGATCCGGCTGTCTAGCCTTAGAACTAGATCACCTTCATATATGTCACATTCATAGACTTTCTTGTTATATTGCCGGCACATCCGGTTAGCATAGACTCTATGCCGCTATTCAGCATCTAACCTAGCTTCATCTAGGCTTTCTAATTGGAAAAGATGTGCTTCTCTATAAGTGTCTTCATCCAAGATCCCTTGTAATGAAATGCGGAGACTAGGTATTTCAACCTCAAGCGGGAGAACTGCTTCTACCCTGAATACTAGCGAGAAAGGAGTCACTCCTGTTGGTGTTCTTATTGAGGTTCGGTGGGCCCATAAGGCAAAATATAACTTCAAGTGCCAATCTCGTTTGTTTTCTTTCATCGTTTTAAGGAGAAAGGCTTTCAGTGTTTTTTTTGTCACTTCAACCTATCCGTTGGCTTGAGGGTAATACAAGGAAGCCGTATGATGGCTTATTCTAAATTTATTACATAGTTCGCGAACTTCGTCATTTTTAAAAGAAGTTCCGTTATCTGAGATAATGACTTGTGGGATACCGTATCCGTAAATGATTTGGTTCAGAATGATCTTGGCGATTACAGAACCCGGTACAATAGTAAGAGGCATAACCTCTACCCACTTGGTGAAATATTTGGTGGCCATGATTATAAAATTATGGCCATCTGTAGACGAGGGAGAGAATTTCCCTATCAAATCAAGACCCCACGTAGAAAAGGGCCATGGAGTAGCAATTGGTTGTAGAGCTTGTGCTGGCATGTGAATCTTGTGGGAGAACTCTTGACACCTATGACACCTATGTACAAACTCTACTGCGTCGTGCTCTAGAGTGGGCCAGAAATATCCCATTCGATGTATTTTACGAGCGATGGCATGGCCACCGAAGTGACCTCCACACATTCCACTATGATATTCATGGAGAATCTTCTTGGATTCTTCTGTGTCGACACATCTGAGGAGCATTCCACCGAATGCTTTCCAATAGAGCACTTACTCTATAATGACGTATTTTGCTACGATAATGTGTAACCGCCTTCTTTGTTGCAGTGTAGCCCCTTCTGGATACGTATGGTCCATGATATAATTAATAATGTCGGTATACTAGGGACACTTAGAGATAGGAGGTCTGGTTTCAATGTAGTATACACACTCATCTAGAAAATCCAGATCTACTAGATCACCTCCATCTAATGGGTTATCAGCTAACCAATCCATGATGATTTGTCCCTTAACGGATTTCTAATTTACAAATGTTAATTCAAACTCCCCCATTAAGGTTATAAAACATCCAGCCCTTTTAGACAAGGACCCTTGTGTGAGGAAAGTTCATAAATGGTCTGTTTTTACCATGAACCTTGTTTCTTGATTTAGCATATAGTGTCTTAAGTGCTTAGGAGCAAAGACTATGGCGAGGCATTCTCGTTCTGCTTGTGTATAATGTGTTTCATAGTCGAGCAACATTCGGCTAATGAAATAAATTGCTCATTTTCTTTTGTTGTCATCTTCTTGAGCCAACATACAGGCCAGCGAGACATCGGTAGCTCGTGAATATAAAATTAATGGGTGGTCTAGCTTAGGTGGCATCAGCGTAGGTGGTGATAACAGGAAACACTTAACTACATCAAAAGCTTGATTGCATTCTTTGGTCCAATCAATACTATAATCCTTCTTGAGTAGATTGTTAATTGGGGTGAATTGTGAAACTTAAGTCCGAGATGAATCTGTGGATTGCACCAAGCTTTCTGAGAAAAGACCTGATTCCATATTCATCCGAAGGAGGGACCATTTTGAGGACAACCCGAATTTGGTTGGGTCAACATCTATCCCTTGTGATGATATGATGTAACCTAGGATCTTCCCTCCTATTACACCAAAGACGCATTTCTCTAGATTTAGCGTGACTCTGTATTCTATCAGACATGAAAGAATGATGCAAAGTACCTCTGGATGGTCACAACGCTTCTTGGCCTTAGCCAACAATTCATCTATGTAGGATTCCACAATTTTATGAATTAGATCGTGAAATATATATGTCATAGCTCGCTGGTATGTAGCACTAGTGTTCTTGAGACCAAATGGCATAACAACATAGCAATAAGTTCCCCAAGGAGTTATAAACGTGGTTTTAGCTTGATCTTGTTCAGATATTCTAATTTGATTGTATCCCGAGAATCCATCCATGAGAGACAAAAGTTCAAATCCAGCTGTTGCATCAATAATGACATCTATGGATGGCAATGGGAAGTCGTCCTTAGGACATGCTTTGTTAATGTATCGGAAATCTATGCAGATGCGTATCTTCCCATTCTTTTTGAGAACGGGAACGATATTAGATACCCATTGAGAGTAATCAACTGGTTTGATGAATCCTACTTGGAGGAGCTTTATCACCTCCTCTTTCACTAGGAGAGCTACCTTAGGTTTCATCGGTCTCAACTTTTGTTTGACTAGCTTTGCATCAGATTTAGTGATGAGGTTGTGCACCGCAATGTGGGGTGTAACTCCTGTCATTTCCTTATAATTAAATGCAAAAGCCTTCTGATGTTCCTTGAGGATTCGAGTGTGTATTTCTACTTCTTCTGGGGTTAGTGAGGATCCTAGTTTCAAGATCTTTGGTTCATCTTCCATTCCAATGTTAATATCAATTGTTTCTTTGATCAAAGAGGCGTTACCTTCTTCAAACTCAGGTGGGGCTGGAGGTAAATCCAAATTGTCCTCATTTTCTATTGTGTATACGCTAGGTTCCATTTGCGAGGGAATCTCCATCATGGGATTTCCAAAGTAGGAAGATGAATGTGGGATTAAGGACAAATCTATCATATGATAAGAGAGATGTAATGCCGCATAGGTGTTTAAGTAATTCAAAGTGGCCATATCACTATCAATGTGGTCTAGGATAGTAGATTTGTTTTCATTTCCGTTTAAAAGAGAATTTTTCGTTGTTTTTATCAATGGTTTATCACGAAGGGATACCATGAAACAAGTATCCTCTAACTTACTATTTGGAGTAAAGCATGATGCCAAGGTTGCTATAGAATCGGCAAGAAGATTTTGTTCTCACGGGATTGCTTCAATTGATATGAAGTCAAACTCCTTGCTTAGATCTAACACAGCTATTTTGTAAAGTTATAAGTGCTCAGATTTGGTTTCATATATCTTAGAGACTTGGTTCGCTAGCAATTGTGAGTCTCCCAACACCCTAATGTTATTAACACTGATCCTCTTGGTTAAAATGAGGCCAAGGAGGATGGCTTCGTACTCAGCGCCGTTGTTTGTACATTCAAAATTTAGTTTAAAGGTGAATGGTAGGACTTTCCCTTTAGGGGAAGTAAAGATTACACCTACCCCCCGCTCCGTAATGGAATCTAGCTCCATCAAAATGGAACGTCTAATATTTAGCTGGGAATATGGACGCTGGGATATCTATTGTGTTTGCGCATTCTACTTCCACCATACAGAGATCCTCTGCTGGAAGAGAACCAACACCTAGGGAATATCCCATGCCTATAGAATCAAATGGTAAGAACATTGGTAGATCTCGTTCTATCAATTCAATGATTTTTGCAATAGTTCCTAATGATATTTTTTCTACAGCGTTAGCCTCATCTTTGGGGGATGGGATTGCCTTGACTAGACTCATAGTCTCAAGATCCGTTGTAGGTACCAACTTTTCCTCTGGTTTTGCGTCAGTGGGTTTATTAAGTTGGTTTGTTGGGAGTTCAAACTCCGAGTGCACACCTGGTCTTTTCTTTAAGTTAGCTAGGTGTACATCGAATGGTTTTGGATCACCTTTAGCTACAAATATCTTTCCTAGATGTAAGAATCTTACTTCTTGGAATAACGTAGAAGGGATTGCCTTTATACGGTGTATCCATGGTCGGCCAAGGATCATATTATAGTTAGTTTCCCGATCTATAATATAAAAATCAGTCAATATTGTTTTGGGTCCTAAGGTGACTGGTAGTATTATAGTCCCAATCGAAGTGGCTTTAAGGATATCATAGCCTCTCAATGTATTTCGAGTTGTGGAACAATTTGTTTCCCCATATCCTAGTTTTTGAAGGAAAGAGAAGGGGACTATGTTAACTGCCACCCCATTGTCAACCATTGCTCATTTCACGTAGTTATTATAAACCCATACTTGTAAGTGTAAGGCTGGATCACCTTGGCATGCAATCTCAGCATCTGCAGGCATTTTATTTATTTCGAATATGAATTCGACATCCTTATCCGCCTGCCTAGGAGGATGAATATCAAAGTCTACATGGTTCACTTGTGTTTTAGGAGGTGGAGTGATGTTAATTAAATGACCTAAACCTAATGCTTCTAGAAGAGCAGCCCCGTGGGCAGGAGAATTCTTCAGTAAGTCCAAAAATGAAATTTGTGAGAAGGTTTTTGTTAAGTAGCTAATTAAATCATAGGCACCTATAGGTTTTTTTACTATTTGTTGGATCTTATCTATCCCTGGCAGGTGACTTGGGCTTGGCTGAGAGAAATACTCTTGTGTCCTTGTTACAGCTTTGATGGGTATTTTGGTGTCTAATTCTACTAAACTGACTATCTTAGGTCATGGCTGACTTCCTAGTTGTGGCACAACTAATGGATTTAGTGAAGTTGAAGCTTCATGATCATTGTTTCCTATCATTATGCTCTTGTTTGTCCCAGTTAGATTTAGCCTGTTGTTATCATGATTTGGCAGTGGATCATTAAAGATCTTGAGGGGAGCATTCTAAGGGGAAACTGCCCCTGCGAGTGTGTTTGGTGGTGGTGACACAGGATCTGCCAAGAACATATATGTGAAGAATTGTATTTGTTCCTCTGGCAAACGTTGCATGAATTTATTGTAGTCACAGCATGTTCTAGTGTCATGACCTCAAACTTTGTGGAAACCAAAATATGAATTGGGATTGTAATTCCTGGTTTGTTGGTTTGGCATATATTGTGGCCCAAAATTTTGATCAAACCGTTGCCTATTAGGATTAAAATTTTGCGTTTGTTTTCTTTGGTTTGAATTCTGGTTTTGGTACCTAGTTGAATTTTGGCTTGGGCCCTGTGTAGGGCTTTGCCATTGTTGTTGTTGTTGATGAGGATGATTAAAATCCACTGTATTGATTGTTGGGGTAAATTTGTTGTTTCATTGATTATTCATTGGTGGTGAAGTATTCACAGTATTTACCTTTTTAGGCTGATCTGTTACTCCATCTGTTGTTACCCTGCGATTTTTATTAAGGATTTTAGGTCCTTGATTGACATTCGTGGTAGTAGGATAAGTTGTAGTTTTTTGGCTGGAGGTGATTAACCTCCTGTTTGTTCCATATGTCTTACAACCACTATCTATTGCAGCTTGATCTATTAGGTGAGCGCTCTCAAGTACTTCATCATAAGTCCTTAATGGGAACTTCTGGACTTCTTCCTTCACTTCTCTACTGAGAGAATGAAGGAATAAATCACATAGTTCCATTTGGTCCATATTTGGAGCATTGGCTGAAGAATAAAGAACTTTACGCCATCTCTGGATGAAGTGAGCGACATATTCATTATGTTCCTGCTTAATGTGTAAGAACTCCCTGATTCCTGTTCTTAACAGTTTATTCCTGTCAAATGCCTTAATGAACTCTGAAATGAGTTGTTTAAATGAATGGACGGACGCCTCAGGTATTCTATAATACCAATCGAGAGCGATGCCTTCCAAGGTTTTTGGGAATATTTTAGCAACAACCCCATCCCAAGGGAGTAGTTCTCGTATGGCTGTAGTGTAAGCCTTGATATGTGCATATAGATCTCCCTCACCTTTGTACCTAGGTAAATCAGGAAGGGGTCTTGGAAGCATGATGCTTCGTATGGTGAAGTCTAAGGGCTCTTTCAAATATTTTGAATAAGTCCCTATCGCATAGGTTTCGACCATTGATGGTGCTTGTTGAGGGAGTGGTGGTGGAATGGGTTGTTGATATGGCATAGCGTATACGTTGGTAAGGGCATAAAGAAAAACCTGTGTTTGAGCAAACATGTTGGGAGAGGAGAACATATCCCCTTGTGGTGATTTCGAGTAAATGTTTAAGTATGATAGGGTATTTTCTAGGAATGGATTGTTTTGTACTAGACCAGGAGGAACGGTGTTAGAGATGGTGGGTCTAGTTGGCGTTTGTTGTGAATACTGAGGAGGCATGCCTAACATGCCTATTCCTATGAGGAGGTCTACTTGGCTAGGATGGTGTGGGGGATTGGAACTTCCTGCTTGCATGAATTGAGAATTTTGGCTTGCTTGGGCAAGTTCTAATCCCTTAACTTTGTCTACTAAAGTCGAAATGACTTCATATGGTGAAGTCACGATATTTTGCCCTGGCGGTGTTTGTTGTATATTCAAATGTTGTATAGGTCTATGATACCCTGCTATGAACTGACCATTGTCTTGCCAAGTTTCTTCGAGGGTATTTCCTATATGTAGTGGTATAGGGGTATTTTCTTGAAAAGAAGCCTCGAGTTGTGTTTGTAAATTCCTTATAGGTGGGTACATACTCCGAGAGCATTGTTCATTCCTAGGATAACGTATTGACTGTTCATCATCTAAAACTAGGTATGGATCTGATTGTCTACTAATTTGTGGTCTAAGCAGCACCTGAGGAGATGAACCAGATTCTCCGGTGAACATCATATTATTCGAGCCTGAAGGCTCTGTTTGTTGTGTTTGAGCGAGCTGATCTAACTCCTCAGTTTGAAAAGATGAGTTATATCTGATCCTTGGAGTTTGTGTTGACAACTGGTTAGCTGAGTAGTTGTCACCCCATATTGAGAGTGAGGGTGATGATTACCTATTTTTTTGGTCATAATATGCCTTAAGGCCCAAGAGGGGCCTACCATATGCATCAAATCCAGACATATTCGGGGGGTATATGAATACCCACAGAATAATGGGAAGGGGCGAAGGTGATAGTGAAAACTGATGAGGTCGTAAAAATTTGACTCCAAATCAGAAGGTAGAAAGTTCACGTCGGGTTCACCAATTTTGTATGACATAAAAGTGAAAAGTGAGCTTGGGAATCTACAAGTAACTCTTCCTCGCACCCAACCTCTTGAGGTCGTGCCGAGACAGCCGGTGGGGATGAAATATTTATGGGATACAGACAAACTAGTTAGGCAATCTAATGTCTTCGATGCGCACTAGTGGAAATTGTGAATCTAAGGCAAAGAAGGCCCTCCTAACCTGAACTGGTGTGATAGATCGATCAGCAAGGATGACTACTCGAAGGCTCTAATAAATATCGAGCTCTGGCGTGATTCAGTCTATAGGTTGTGGAATACATGGAAAATGTCTTGGGATAGTTTCGTGTATATCCCCAGATAAGGTCATAGGGAAGATGGTAAATATAGTTGACTCTATGGGCAATTATTTGGCCTAGTCTAGAATTCCTTAGCTTTGTTAGCTGCTATGTCTAATAAGGATAACTGTGTGATGATGATAGGTGGAAGTGGAGTAGATCTGAATACTAGTGTGCGTCGGTTGGTGTCTATTCTAATTCACTTATGGATTCGTTGGGTTGCAGGATTTTTGGATTACAACCTTAGACTCTTGGTTATTACAGTCCTACTATTGTCATGTATGAATTCAATCCCTGATCCCTAGTATCCAATAATCATATGCTTTCTCAGCCTCTATATTCAAAATTAATAGTTGTGCGATCTTCTCAGAGTACCTCGCAGGCGTTCTTGCAACCTGAATTCTTAGGCTAGTATCTATGTCTGTGAGAATGTCTCCTACGTCTGGCTTGTGGGACCAAAGAATCATAACCGAATGTTTTCTCTCTTTCAAGCCCTTCTACAGTTATGTGGATATTTTCCTAGGGTAATCTGTAATTTGGCTGATTTGACCAAAATGTATGTGCTTGATTGTCTTCTATGTTTAATCCCCTCAACTGAGAGCTGATCTGTTGTAAGTCTATTGTTGTTTGGAAGACTTGGATTCTAAGATTCTGGTCTATGTCAACTATTGCTGTGATGAGATTGGGTTGAGGCACGATCGGCTCGAATACATATTCTTTGGGCTCCCTAGGTCCCATGATTTTCATATAAAAGCAATAATGTAAACAAAATGCAATAAAGTGAATTTAACTACGTGAAATATATCTATATCATATATGATTTCTTTATTTTTGTATTTTCTGATGAACTAGTCGAATGAATTTAGCAACTAATTTAATACATCTAGAAATTGACAGCTAAGATAACAATTTAAAACAAACAAGATAACCGAGTATAGCTATTTGTCTATGCAATTTGTAGATCTACTCTAAACAATGAAATAACTGATCTAATCTATTTCCAAGACTCTCGATCCTACCTCAGAAGTGAGGAATGAATCATAGTCTCTCAGAAACTATCAATCCCCACAACTTCCCTAGTAATATTGAAAGTAAAATTAACTAAAATAAAGCAATTAACTACTCTATTTGATATGATTCTAATTTAGAAATTTGAAAGCTAGAACCTGGATTACGCATAAGAGTGGCGAATCCGATGGTGTGTGTGATTTTGTCCCCTCAGTGTGATCTCCTCGTTCCTTCGTGTTCACGTGGATCCAAAAAAGCGTGTAATGCTAGCATCAACAAAAGTAGATATTGGGAAAAAAGCAGCTCAAGATATAGACTGAATACAATGCGAGTAGGAGAGGGATAGCGCAAGAGTACAGAGCTTGGCTTATGTAATTCCTAGTGGGATTTATTGCGAGTCATGCAGCATGAAACGTTCAAAACCTGAAACTATCCTATTTGAAGAACAAAACCTACAACTTTAATGGCTTCCTATTGATAAACAGACTATCCTATTCCAATGGATTGGATGAAATAACATCAACACTTGCACAAGATGGATATGTGGCTTACTAACAACAAAACAACGCTAACTAAGCATGCAATGAAAGAAACTAAGAATTCTAAGTAAAATGAAAACTAAATCTATTGCAAAGAGAAATCAGAGGAAAATTTGAGGGGCCATTTGCTTGAGTACAAGCCAACTATTTATAGCATTTGCATTTACCCAAGGTAAAAACCAAATAGAACTCTTAAACTATAAACAATGGCAAAACACTATTCTAGGGAACCAGAATCATAAATGTAAGCTTATGGTGGTGAAAGAAAGATGGTAAAATGTTGAAATTATGCGAGTCATGTTAAAAGAGATTTCTGGAAAACAAGTAAAGGACCACTGCCCTGAGCAGGGTGGTGGTTACAGGACCGCCACCCTGTTTAGGGCAGAGGTCACGAGACCACCACCCAGGCAGGGCGGTAGTTTTGTCACTGAAGAGCAAAAGGCCAAGAAAAGAGGGGAAAAGGGAAAAAAAAAGCACGTGGGAGCTAAGCGGGGCATGTGGGATGTTAACACACACTTGGAGATCTTTTCCAGATCCTGAACACCTTGCGAGGAGACCTGTATCATCATTGGGGCATTTGTTACGTTGTTTTGGCAGTACAGTACCTTACAATTTTGGGTACGTACATATTGCCCCCTCGGAGAAGCGTTTTAGCCATGAAGAGGCGTAAATGGTGGGTCCAAGTATGGTGGTCCCGAAATGGGAAATTAGAAGTTATACCTGATACGTCCGTGTGTCGAAATGATGCCATCCAAAATTCCCACTTCCTACAAAATGAAAAGAGAACTCAAGTGCAGATAAACATAATAGTTTAGAAAATAAACACTAAAATAATGGGAAATGAGGACGTACCATTTGTGTGGGGATAAGAAATTACCTCCTTCGGCACTCCAAACCTATGGAAAAGGGCATTTAAAATGAATCAGGGTGCTATATATATGAAAGTGGGCCCATTTTCCTATTCATTTGTGTGAGTTGATTTGATTGATTCTGAGCTCTGGGACCCACAGCGACGGTTTCTTGCGTGAGTAGAGTCAAACTTCCATGACGAGATAGTGATCATGCCTCCGCGAGAGGAACATCGACCCATGGATTAGATTGGGAGCTTCTTGTAGGCATGTAGGAATGTGGTTAGAGAGAATGTAGCCATTGATATTTAGGGTTTGGGTAAGTCTTAGTTAGTTATGGTAACTTACTAAGAATAGGTCTTAGGGTGAGGTGGCTAGATGAGGTGTCTAGGTGAGGTGTATGTGTGGATATTATCTAAATTAAGATATTTAAATAATAAATATGGTGAGGATAATGAATTAATTAAATTTAATTAAATTAATATTAGTGGGGTGAAGGGGGCCATGGATAGTTTAATGTAATGAAGAGTTTTTATTTATCGAGGGACCAAAGGGGAGTGTGACCTAATTTTAGTGTTTACATTGTTCCCCTTTTTGTTGTGTAGCTTTTATTAGTAAGTGACACTAACAAAAATAAGATGTGGTTGCCCCATTTATGGATGTAGGTGATCCCCCTCAAACCAGGAACTGACGAGGTAGAAGGAAGAATTAGTGAGTGGTTTGATAAAAGGTAAATGTGATGAAAAGGAAGGTGGATAACTGGGGAAAAAGGATCAAGGTCTACTCAGGTAAGCTAGGTAATGGGTTAGTGTCAAAGGTAGCAACAGTCAAATGCACGCACAGCTATAAACTGCAGCACATTACCAGGTTGAAGAGCAGACAAACTCTACATCATCTAAGGTTGATAGGTTTATCTAAACAAGGTTGAAGTGATTCCGGTATCCAAGGTATAGGATATAGTCAAGAAACACAACGTAGGTTAGGTACAGGAACATTTAGGTATGTTCTGGTACACCAAAGGTAAGGTGAGGATAAACAATCACAACAATAGGCTAGGTAATCTCATTAGGTCAATCAACACAAGTAACAGTGCCACAAGGTATAGTGAACACATGAGGTCAAAGGTCACTAGCGATGGTCTAGGTCCAAATATATAGGTCACGGTACGGGTAGGGATGAGGTATGGGTAAAATAATGAGTCCCTAAAGGAGGAAAAGGGTAGGTAGGCAATGAACGGGTCCAGAGGGTTAGGTAAATCGTCAGGGTCAAGGATAGGTGGGGTAAATGGGCAAGGTGAAGGTTGGGGAGGTAAATAAAGGAAGGAGGGGTAGGTAAGAGGGTAAAATGTAGGGAAATATACAAGTGAGTGTGACCGATTTTAGTAAAGGGTAACCAACGTCGGTATAGGTTGACTAAACACGATAAGGTAGGGCAAGCGATCAATGCCGGTGAAGGGTAAACTGGCATCAGTTAGGTCGAGTTTGTTATAAAAAAAAATCCATGTTTTTTGTTATTCATTTGTCATTGAGCTAAGTAAGAAAACAACAAAAAAGAGAGAAAAGAGAGAAAAGTGTCTGGATGGAACAGAGCATTGAGTTGGCGGTGTGAATGACGGGTGATTGGTTGGTGAGAAACAGAGTCATAGGATCAATGCAAGGGATTTGATTCGGTATAGGTTGTGGGTAGCGATTTGGTGATGGCAGAGGCCAGAGAGGGATCACACAGGCCATCGGTACAGTAGTTAGACATGCCACCGAGATGATGGAAGTGTGACGAGGTAAGCGTCCAACTCTAGGTGTAGTTGGTGAGATAGATTAGGTGATTCGTAAATTGGTGTTTGTAGGTTTTGTTTGTTTTATTTTTATGGGTGGGGAAAAGATTAAATTTGGGAATGGGAGTAAAAGATGATAAAATTAGGAATGGGGATGGGTTGAGGTGTAAGGGTAGTTTATGTCATTTTAGGTAGGTAAAAGGGGCAAGGGGTAATGTTTTCAAGAATAGTGGGTTTTGGGGATCGCAGATTTTTATCACGACATTGGCTGGCGTCGGTTAAGTTTGGCCAACATCAGTAAGGTTGAACTAGTATCGGTCACCAAACAGGTGACCAATGTCAGTTAAGGGGTGACCGGGGTCAGTTTAAGGGGTGACCGGGGTCGGTTTAAGGGAACTGGCACTGGTCAGGTTTAGGGGGACAAGGGTCCAAAAGTTGTGTGGGCTAGGTGGTTGAGATGGGTAGGGTGAAAATAGGGTATGGGAAAGTGATAGTAGGTGAGTATGGGTATGGTAAATGTAGTTAATGTTTTGTTTATATTGGATGTAGGGGAGATCTCAACTACATATGTGGAATAAGGTTCCACCCTTACTCGTGATAGTGTGTGGCACAGTGACCTCGAAGGAGCTGCAACAAGTGGAGGCGGTGGGCCTGAGTGGGGTCCAATGATATTGGCATGTAGTCTGGTAGCTGAGTTTGATGATTGTAGTCATCAATAGATGGGATTCCACAACCAACATGTTCCACTTGCCGACAGGTGAGATCACTGTCACCTTGGAGGATGTGTTCAGGATTCTATGGCTATGCATATTGGGTACACAGGTCTACTCAATCTCCTCTAAGGCCTCAGAGGAGCTGATGTTGATGGTGTTTGGTGAGGGGATGGTTGAGCTTACATTCCACAGTGCCAGAATTTGATATGGAGAGATGTACCTAGCCCATCTAGAGGATATGAGGCTAGTGGTTCTTTTGATGGAGGCAATGTGTTGCTTTGCACTACCAGATGTAGAGGGTGGATGTTTTCCCTGATCATTGATGGGGATACTCCATGATATGATGATAGAGGAGACCCTCTTTGCCTAGGTTTCAAAATTTCTAGTACATTTTTATAGAGAGTTATGGGCATACGAGTAGCTACGCAGGTTCAACCTATGTTGTACCTTCTTACTACACTTATGGGCATATGAGCACATAGTTTGTGTGTGGCCAGTAGGGATACCCCGAGCACATGTATTCCCACTGAGATTTGTGTAGGTGGGGTACAGGCGATGGGTGTTGGATATTAGAGAGCAGAGATCTGAGAGGCCCACACATGATGTGGCCTATTTCCGGCAGTTACTGGAGGGTTTTTTCGGAGTGAACATTATATGGAGGTCGTATGTGGGATTCCCCTCATATAGGTATATGCACGAGGAGCTAGCTGAGCTCTAGCTTGTGAGATGGATACAGGGTCGCTGTGCTAGGGAGCATGAGATGATCCCAGTGGACAGAGTCTAATGGTGGTTCAGGCTATTACAAGACATACCTCTGCACTTCCCACAATACCAGAGAGATGATGTGAGAGGCTCTTACCTCTACCATAGCCTACAGTGCCCACAGGGTAGGAGGAATAGGTAGTGGACTAGCGGATAGATGATGTCACAATCACAGATAGGTACAGATAGTGGTGGGTGATGTACTTGCAAGCCATACCACCCAGACCGGGGACCCCGGATCTAGCTACCATCACGGTGCATAGAGACACCCTACAGGGGCAGGTGGATACTCTAATTACCTAGTTGGGTATAGTGTAGTCATAGCTAGAGAGCTCTGAGGAAGAGGTAGTAGAGCTACTTGTACAGGTGGCGAGTCTGTAGACCCAGATGGCCAGTGGTGGGGATGAAGATGGAGAGGAGGGTGATGGTTAGGTGGTGGCCTTACAGGCACATGTGGCAGGTTTGCAGGGCCAGTTGGCCACATCCCAGGCACAGGGGTAGGCGCACCACCACAGGCACTGGGATGGGGTCCCAATTCATAGGTATGAGTGGGAAAGGGGGTCAGCGAGCTCTGAGGCCAGAGCAGACAGAGGCTACCAACACATGGAGACCAGCTCTAGTTTAGGCGCTAGAAGGGACCTATGAGGTAGAGGGTAGAGGTGATACAAAGATGGAGGACATCCACTGCGATGCCTGATATGTGGCACCTATTTTTTTGATGTATTATAGTCAGTTTTGTGATCACATATCGGCCTACGTGCCAAAGATAGTGAGGATGTATGAGATGTTTTATATATTACAAGCATATATCGGCCTACACGCTAAAGAGATATTGCATTGGTTCATTATTTTATTGTATATATGAGACTGGCCTGTGTGTCAATGACATTTTTTATTACGTATCGACCTGCGTGCTAATGATTTTGAGATGATGGACATGATGAGATAGCCATGTATATTGTATTGAAATACACATTTATGTATAAGATGAGATACATGATATTTCTTGATTTGTTGATGTTTTGATATGGACAGAAATTAGGTGAGTTAGGCATGATGGATTTAGGTTGGTTTAGGCATGGATCGAGTCAGGTCTTAGGCATGGATTGAGTCAGGTCATAGGTGTGGTTGATTCAGGTTTCTTAGGCATGGATCGAGTCAGGTCATAGACATGGTTGAGTTAGGTTAGAGGCATGGTGGAGTCAGGTCATATGCATGGTTGAGTTAGGTCAGAGGCATGGTGGAGTCAGGTTTATTAGGCATAGATCGAGTCAGGTCATAGGCATGGTGGAGTCAGATTGGCTTAGGCATGGTTGAGTCAAGTTGGTGTAAGTTTATGATTCATTACTTTGTGCAATGAATGATGATATGGGTCATGTGTAAGATGCTTCATATTACATGTATGATGATGTTAGAGAAATGGTAGACATAGTAAATGCATGTTGTATTGATGATAAAGATGTTAAGCAACTTGTTGTTTACTTGGTTTTAATTTCCAATTTGGGATATAAAAGGAAACTAAGTGGGGTAGGATGTAATATTAGGAAGAGGAATAATGAAATTTTTAGGGTAAAGCATGGCAGAGCTATCCTCCAGGGGCCCCATGCCCGTGGAGTGCTGCCTACATAGTCCCGGTGAAAAGGCACCTTAGGCCAATGTAGTTCTCCCATAATCCAAGGAAGAATAGGAGAGGGTGTGAAAATGAGGTGGTAGGTTTTAGGTATGGTGTGGATTTAGGTTTGTTAGGTGTGGGTGGGTTATAGGTAAACTGAGATAGGTGATATTGATTGTGGCAAAAGAAGAAAATAGATTACCTCAAAAGTAAGCATCGAGGACCAAGTCTTATATAAGGTAATCAAAATGTAAATAAGGATGGATAAAAGAGAAGAGGGGGAAATAAAGCCACCTAATTGGTGAGAATCATACCACGTAGATCACACTTTGAAAGAGGTGATGAACGTAAGACCCTAAAGACATTGCATGATTAATTATTCTACGGTGAAAAGTAGTCACATGATCACCAAATATCATAGTTTCCAAGAAGTCCCTTGAGGTAGTGGGAAATGGGAGTGGGTATGGTTTGAATGGTGAAAAGTGGGTAATTTTGTATGGTATGAGGTAGAATGCTATTTGGGCAAGAGATCTAAGGTCATAATGGGAAATTCCATGACTAAAATGTTTTCTATGTTAACTTGTATGTTAGATAGAATGATCAATGTGGGATCGATGCGGGAAGTCTATATCAGATTAGAAATTTAAATCCTTGAGGTCTTCGTAAAGCTAATCGATGTAGGAAGCTTTAGTTGCTCTTGTTTTTTTTAAAGAGCTTTACATATCTTTCCTTTGAGGGAGCAGTTTATTTATAGCGGTGATTGTCGAGAGATAGATGTCCTTTTAAGGGAGTCATCATTTTATTAGAATTTTGACTCAACGAGTTGTGTCCCATGTGAGGGCTTTGAAGTCATGGAAAATACCAAGGTGGAGAATAGGACTCTTGTGTAAAAGGTAGGGTGAAATGACCATGGGATCTCATCTAATGGTAGACAAAAAGTATCCATGAGAATAATTCTATGTGTAGCGACATGGTACACATATTCAAGAGAAGATAACAAGTGATGGGTACTCACATAATTCTTATTTAATCATTGGTGAGGTGTATGAAGTGGATAGCACTCAAGGGATGAGCATGGAAAGAGACAAAAGGTGAGGTAGGACTATAAGTCAAAAATAGAATATTCGAAGACGCAAGGCGTTAAGGCGCTTGGGTTTGGGTTTCCCATCGAGTGAAGATAAATGATAAGCACTTGATCCATAGGTATGAGTCATGATATATCGTCCAAGCCAATTAGGAGCAAATTTGCCCCGTTTACTTTTTTCTGCTTTGGTTACATGTTGATTTTCTTCCATGACAAGGTCACCAACTTGGAAGGTTCATGTATGGACACATTTTTTGTAGGCACATTTGATACATTTTTGGTAAACTTGAAGGTGATCTAGAGCATTAAGACAATGTTCGTCTAATAACTCTAGCTGTGCTAAACGGTCCTGATGAAAGTCATCATCATTGAGCATGTCATGGAGAGAAATGTGGAGTGAGGGGATCTGAACTTTGAGAGGTAGAACAACCTCTGTACCGTATACTAGAGAAAATGGTGTGGTAGCAGTGGAAGTGCAAATACTAGTGTGATATTCCCATAGGGAAAAAGGAATGTGCGTATGCCAATCCTTCCCAGTATCGTTAACCACTTTCATAAGAATTTTGTTTAGGGTTTTTTTAGTGGATTTGTCTTGGCCATTGGTTTGTGGGTAATAGGATGATGAGAAACTAAGCTGAATTCCAAAGTCATCACAAAGTTTTTGTAATGTTTTGTTTTTGAATTGTTTTCCATTATCAATGATGAGGAACACCAAAGTGACAAATGATGTGGTGGTTAATGAACTCACATATTTTCTCAGTTTTTTTGGAGATGAGTGGTATGGATTCCACCCATTTTGTATAGTATTCGGTAGCAGTGATGATCCATTGATGGAATTGGGAAGAATGGGGATTTATTTCTCCGACAAGATCCAAACCCAATTAAGAGAAGGGCCAAAGGTCATGGGTGACTTTAAGGCATGACTGGGTGTATGCTGAAGATTGGCATGTTGTTGGCATTTTACACAACATTTGATGTAGTCACAAAAATCATGGTTAAGGGTTGGCTAGTAATAGCCTAGGTGAAAAATACACTTAGCAATAGCAAGGCCACTGAAGTGACCTCCAAATATTCCGTCATGAACTTCCTTAATGGTATAAGGAATTTCAAAACTTGTGAGGCATCGTAAGAGAATACTATCAAAGCCATGCTTATAAAGGAGTCTCCTTAGGATGACGTAATGAGAGACCTTTTTAAGGAAGGCACATTGTCTGTTACGGGTGAGATCAGGAGGTAAGATGGAGAGAGAAATATAGTCTAAGTATTATTTGTACCAAAGGTCACTCGAGTCGAAGGTGACAGTCCCAATGGAGTAAACATCATGAGGTAGATAAGAAGGTGATTAGAGTCATTCTATGGTGAAAAATAGTTTAGAATCAGTGGGCTAAGTGGGTATTTGGGAAGCTAAGTAGGCCATGGTATTTGTAAATTTTTTGGTTGAACGTGGGATCATTTGAAGGGTGTAATGGTCAAAGGTGGTCAAAAGTATGTCTACATGATGTTTATATTTTTAAATTATCTCGTTACGACATTGGTATATACTATTAACTTGGTTTACAACCAATTGAGAGTCACCAAAGATGTTTTTTAATTTGACATCTAGGGTGTAGGCTGCTTAGAGACCTAGTACGAGTGCTTCGTATTCGAAAATATTGTTTGTACATTAAAAATCAAGTTTGAAAGATAAAGGCATGGGCTCACCATCAAGTATAATGAGGATAATACCAGCTCCACCCCTACGCTGACACTTGGAACCATCGAAGAAGACTGTCATTTAGTAAGGGGGTTCATCTAGGGAAAGGGTAGCAATTGACTCATCTAGAAAGTCAAAATTAGAGGGTTAATCCCCAGAAATAGGTGCGTCGGCCAATTGGTCAGCGATAGCCTAGCCGTTGATGGACTTTTGATTAATGAATTTGAGGTTAAGATCAGCTAAAAGCATAATCCATCATACGGTACACTGATTTTGATAAGGTTTGGCGTACATGAAGTGTAAGGGGTCAGTGTTGGTCACAACATAGGTTTTGTGGTTAAGTAGGTAATGACGGAGTTTGGTGGAAATGAAAACTAAGGCTAAGAAAAGTTTCTCGGGATGGGTGTATCAGTTTTTATAGTCTAAAAGAGTACATCTAATATAATAAACCACCTGCTCCCTATGTTGTTCATCACGATGAATGAACATGGCTCCCAAGGAGTGATCAGTAGCTAATATGTAACGGTAGAAAGGTTAATCGTCTTTAGGTGGAATGAGTATGGGTGGTTGGAGAAGGTATTGTTTTAGGGCCTCAAAAGCTCTATGGTAGTCATCATCCCATTTAAAGGAGACATCCTTCTTGAGAAGATGATGAAATGGTTGGCACTGATAAGATAATTGTGAAATGAAATGGTAAATAGAATGAAACTTATCTTGTAGGCTAAAAATTTGTTTAAGGTTAGTGGGAGGAGGCATTTCTAGAATGGCCTTGACTTTAGTAGGGTCAACTTCTATACGACGTAAGGAAAATATAAATCTCAGGAGCTTTCTTGAGAGAACCGTGAAGACACACTTCTTTGGCTGAAGGTAAACGTAATATTTAATGAGGCAGTCGAAAATGGTTTTGAGGACGGTGAGGTGCTCAGAGTGGCATTTAGATTTGGCCAGGAGATCATCCACGTAATATTCCAATATATGATGCATGATATCATGGAAGATGTAAGTCATAGCCCGCTGATATGTGGCACCAGTATTTTTAAGGCCAAAAGGCATGACTCGATAGCAGAAGTTCCCCCAAGGGGTGATGAACATGGTTTTGTGTTGATATTTTGGGGCAAGAAATATTTGGTTATAACCCAAGAATCCATCCATGAGCGATAGCATCTTGTGACTAGTGGTAAGGTTAACCAGCTGGTCAATATCGGGTAAGGGAAAGTAATCTTTCGGATATGCTAGGTTGAGGTCATAGAATTTTGTGCACATGCAGAGTCGACCTATCACCTTAGTGATAGGGACAATGTTAGAAATCCAACGAGGATAATCAATGGGTAAGATGAAGGAAATGGAAAGAAGGTGTTGAAGTTCTTCTTTGACGAGAAGGGAAATGCAATGGTGCATTTTCCTCAGCTTCTGTTTAATGGGTTTGGCATTGGCAATAGTGACAATATTGTGGACCACTATGGTGGGGTCAATACTGGGAATGTTTATGTAAGACCAAGAAAAATCGTGGTTATGATCCTTGAGAAAAGAAGTTATGGCTTCTTGTTCAACAACATCTAAAGATTGACCGATCTTTAGGATGTGCGGGTCGTCCTAAGTGTGAATGTTGATCTCGATAGTTGATTCATTCAACATGGTTTGCATCTTAGAGGGTAACAATTGATGAATATATGAGTCTTCTACACCAAGGTAGGTGAGTATAGATTCATCATCCTGACATTGAACGACATTAATTGAAGGTGTATCATCATTGATCATTTTAGGATACTGGAAGGGAATATTGGAAGGGGTCTTACCCTCGCATTGATAAGTCAGAGGTTACAAGGAAATGGTGTTTATGAAAAAAAAAGTTAGGAGGGATAGATTCAGGATCCATCAACTCTGTCAGTGAGGGTAGTGATGAAGGTGGAGTGGGTGAAGAAGGTGGAGAAGGCCTTGTTAGGTAGGTGGTTCAGAAAATTCGATACCACTACGGTCATTATATTTGTGGGTGGTACATGGAACAATGGTATGGTGGCCTTGCTCATAAAATCCAAAACCAAAACCCTTCCATACACATTGGTGTAGAAAGGTGTGGGCGAAATGGTGATTGGTGAGTGATTGGAAGTCAACATAAAATGGGCAAGTTTGTGATGGTAGTTTAGGTGTATAAGTGGTAGTATCAAGTCCCCCATAGGTGATACTAGTACGAAGGTGAGGAGGACCATACAGGAGATGTTATCCTATATAGTGATCATAACATGGGTGTTAGTGAAGGATTCCATACTCTTGTGGAGTAAGGAATGTGTTGACACTATGTAGGTGGTATTCCCCTAGAGTGAGGAGTTGAAAAATACCTTCTAAGGGATCGGTGGTTGGTATGTAGGTAGCTAGAATAGACGATGTGTTAGAGGTCAATGTGGAGGTGGGGTTAACAACTTGGGCAGCTAATGGGTTGATCATGGAGGTTGTGGAAGTGGTAAGAATGGAGGAAGCATGTGTGGTTGAGGTAGCAGATATATTGGTAAGCAGAAGTGTAGGTGAAGCGGTGGTGGTCGCGGAGGTAGGTGCCTTAACGGGTATGAGAACATCATTGGGTTGGTAAAGTATGTTGCATGTTTTGAAAGGTGATGGATCAGATGGGATAGTATAGGTGTGCCTTTCATGCTCAAACTTTAAACAATGATGCAAAGTGGAAGGAACGCAACCCATGACACAAATCCAGGGTCTGCCAAGAAAAAAGTTATATTGGAATTCCCCCTCAAAGATGTAGAATATATCTCAAATAGTGCGGGGGCCCACACAAATGTGGAGGATGAAAATGCCTAATGTGGATGTGAAAACATCATTTAATGAACACAACATGACATGATGTTTATTTATGTAATTATTAGGTAAGCGCATTTGAACGAAAGCATGGGATGAAATGATGTTAATGCTAGTGCCCCCATCAATCATTACTTGTCATACACGTATATCATCTATGTGGATAGAGATCAAGAGGGCTGGGTCTGGGTCATCCATTTAGTTTGGCGCGATCTCTTCCTCTAAGAAGCTAAAGGAGGCTACTTGGTGAGTAGGATGGGGTGAAGATGAAGGTGGTAATTTAGTAAGAGATGTTACATGAAGGGGTGTGATAATGGAGGCTATGGGTGTAGGGTCATTGGGTAAAACCTCAATATATTGAAGAACCTCCATGAGAGCTTGACGATGGGATTTTAAGGTTTGGATGAGGTCATATTAGGACATTTTGATGGGGGATTGGTGTAGTTGTTTGAGCATGGTGCGATGTGTAACCCCATTGGAAATAGGATATGTGGGGCTGCGGATAGTGATTTTAGGCGTGGGTGTAGATGGTATGTTGGGTATGGGATTAGTTGGTGGGTCAATTTCCTTTTCCTTACTTTTTCCTTCTAAGAAAGGGTAGTGACATGTAAAGGGAAGTTGGCAAATGGAGAAGGTACAGGGTGAGTGGTATAATGACATGGTGGGAAAAAACCTACCGGGGGAAAAAAACCTTGTGAGGTGAGCTGGGTCCAACGACATTTCGATGGTGGTGTGTCAAGTTATCTTATGCAAACCATGTTAATTTCAAATCTTGGAGGTGGTTCGAGGATTTTTTGGGGTGGAGGTTGTGGTTGTTGAGTGGAAAGTGTGGGAATGGGTTTTGGTGAGGCAGGGTCATCATCGAGAAGGTCATCATCATCAAAGTTGGCTTTCAGAGGACACAACTAGATAAGGAAAATTTTCAAAGCCTTGCAGTTCACCACATTGTGCCCTGGCACATGATGGTAGGTAAAAGTTTTAGTTTCATCAAACCCTTTTGGCTTGGGTTTGAGGGGGTCGTAAGGTCTTATTGGCGGTAATGTAATGAAAAAATTCTCAAGGAGGTTGGTTAAAATTTTGGCATAGGACCCTGCTAGTGCGTCACAATGGGAAGTGAATGTGGGTTTGGGTGTAGGTGTGGAGGATTGTTGAGGAACAGTCTACGCAGAAGGAAGAGTGGGTCAAGCCATGGTTTTGGGTACTGGAATGGTCTTAGGTGTTGGTCATGTTTTTCTAGGTAGGGGTATGGTAGATGAATGAACAAGAGGGTGTGTGGTTGTTTTGACTATCTTATTGGAGGGTAATAGAGTTTTGTTTTTGGGTTGCACCTTCTTCGGTAAAGGTGATATGGGTTTATGAGGTCTAGAAGGAAAAGCATATGGGGGAAGAGGGTGAGTTACCCATAGGGATAATGGGGGTTTTGTGAAGGTAAATGATGCAGGTCACACATGCGGTGTGAGGGATAGTGAAGAAATAGCTAAGGGTATTCGAGGTATGGGTGGTAGAGATGTTACAGGTGCAAGTGTAAGTCATGTCGGGTGCCTGGGTAGGTTGGAGGTTTGTGAGGAAGGAATGGGCTGTTGTGTTTTTGGTTTATTGATGGGTGGAGGTTGCTTGAACATGTTGGGAAGCTGAGGTCCTAAGACATATGAGACAGGTGTAGGTTTGATTGGTGCAGCTAGGGTATGAGGTTAATAGGTTTGGTTCTTTGGTTTAGGTGTCAGAGTAGGTGTGGTGTTGACTTTGGAGGATGTAGCTAAATCTGGTTTGATATATGGATGCGTAAGGCTAGTGGTTAGGGTGACCCCTAAGGTGGTAACAGGTTTAGTTAAGGCAGATGTTGTAGGTGTGGGTTTGGGTTTAGATGTAGTTTACATTATGGGTAAGGGTGTATGTTGAGTTATGATGGGTGTCATGGAGGGAATGGTGATAGAGGTGGTTGTATTCAGTTTGATTGGTCAAAATATTTTTGGGTAGATAGTGGAAGTGTCATCAAGTGACATTTGCATCTGTGTTGAGAAATAAAGCAAAAGGTGCCCCCATAATAAGGCCCTATCCACATAATCTAAGTGATCACCCAAAAGTGAGAATGGTATGTCTGTAGGTGGAATTGATGACAACCTAATGGTGATTCCTGTAAAATGTGTCTTAGAGACGAGGAATTGGATAGCTTCAGCTTCCGTGGGTAAGAGAGCCGAAAGTAGGTCTGCAGGGTTTGGGGTCGCTAACGGAGAATGCTCACCAAGAGGTAAGGGTATCTCCATTGGGTCTATGATAGGGTATGGAGATGATGGGAGCTCCTCTGTGGGTGGAGGAGGTAATGGGTTCTCCTCTATGGGTGGAGGAGGTAATTGGTTCTCCTCTGTGGGTGGAGAAGATGATAGGTGTTCCTCCTTGGGCTGAAGAGGTATTGTGGGTATCGGTTCTCTAAGTGGAGAAGCCAAAGGTGAAATAGTCTCGATGTTAGTGGAAGAATCCTCCATAGGTGATGAAGGAGATGAAATTTGTTCCTCTATGGGTGGAGGAATAGGTGTAGTGGGTTCCAACACAGAAGGAGGATTTTGGGATAGGATTTCATCTATGGAAGGAATGTGAGGTAATTGGGATGCAATAGGTACGTCATTAAAAATAGCATGAACCTCGTGGGTATGGGTATCATGAGTTAAGGTCTCACTGGTTTGATCAAATGAAGGGGCATGATGGGAAATGGTTTCTTTAAGATGTGTAGGTTTTGGTTAGCAGGTGCATTAGGATTATCCAAAGTTAACTTGCCTTTCTCAAGCATTTCTTGGAAAATGCTTTTGAAAGTGATGTAATTGCCATCACTATGACCCTTTACTCGATGATAGTTACAGAATTCATGTTCTTTATACCATGCGGGCATGAGGCGAACAAGGTCAAAACTAGTGTGTGGTTTTATAGGTGGAAGGGTGATGGCTCTGGATTTGATAAGCTTGTCTAAGACAAAGGAGTAAGGTTCCCCAATTGGGGTGTATTTCCACTATTCTTGTTTGAATTGAAAAGTTTGAACAGGTGAGAGATTAGATGAGGGGGTAGCCTGATTTGATGGATGAGCTCGGCCGGCCTTGAGTACCACTGCATTAGCGGTGCCCTTAGCTTTTGAATAATTGTGTTGTGGTTTGGAAGAAGAAGAGGTATCATTCGACTTGAATGCCGAATTCTTATTGTGTAATTGGATTTTCTTCTCTTCGATGGCCCAAATCTCTAACTTTCATGTCATAGTGAATGCTTCATCAAATGTTTGGAAGGTTTGGACCTGTAAGGTCGATGAGATATGTCTAGCACAAGCCTGTGTGAAAAGCTCGATGAGCTCTGTTTGTGGCATTTGGAAGGTGAATTAGTTGATCAAGCTATGCCAGCGAGTGAAAAAATATGTGATAGATTCGTCTTCATATTGATGCATGGAATATAGGTCAGTCATGGCAACCTTCTTAACAATATTGATGAAGAAGTGATCCAAGAAGTCTTGGGCTACCTAATTAAATGAAAATTATAGAGTGTCTAGGTAACCCACTATACCAATCTAACGCTGGTCTAGTTAGAGACATGGGAAAGGTCCTCAATAGCAAAGCATCATCATGAATGATCAGTTAATGCCCATGTTTGAATGACCACAAATGCTACTGTGGGTCTTCCTTGCTATTGAAATGGTTGAATTTAGGCATCTCCCAATGCATGGGATATGGGCGGATAGGAATGGACAAGTGGATAGGATCATTACAAATTTTGTCATAGCTGAGAGTGTTGCGGGAGCCAGAAATTGATGCCTCCAATGTCTGCATCTTATCCAACATCAATTTGATTAGGTCGTTGGTAGGTTGCAATGATTGGGTGCCTCCTGTAGTGTGAGGGGGCTGGTGTTAGGTGTATAATGTGGGTGGCACTCCAATATATGGTGCTGCCATGTAGGTTGATTGAGAAGAAGGCATTGAAACAAGGGGTATGTACCTAAAGTGAATAATAGATGAAATGGGAGGCTACGGATAGTATGTATATGGAGGTGGAAGGGTCGTGGAAACCCTAGTGGCAATGGGGGCTAATGATTGTGGAATGGAAATTACCATGTTCTAAAAAGGGGTAGGGATCACCGACACCAGAGGTGGTAGTGTAGCTACGAGTATGTGCGAGACATTAGGGGCAGATGAGGTTGAATTTTGGGTAGTTATCAAGGGTATGGTGGATGTGGTAGGTGTCACGAAGGTGGCAGATGCGGCAGTCATAGTGGGTATAGGAATTAGCTGTGAAACAACTAGGGGTAAGGTAGATGCGGGTAGCACGGAGCCAGATGGGTCCGATGTAGGAGTGGGAGCAAGAGTCTGGGGGATATATATGGGCATGTCATATATCAACTGACCTGAGGCATATCGAGTGGATGAGTGGGAAAGGTAAAATTGCAAAGCGGTAGGGTTTTGGTCAAGGAGTCATGTGAACTCCTCATCTCTGACAGTGATAGTGATAGGTTGGATAAGATCCATGGCTGGTGATAAAATGGAAGGTGGTGAAGGACTAGGTGGGAGTGGTTGATAACTGGTGTGAAATATGAGTGCACTTGCTTGTCTTTGGGTCAGCACCATGTGAACCAGTATTGATCAGGTAGGGTTGCTTCTCTGTAAATGGCACAAAAAAAAGCAGGAACAGGTGAATCTAGCGGTAAAAAGTGGATTAAGTACCAAATGTTAGTTGAAAAGTGAAACAGGCTAACCGATTCCAATTAGGGAAAACCGATGCTGGTTAGGGGTAACCATTTCCAATCACTATAGAAAATGGAAAATGAGTGAAAAACAAGGTATAAGGTCAAATATGACAGGTATGCCAAATCTGATGAGTTTTACAGTGTCAATGGGAATGATAGCAATGACAAGGACTATGAAAAGTGGAAGAAGATGAATAAATAGCAAGGATGAAGATGAATAAATGTCCCTTTGAGTAGGTTAACAAAAGGACTTGAAATCAAGGCCAGCTACGTATAACTGACGATGGTAAGAGGGTAACCGATGATGGTCATTGGACTTACACCGGTTACTGTGAAATTGAAACAGTGATGAAAGAATGGTGGTTGTGAATTAAAATTTGATGTGGAATCAAACTCAGAATTCTAAGAATGATGAGAATATGGTCTAGGAACACTCATGTGAAGTTGGAATACACCAGCTGTGATGAACAAGAAAAAATGAAGAACGTGATCTCTTACCTCAAAACGCAAGCCAAGTAAAAACACTAAGAAAAATGTGATCCTAGGAGTTCCTTTTCTATTATGTTTGGTTAGCTTATGATATTTAAGGACTGACTCATGTACTGTAGAATAGACGTTTTTTTGGTGAGGATGTCTTCCTATGAAGAAGGAGATCTAAAAGGTGAGGTTTTCAGGTATGTTATGGTGGGGGTGGGCTTTTCTCTGAAGTATGACTTAGGCATTCCCAGGAAAGATGTTGTTTAAGAATATGTATTTGTTTTGAATTTGTGTAATTTGGTATAACTCAGAGAGAGAGAGAGAGAGAGAGAGAGATGTGCTTTCTACAATTCATTTGTCAACCATCAGTTGGGCATGACTTCCAGCGTATAGGTTGCCCTAAATTAATGTGAGCTAATGTGATAAATCAGAATGCATTGCATGTATTTTTATTCCCAAATCAAAGTGTGAAGTTGGATGACACAAATAGATGAAGAGGGAGGGGTATCCTCTTTCACTAAATGCAGAGAAACACGAAGAAATGGTTATTTTAAATTACACTAAAAGAAAGGTTTCCTTTAGAGCAAATAGAAAGAAAATGTAACATCCTCATTTTAGACAATGGAACAAGTCAATTTTTTTTTTTGATAAATGCATCCTGGTTCTAAATACATAATTTAGAACTCACAAATCAAATAACCATTCATTTAACAGATAACCATATGCAGTTGTAATGACTCGGAGTACCTCCGATCTATTCATTCCATGAGTCGGTTATCTACCGATCTATTCATGAGTAATATGAGTTGGCGTTATTATTTAACACTTCATTCCTGTGGTTCTCTTCCCTATTCTGGGATTCAGAATGCTCTGTCCAAGGAACCTAACTGAATAATTGTTACCATTATTCATCGGCATCTCATCCCTTAGACTAGGTGAATTAGGACAACGCAATCAGTAGCTTGCGATACTTTGGCCAAAGATTTGAAACATACTGTTTATGTCTCGTATTCCTTAACGGCATACTCGTCAATCTGGAATACGTCCTTCACCCCATTCTTATGTTATATAGAATGTCTTACACTGACTACTGTCAGTCCTTCCTTTCACAACTGAATCACTCGGAGGCGGATTAACAAGGTGATAATGTTATATGGATGCCCACGAGGATTAGGGATATGGTGACATACTGGTTTAACCCTGCAGTTAGACCAGTGTGTCAAGATACCCCGAACCTCCTAGGCAGCCTTATAACATGGCCACATTCCTAATTGTCCCAGAGTAACTTGTCGAGATCAAAGTGTAAATCTTAGCAATCAATGCAAAGGGTGTCGCCATAAGTCACCTGCATTGTTGTAACCTTGAGAAGATCCTAATCTTCTCGGAGGTACAACCCTGCAGTTGACTTGTGTCGTCAACCTTTAAATCCGCCTCGAAAAGATCTACTTAATAATATGCGTTACGCACGTTGAGTTTTAAATTACTTTAAAGACTTTCCCCTAAGGTTAGCCTTTCCCGATCCCTGGATTCTTCGTCTTAAGACGACCTTTCTCAATAAAACCCATTACATGGTGGAGTTATTAAGGTCAAGACCTCATCAAGGAGTCATTAGAATATACATGATTCTAAACAACAGAATTGGACAATATCTCAAAACCTTTACATGAGATTGCCATCTGTACTCCATTAAATTTATATCAGTTCTCTTAACTGAATTATATCATACTTATTAGCATCAAGATATAAATGATTAAGAATCCAATTTAATATTGTCCTGTCATACTCAGGACTAGGGATTAGTAATTTAATCCAGCTTGATTAGTGTTCTGCTTAGGTTCTTCTTAGCCCTATCCTTTTAGAAAGACAACGATTTATATTTCAATCTAGCTTTCGATAGAACAAATCAGAACTACTAAACACTCATAAGAATTCAATTACATTTTCTTTAAGCTTTCATTGTCAATCACAAAAGCATCCAAATTACACAAGGATAACATTGCCACTCTGGTATATAAACCGAAGAGGGTCAACTATCAGAATTAAAAATATATCACATAAGTAACAAATACTTATTTCCATTCCTTTCAGAACTATACAATTACATTTTATGCAAACAACATACTTGATACAATGCTTAACGGAAAAGTACATCTTTCCACATATAGTACATTTAGGAAATCAAGCTGTAATTCATTATAAATCAAAATAAACAATCTGATCATCCTGTCAGATCTGCATTGCTTTTACCACTTACGGCAACCATCTGCAAAAATAGTCAACATGAGTCAGTTCGATGAACTGAGCATGATAAGCACTAACTTTTAAAACAATTGCAATCCGTCAATTGTTTTCATTAAACACCCTGTTTAAATGATATAAAATCACCAACAAGTAAACATATTCAGAATATGCCTTTATAATACAAAATGACTACAAACGTGTAACTCTATCAACGTTACAGAATAGTCCTAAACACTTCTCAAATATTTCATCAAATATTAAGAATCAAAGAACGAAAGTATCCAAACAATTATCTTGAATCCAAGATCAGCAACATTGGACAGATCGTTACTTTCATCAGAAAAGGAAATATCATGACAAATCATGATTCCACCAATAAGATACAAGAACAATTCCAACTGTTAAACAAATACCAACAAGTATTAGAATAACAGAAGAGAAAGAAACAAATCATTCATACTTCCCTTCACACAAGTTCACTACTGTACCGTCTCTACATATGGAAAGCATTCACCCAGTACGTGTACGAACAAGTCCGACAAACCACAAGAAGAATCACTGTATTAATAAAAATCGAACACAGCAAGGCATTTTGACCCAAGTTCGAAATCATAGAACCTCTAGTATTGCGGTCAACAACAGACTTCATTGCCTTAGGCAATTGGATGCTTCCTTAAGACTATGCCAAGACAATCACACAAAAATTTCCGAAACATGCTCAGTCTCAATCAGACTGGAGTAGACGGAAAGGAATATAGCAAATCTATTCTCACCTAGGCGCATTCAAGTTAAAAGTATGGTATTTGCGACTCACTTCAACAGAGCCAGGACACGAGATAAATATCCATACTCAAGGAACTCAAACAGTGACAAAACGACCGTGTCACAAAAATCAGGTTCAACTAGAGACAAAAATACAGGTTACCTTCCAAGAATTCAAATGAATCCGAACAGTAGTAACAAGATAAATAATTGCATACAATTCCATCTGAGCCCATCAACGGAGCATAATAAAAATCAGGCAAAGCAAATTTAATTACTGATTTCGAAACAAGGAATCCGACAGAACCCTCAATTCAAGTTACTGATTTCAAAAAAAGGAATCCGACTGAACCCTTGCCAATCTTTTACACAAATTTTCACAGATTGAAGACATAAAAATATACCAAAAGAATCTGTACCACAAAATCCTTGTGACACGAAGGTATTCTTACGAAATTACAGAGATTGAAATACATATTATTCCCTTAAGTCGTTGGAACAACAATTACCAATATTCAATTATATTCAACCTTGAACAGTGATTCAATTATATAAATCATTCAATCGACTCCACAGAGTCGTTCAGATTAAAACAAATATGAATCTCTATATATACATTTCATACTGTTAACGGGTTTATACCCATAACCACGGAACCCAACAACAGTATAAGATAAAAATAGTTAATAAATCACTCTATGCCAACTATGGTAAGCATTCGACAAAAATCAAGTGTAAGCAAATCAAATACCAATTTTCATAACAAGGGATTCAACTGAGCCTCGTCAAAATTCCCGAACAAGCTTACACAGAAGAAACGTAAATGCATACCCAGGGAGTCTGTACCAAAATTTATTACAATAAGTAAGGTCGCATGACCTGTTACTTCTACAAGACTTCCACGTAATTCAATTATCAATATGCAAAGATGTAACTATATCTTCTACAGTGGATCGTAATATACGATTCATTCAGAGGACTCCAAGAGTCGTTTAAATGCAGTAATCATAAGTATATATATCTATACTATAAATGGGTTGAGTCCCCATAACCTCCATGCAAAGAGAAATACAACTCCAGCTAGGTCGTAAAAGAATTCTGTAACACAGAGAGTTTCCTTTCATAATAACTATAAAATTTTATACGAAACCCAACCAAAATCCATATTTACCACTGGATAACAGCCACGACAGAGCTTATAAAAGAAAAAGGTCCATTAACTGAACAATCAAACAATGTTCATCAATATCCCTTCCGACAGTTACAACAAACATCGACGGCTATAATAGTGACCTATACCCATCACAGGAATAATTTATGGGCTCTCGCCGAATCAGGCCGAGCATTTATACTTTCATATATCACGCATATTTAAGCCAATATGCAACACAAAGAAATAAAGTCACAGTTCGAAAATAATAAACACCCATCAAGGGATAAATGATAAGTCATTCCAGCATGAAGTTACAGTGCAAAAATCACACAAGACAACTATAGAAAAATCATCAATTTCCTCAAAACATTTGAACCAGAGTTGTTCTAATGAAATCACTTGAAAGACAGCAAGATTTTTAAAGGTTAGGGCCTAACATGCCTGGATTTTTGCTCAAATTTCCGAAGCAGACCACTGGAAGAGCTCAGACTTCCTTTTCCTTTTCCAAGTTAGAGCGACCAACAAAATTTTGCTATCTCCAAAACATATATACTTTCCTTGCCAGAGAAAAGAGCTAGATATCCTCATGTTCGCCATGCAACACAAAGATGACTGGTGCGAAGAACCAGTGAACAGGCAGAAGGAAAACCGAAAATCGCGATAAGCCAAACAAACCAACAACTTCCCAGTTTGCATGCCTTCACACGAGTTCCGAGCTCGACTACCGAGCACATTGAATGCATTTACACCAACTTTCCCGCTCAAACTCCACTGCCACCGACCGCCAAAGTTGGCGACAAACAAATGAAATCTCAAGTTCATTTCCAGTTTTGGCGACCTGCCACGTCGGCTTAGGTTAGCTGTTGCTTAAACTTCCGCCAAGACCTGTCCCTCATACTTATCCTTAGCATTTAATGACATAGAAAACGCCGCCCATGGTTCGCACCCCTCCATAGGCCCCTTTACATTCTTGCTCATAGTTAGGTTAGTATCTTAGGTTAGAATTTAGGATAACACCTAATCTAACTTCCATAACATAGATACTAACTTAGGACATTAGTACTTAGCCTAGGTCTAGGTTAGATTAACACTAATCTAACCCCTAGGTTAGGTTTAGTTTTAGGTTACTAACCAATAATAATTCCAGTTAGGTCTACATTTCGTACACTCAGAAAAAGACCTACATCATACGTCTTCGAACAGGTTTAGCTCCTGTTTTGCCTTAGGCTGCAGAATCGTATGTAACCGAATTATTACCTGGTCCACAATCGAGACCTTCCAGATATACTTCCATATCGGGAACCAATTCATTTCACTTGATCAGCCTGAGTCATACTCCTGACTAGCTTATTAAATGCTTCTAGACCTTGCAACCTGTTCAAGGTCTATAATTTAATTCATCATGAACAAACTTAAAGCAATACTTGGATCAATTCCACTGATCCAAGACTAGGTATTATAGATGGATAACTCTATAATTTATTCCGAGATCAAATTAAACTCAGATACAAAATGAAATAAATAAAAGAGTCTAATCATATTCTGACTCAGTCAAGATCTGCAATCTGCAAAGAAATTACAGTACATATCAAGCATGATTTCTAAATCGAGGAACACATCCTTTTACAAGAAATCACATATCAACACTTGTATGCTCAGGAGAAAGTAACAACAGTTCAGGGTGTTACAGAAAAGGTGGGGTTACTAAGGAAGAAAATTAATATGTATGCTTTTCATAAGGGAAACAAACACACAACCTTTCCTAGGAATGAATAAAATACAAGGAACCCTGGAGGGGTCCCACTGGGCATGCCAAAATGTTTCACCTGATTCTTAGAAATTTCTTTGAGATATTGACAAAACAGATAGGTTGACGGGCGTAGGAGGAATACCTGTTGAAATGTTGGTTGATGGGTTATTGAGTGCGTATGACTTTTGAATCCACAGCTGATTGTGAGAGCTTCCTTTTGGCTAGGAGGAACTACCTGTAATGAAAAGCAAGACCACCATAAAGAGTTAAACAATATATGCAGCGAACTGCCTAGCGTGTGCTAGATCCAGGAAGTGTGATACTTCCTAGACGGCTGTCAGTCCACTATTTAAGACAATTTAATGCGGGAAATAAAGTAAATCCTATCATAGTTGAAATGATTTGGGTATCTCATCCAAAATACAATAAGAAAGGTCTAATCTAATAAGCTAAGTTAAAATAAGATCTGAAGGTCAAGTAACTGGTTCTAGGTCTCTGCAGGTCTGACAAAGGTCTCAGGCATATCATAGGTGAATGGGGGTGATGTAGAATTAGGTGGATAGGTCACCATTCTAGGTTGTATGGGAAAATGCAGAAACTAATGCTGGTTAAGGGTGACCGACGGAGGTTGGGTTATAATTGGCACTGGTTACTGTGGAAAAACTAGGAATGCCACATGAGAAGATCAAATGATGAATGTGTGAGGCTGATGTGGTCCATTGTTTTTGTATACCCTCAATAGGACTTATGGTATGGATCATAGAGACTGAGGTATTGGGTGTCATTGAGTAGTGGAGTTACAACACATAGAAAAAGGGTGTGAATATGCAATACAAGGTGTGTAGATAGCCTAAGGAGTTTGAAATGTCTGACAATATGCAGTGATGAAATTAAATGAACCAGTATGTAATTCTAGACTTGTTAGGTAATCAGGATTCTGGTCCTGGACACATGACTGAGTGAGGGACTAGTAGGTGTATGTGTAAGATGTTGACAGATTTTCAGATGATCACAAATGATGTAGAGAGAACATGAAAATTTAGTATGAAAAATGCAAGATGTACTCTAAGATGCTATGAAGCTAGATCACAATCCTTGCTAGTACCTGAGTGCTGTAGTGGCTGTGTAGGAGTTCATGCTGTAGTATGTCCTTCAACATTCAATTGCATGAACTAAAGCACAAGAGTGGCATTCATAGTGTAAGATGATATAATAGTGTATCAAGGATGTGGTAATGATCGCTCAACATATATGACCAACTATGAAGAAAAAAGTGTAATATTAGGAAATGATAGGTGACCGATTAGTGATTCTAGCTTAATGAGGGATAAGAATAAAGCGTAATGCGCCCCATCATGTGTAAGAGCATGGTGATCTATCCTAGGCATGGAAGAAACTAGGGAGCATGCCGTAGTGGTGGATTGTGGCAGATCTCGTGTCATTAACCCAGTAGATTGGCATATCAAGAGAATCTTGTAAGCATGTAAGAACATGGTTAGAGAGAATGTAGGCATTGTTTTGATTATGAGTATGTGAGATGGCATAAACCTCGAGAGGAGATGCAAAAGGTAACAAGAGAAAAAAGTTGAGAGTGATATCCAAGGATGAGTTGGGCTGGATGAGGTGTCTGGAATGGAAAGAGGTGTATTTGCCTCCTTTTACATGTTTTCCTAAATCTATTGCCATTGAAGCCATAGATAGCATATGGTGACCTATAATCCAAGGCCATTAAATTAATTTGAATATTAGTGAGGAGAAGGGGGGGCATGGCTAGTTTAAAGTAATTAAGGGTCTTTATTTTTTGAATGATCAACAAGGGAGTTTGCACCTAAAAAAATGGAGTAGGTATCTACTACATGCTGATCATTATTAGCACCGTAGAAATCTTGGACAGAGAGATGAAATTCTATTGCGGCCTATTATAGGTGAAAAACATTTTGAGAAGTGGGATTTGGATTTTTTAGGTCCTATTTCACCACACATGTGTAGGATTGACGTTTGTTACATCATAACTTGTACAAACTATCTAAAAAGGTGGGCAAAGATGATACCTAAAAAAGACTATACTATAACTACAACAATGAGATTTTTATGGGAAAAAACTATTAGTCAGTATGCATGCCCATTAATCTTCAAAATTGATAGAGGAACTCATTTTCTTAGTGAGACAATAAGAATCATATTAGCAGAGTTTATGGTGGAACTCCATAAGACTACTTCTTATCACTGATAGGTTAATGGGACTGCAAAAGCTTTCCATAAAATTTTGGGATAGACCTTGAAAAAAATTGTGATGTTTGGAGAAAATATTGGAATGATAAAGTGTGAGCTATACTTTGGGCATACTGGACTAGTTATAAATGGTTGAACAAGGCCATACAATTTAATTTAGTGTTTGGTGTGGGGAAACAATACTACCCGTTGAATTCATGTTACCATCCCTATTTATTACACACGTAGGAGGACTTGATGATGACCAAAATGTTGAAGAGAACATTGAAAAACTAATGTAGTTATATGAGAGGTACACCATGGCGAGTTGGATCCAGAATATTAAGAAGGTGAGAAAAATGCATGGCATGATATGCACATTAAGAATAAAACATTTGAGGTTGGAAAGATGGCCCTTCTCTATGACTCTAATTTTGTGTACCACCAAGGAAAGTTCAAAGTGCACTAGTTGGGACCTTTTGTAGTAACCAAGATACTTGAATTAGTTACATGTCAGTCACACGCATTGGATAACACCATGTTTCCCAATTACTTTAATGTGAGTAAGATAAAGCCCTACTATAAATAAAGCTTCTTGGTGTTTGTAATAAGACATTATTTCCATTTAGATTAGGTTTCCTTTCATGTGTTTCTTTCCAGATGTTATTATGATTTTTATTTTAATTTCCTTGTTTTGTTTTAATAAGCACGCTTTTATGCATGAATATGATTGATCTCTATTGAGTTCATGTGCATAGGACCACACCTAATTTTAGTGTGGGGTGAACAAGATGCAGGTACATGTGCATGGAAATTAAATCTATCGGTAGTGGGGGAGTTATATACAGGTTAACGTGTTAGGTAGGATAACATAGATACAAGTGTGAAACCTATGTGAAACATTTGTTAGAGGTGATAAGGATGATGATGATCATAAGGGGAATTACTTGGGATGAAGACCATGCATGAGAAAAGGGTCGCACAGTGTAACACAAGGTAAGTAGTGACATGGTGAACTACTTGGAATATGGCACAGAGGATTAAGTACTTGTTAGTGAAAAATCACATCACCCCCGAATGGCCTGGGAATGGAGTGGTTAAAATGGGGAATTTGGTGTGATTGCATAACATTAGATCATCTCTCAAGCTGTGGGACTTACAAGCTTAAGATGATCCTCCAGAGAAATTTGGTTCTTTTTCTTAAACTACCTACCATGAGCTACTCTAATGCATGCAAAAACTAAACTATCCTAATCTAACCATTCTAAGAAACCAGAGATGGAAAGAGACAGTGAAAGAAAATCCTACAATAAAGCAATGATACACTAGAGAAGGAAAGGGGGTGAGATGCTCTGTTGAGGAAGGATGAAACATGGGAGAAAGGAAGATGGGAAGGTCAGACAAAAGTGACACAAACCTAGATCCTAATCCATGATCAAAACTCCATAAAACACAATGCCCTACACATGTAAATGTGAAATACATGCACAAAAAATAGATTTGAAAGGGAGAGACATGGAGAGACAACAAAACAATGCAAATGGTTTATGGATCTATATGGGTGCATAGACCATTACATTTCTACTTAGAGGAAAAAAAATTCTTTCCAGGCATAGGAGAAGGTTTTCAACTCAAAATGGAGTCTGGAAACAAATTTGACATAGTTTCCCTACACCCACAATAATCTCTCTTTCTCATATAATAAGTGTTACGATATATAGAAAGAATAAGAGAGAGAAGAGGGAAAATTTGAATCTTACTTCAACTACCATAGGATATGCATTAAATCCTTTCATGAAGAATCAACCACTATCAATCAATGCCTCTTTCAAATCTGCCTCAAATCTGTCAATTCTAGCTCCCTCTATCTATTCGGCATATTAAAGAAGAACGATGGATTGAATCGAATCAGATCTGGTAGTTGGAGAAATTGGGCTTGGTATTAATGGCTTGGAAGAATTTTTTCTATTTTTCACCCACCATTTCCTACAAAAAATGATTTTTTATCTTTCCAAGGCATAGAGGGCATCGGGATGTTTCCAAAAAATCTTCTTGTGCCCAAATCTGAGTTCTCAGTAAAAAAATGTGTCCATTTGAAATTTTAGGTTGTGGGCACGTAATATTTAAATGATTCTGTATGTACCCGGGTCCACGTGTGTAGTCATTTTTACTCCTATCACAAAAGGAAGGAACCTAATGTGCGTTATCCTATCACCTAACAGAAGTTGAGTGCTCACCTGAGGCATGCGTGGGTACCGAATCTCTCTTTTATGTGAGTTTAGTGGGAAGCATCAATTATGATTAGTGTAAGAGTTTTAATTAGGGAGGTTGAAACATACAAGGACCATAGGACTCAGAACGGCCTCTAGATCCTTGCAATCACCTTATACTGAGTACTTTAATAGAACCCAAAACATGCATTATGACAGAAATAATTATACAAGCATTCGTACATAGCATGAAAGGAAAGAGAACTCATATGAGAGAAAAGTGCATTAAAACCATTGATATCCATCTCTACTTATATCAGGTAACCTCATTATATTCATTGATTAATCACAGAATGTCATAGAGAGAAGACCGCAGTCATGCATATCTCTGGACGTATGTAACTAAGCTAGAAAAAGAAAAATTACAACTCCATGCTTAGTGCATTCTTTTCTGAATACAAATATCCATTCGTATTAATTTTGTAGAGCTCCACTCACTCTCTAACCCACTATACCTCGTGCTTCTTGTCTCTTTTTTCTTACTCCGTAGGCACTTGTATTTATAATCCTCCTACACTACCAACTTGCCTTCCAACGTCCTCAGATCTAGTGCCAAGTGTCGGATGTGGTCCATGTGAGCATGCTTCTTCAAGCCTGAGCTTTCCACTTTACCTCATGATGTTCTTCTAGAAGATTCCATTCGGGGCATGCTCTTTCCTGGGCCAGCCTATCGCCAGGATGACATCTTATCCACGCACAACTAATCATTCTTTTCACGTGTTCTACCTTGGGCACTCAAATTTACTGTCCCAAGCCTCCTTTCGTGTGTTGCGCATGCTATTTACTTCCCTAAGCCTTTCTCTTGGGCGCTTTTGTCTTGCGTGCATTTTCATAACTAGGACCCTGCATGTCCACGCACCTTCATACTTAGTTAAGATTACAAGGGTCTAACATCACCCCACACTATGCCTATTCTTTGTCCTTGGAAACATGTCACTTAACCAAGATGCATGATGTCTAGGGAACTAATGAATCGTCTTACACTTTACAAAAATAATAAGGAATGAAAGAATCAAGAAAAATAATGACTAATGGGGGAAGCATCAATTAAACAAGCTAGCAAAATATTTTCGGAGGTCTGCCTCTAGCTTATTCCATACTCCAACCTCACCTTGTGCCTTCTAGTAAAGGTCTACCACCAGGGTGCTCACTTCATCAAAACTCAGGCAGACTCCCTGGGTGCCCAAAACTTCCACAATTTGATCCATCTCCTTACCCAAGTCCTCAAGTTTATCCATCCTTCTAGTGATCTGGGGGTATAATTCCTTTATCTGGTCCTTAATTAAGCTCCTTACAGCCTCAATTGCCTCTGATTTCTTCTCTACTTCGGCGAGGAGCCTGTCTCTCTCTACCCTATTCCCCTTGTTCTTTTCCTGGAACTCTTTTAGCTCCGCTTCAATCATGGCAACTAAGGAGCTCACCACCTTATCTCTATCCACGCATGTATCATATGTGGCTTCTGCAAACTATGTAATGACCTTAACCTCTGTGAGTACTTGGATATACTCTGTAATGAGCGCTACCACCTTCAATCAGTCCTCCTCTTTCAAGCGTGCAACCACTTCTTCAGAAAAATCTAGGGCTAATGGTCATCTCTCTATAGTGAGGACGTGCGTTAGGTCTTCCATACACTCCAGGAGGGATGAGTACTTTTGTGTGGGTGGCACTAAGTCTAGGTGCATTAGGAGGATGGTGCCCTTGATAGACTCCATTTTCTTGTATACTTCCTACACCTTTACTTTTTCTTCCTTTAACTCGTACCTTAACTGTGCGCTGATAAATTCCTCCTACTTCAAGCTCTTGGCCTTCTCCACCAGTTCTTCCTCCTTCTTCCCTAACTTCACCTCCAGCTGTAGACACAAAATTTGTGTCTTACGACCCCTTGTGACCCGCATCTCATCTCGCAACCTAAAACTCATCACCTAAACCTTACACAATTATTTATTAATTACCTTGTAATTGATAAATCCACATCATCTCACCTGCCACCTCATTCTGCCACTTCATCATGACCTAGCCCTAACCCTAAACTAACCTAAGTAAGACCTATAACTTGGTCTACACCTACACCCATGACTAATGACCCCTTTCTCGCACCCAAAACCGACCTTCTAGTCACTTGACCAAGCCCGCAACTGATCTCTCGGGAGAAAAGAAGGGAAGGTGGGCTATTTTACTAAAAATAGCCTACTTTTTCCTTACCAATGCCGGTTCCTACTCGACCGCCGTCGGTTACGTAACCGCCATCGGTTCCCTGTAAATGGCCTCCCCAAACCAAAAACAAGGGACCAGAATTTCATTTTTGGATCAGGTGAAAGGATTTTGAATCAATAGAGATCATTGGGAGCAATCAAGAGAGTCCAGATCTTCACCTGACTGAGCAAAGACAAGTGAAGAAACCAGAAGTGTTTACAGCAAAGGAGATCAACTTGCATCTTCGTCAAAACCAGTAAGTCACATCTTGCATGTCTTCTGTTATAACATTTCTTATGCCTTTTGAATCACAGTCCTCATAAATCCATTTCTGAATCCACTACCCAGCGTGCCATTTCATCTAACCATCATTCATCTACCTCTCATCACCTCATTTCCTAATATCACCCATTTACAGCCTTACAAATAACACAACTACCAAATAACACCACCACCCCACAAGACAACTAACCTCCAGATCCTAGACTCTACCGATATCGGTCATTAGTAACCGCCATCGGTTGTCAGTAACCGGCATCGGTTATACTGACTATAACCAATAACCAGCCTTTCCCCTACCCAATTCAACAAAGCAATTTAATTGATATCTTATAGTCTTTTGTGTTAATTCATATTAGCAGGGGAACTGACCACCTTCGAAAGGAAGTTTTATATTTCCTGGGCCCAAGGCAGTTTACTCATTTATTGTCTAATTAAAATCTTGTGGTCTTGTGTTCTTATTTGCAGGTAGTTCTTCCAAGACAAAAAGGAGTTCTTCGCAGTCAACCTGATCTTTCTCTACAGTACGTGCACGTCATCTCGACATTCTACAGGTATTCCTCCTAGCCCCAACCCTTATCTGTTTCTAAAAGGAACGAAACATTCCGAGTGAAACATTTTGGCACGCTCGGTGGGACCCATTTTGGGTTTCTGTTTCTCTTGCTTATTTTCATTTTAGGAAGCATACTTGTTGTTGCTACTTTTGTTATATATTTCGTAAAGAATTTGTCTTGCTTTCCTAGTTTCGCATTAGTGAAAGTCATCTCTCTTGCTTCATCGAACATAATTTTTGATTTGGGTTTAAAACACGTGCATTGCATTCCTGCTTGTTGTTTTTCAATTCTAGTGAACGTAGATTAAGTAACAGGTCGTACACGTGGGGGTGATATCCACAGTATTGACAGGCAATTAATCTTACATTCACTGCACAACACATACCGAATCACTTCACAATTAACACAACAGCTCAAACATCCCCCCCTTTTCTGCGGTATTCCTCCACCCGATTGAGGTAACCTTATAAGCCAAAACAACTTGACATTTCCCCTAAGTCTCTTGTTTAGGATTCTGACATCATTCTACGTCTAAAGGCATAAGCCCACGATAATTAAAATTAACCCTAGGGTTAATCTCTGGATTTGTGTGTGCATCTTGCTTGTTTTTAGTTCTGTTTTCTTTCTCATACTCTATCTTCTGTGATCAATAATTGGACAAGTATACTAAACGTTGTTAAAAATCAAATTAGGAGCCTTTTTATATCTTGTTAGCCCAGACTTCTTACACCGACATCAGTTACCTGACCGACGTCAGCTATAGTATAACCGACATCGGTTACTGTCTTTTCCAATTCCTGACAAACCAGCAACCTACCAATTTTACCAGTCTGAGTTTGTTTCTACTCCTGACAGATTGAAACCCTACTGTGAACTCCTATCCATGGTTGTTATCACTCGAAAGCAAGCCGCCGCCATGGTTTCACATGCTTGCTCTGTTTCTTTGCCTGAATCACCCCCTTCACATTCTGTGGGAAATCCTACGGATACCAGCGAGGTTCCTAAAATTCCTGTGGGAGATAAGGAATTTGCCAAGTTTCTAGATGCTAATCCTAGTGTTGTACAATACTATTTGTCTCATGCCCCTGACCGTACACCTGATGGTCAGCTCCTTGTTGGCATTCCTATTAGTATAGCTGCTCATTTAGCGCCCACTCCACTTGATAACACCGCCTTGCTTCCTGCACCTTTAGCCCCATCTCCCAATCCGATAGCTTCAGAAATTCATACGACTCAGATTGGCTTTCCTTTGGCTAATCTTGGACCCCACATATCATTACCACCGACTGCCCCTACCTCATCTCTCTTGCAGACCACTCCATTCATGACTTGCTCTCTGCCACCTATCCACACAAGCTTTCCTTCTCAAGCTCCGCCTACCTTTTCATTCCCATACACATATCCAGTAACCTCAACATCCTATATGGGACATCCCTATTCGGTTGCCTCAACATATTCATCCTCCACACCTTATCAACACTTAACCCCACCAGTGTCTAGCGGTGGTCCTTGGCCCAATTTGCCTCCGTTTACCACAACCACACCATCATCTCATTCAACTACTGATCTAATTAAAAAAATGATGGACAAAATGCAAAACCTGGAGGCTTCTGTTTCAGGAAGTCGTAGCACCTTGACATACGAGCAAGTTTTTCGGGAGCCCATTCACCCTTCTGTCCCCCTTCATTCATATCCTCCTCAATGGGAGTTACCAAAATTTACCCGTTTTAACAGTAAAGAGGACCCTCAACAACACTTGCGATCATTTAGACATGCTTGTTATTTGATTACCCATGATGATGCCTTGTTACTCCGCACCTTTCCCATGTCCTTATCAGGACCCTGCCTTGGAGTGGTACAGTGCTTTAACCCAGCACTCAATCTTCTCTTTTAACCAACTAGCCCAATCTTTCTTGGATCATTTCTCCATTAACATTGCCAAGAAAGTATCTATCACCGACCTCTATGCCATCTGACAATTTGAGGACGAATCTATCGCAGATTTCGTTGGACGATGGCGGGGCCTTATCAACCAACTTACGTATGCCTTGCCTCAAACCGAACTTATCAAACTATTTACGTGGGCTTGCGCTAAGCACATCTCCCCTACCCTCCAAATTCAAACTTTCCGTACATTCGATGAAGCCTTTACCATGGCTCAGAAACTAGAAATTTGAGCCTTAGAAGAAGAGAAATTGTGGTTGCGCAACAAAAAACCCAATTTCCAAACTCCTGATTCTACCAATAAACCAAATACCACCACTCCTCATGCGTCCACTTCTTCTAAATCAAAAGGAGCTGTCCACGCGGTGATGGTCAAATCTCAAGTGCCGTCCAATACTCTGCCAAAAACCACCTATAAGTACAAGGCCGAGCCCATCAACTACACTCCCTTGGGAGAAACATATGGTGTGATATTGGAAAAATTTCTCAAAGCAGGAGCCATTACATTACCTCCTGTTAAACCTCATTCCGGGTTTGATTCCACTCGCGCCATACCTTCCTAGTACAAAGAAAATGACTTCTGTAACTTCCACCGCATGAAGGGACACAGTCATGAGAACTGCAAGATGTTGAAAAACATAGTGCAGGAAATGGTTGACGCAGGGGATATAACCCTCGATAATCCTAATGCCCCTGCCAACCGAAATTTGAAAATCTTTAACAAACCATTCCCAAATCACTCTTCCAACAGCAATGTAAACCAGGATATCTTAGCCGAGGAGAGTGTTCATGAGATCCATGCAGTCTTTGATACCCAGCGCAAAGCCTCTATCGAGAAAATTTTGAATCAAGCCTCTTCACTAACACAGGAGCCCGAACCTCCTTTACCACCATCGAACCAAAGCGAAATCATTCCTTTACCCATAAAGGAGTTAACTGCCCAGACTTCTCTTCCCATCGATGAGTCTTCTTATACCACATCCCTACAAGATTGCGAACGGATGTTATCTAACCTATCTATTTCCTAGATTTCCCCTTCTACCCCTCTTGCTGCACAAGAGGAAGGTACGCCACTCCTTTTTACATTCTTAGACGAGGAATCTCTTGCACCGACATCACCAAATTCTTTAACCATGACGGATCCTCTCGAACATGCCCTCTTACCTATTAGTTCTTCATTGCCTAAATCTTTTCAACGACCGGTTGACCTCTTGACATCTATTGATACAGTGCCTCGTTTACCCCCTGTATCACACCCACAGTGGACCGGAATCACAACCCACCTTTCTTCCGTACAAAATTTACAATTCAAACCTGAAGACTGTCATTCTTCAGAAGATAGACGAATCCTATGGGAATGTTTGAGTACTCCCTATTCTACTCAAATGCAGATGACTGATCCCGATACCTCTACCATATACCCAAAGTGTTTACAGAAACTCAAAATGCCTATGTCCTCACTCTCACCCCCCCGTATCTATACTCAATATCCCATCCACCTCTATCAACCTAACCAAATCTTCCCCTACACTTGGGACCTCGCTAATACCTAGTCTAACACACCCGCCTAAGCGACTAGATTTTTCCAAGAATAAAGTCGCCCCGCCACCTAGGAGACACACTCAACCCGTGCCTCTATCACAATCAAAACCATCATCATCATACCTACCTTCCATATTGGGACCTCATCCTTCCACCTTGTACCAATATATCATACCTCCTGCATTTTCTTCAAAACGACCTACGCCTTCTGCACCCATACAGGGATCAAAGAGTATATCAACATTATCACCCCACACATCCGGTCCACCTATCAACCCTAAACAAACTCCATCATCAAAGGATTTATTCTCTGCTACTCCCCTTTCTCCGTGGTTGTGTCCCACTACCACGTCATCTGTAGCTTTATCATCTAACCAGCTGAATGTAGCTTCTGTGCCAAAGAAACCACATTTAGTGAAAACTGCGTGTCAACACCCCTTGGCTAAACCACCACCCGCATGAACCAACCATACCCAAACATTATCAAAATCCAGACAATCAATACCCTCATCCTCTTCTGATTTTGACCCACTCAAAGGATCTTACGCCAAAATCCTTGCTATGTTAGTAGAGAATGCGACCATTTCCCTACCTCCACTTAGACCTTATGACCCATCTAAACCTCGACCTATAGGTTATGATGAGTCTAAGATCTGCGCTTATCACCGCACACCAGGACATGATGTGGAGGGATGTAAAGCTTTAAAAACCATCCTTCGTCAGTCACCTCTCCCAGATAGAAAGGTTAAGAAAGACAACTTACGAAGGGAGAGACCTTTAGCTTCAATTCCCTCTACTATACCATCTATCCCCGCCTCACCAAGATCTATCATTATTACAACCCCACCTCTTGAAGACCATGATTTATCCTAACCATCTTCCTCATATCAGGTTTACGAGATTAATATGATTAGTGTTGCTACTCGAGCACAGAAAAACAATGAGAAAGTGAAAGAAAGCACACCTGCGTCCTCTCCTTCTCCGTCCAGCATCCTGATTGCACCACCACCCAGAGTGGTTATTCATGGACCCGCTTACCCCGTCTCTAATGGAGCCGCCCATCGAGCCATGATTAAACAGCTTCACCAATCACCCGTAAAAATGACACTATATGATCTCATTCAGACTTCTGAATCTCATCGACAAGCTCTCGTTGAAATTCTTCAGGGGATCAAGGTCTTACCTAATGAAACCCTTCCCGTTACCTCCATTCTGACACCCAATCATGTTGCCTCTCTCACCAAACAACCCACCGCCCCAACCACTTCCGTCTCTGTACCACGAGCTGCTGTAGTCAGTTTCTCTGAAGATGAAATTGTTGACTTTGGTATAGAAGACCCTGACCCTGCCCTTTTCATCTCCGCTTACGTCCGGGACATTCGGGTACGTCGTGTTATGATTGACGGGGGTGCTAGCCTAAACATCATCTCTTCAAAAGCCTTCCAACAAATGAATATCCCTTCCAGTTGCATGTGTGCCAACCCCATCATGTTGCGGTCATTTAATGATGCTATTACCTCTACCTTAGGCACCGTGATCCTCAACATTCGGGTAGGACCACGTACTTTACCTGAACTCTTCTATGTCCTTGAGGGAGAGTTCCAATATAATATATTGCTGGGTCGTCCTTGGATCCAGGCCATGGGATGCGTTCCCTCAACATTACATAGATGCATAAAATTTGAGTACGAGGGGAAGTCCTACACCTTAAAAGCTGATCCTCCCCCCTTTAAAACCTGTAATATGTTATACCGCCCAAACGATGTGCTTGTACCAATCAAGACACCCGTTCCTTTAACCCAACCATCCTCTTCAACTGTGCCTCAACCATCCACCTCAACCACACCTACGCCTTCAACTGATGAAACTACCATCGCAAAAACCACTTCCCTTCCCACAGCTAACATCCCGACCGCGGACCCCTTAGTAGATGTTTTTCAGCGCCTTACGCTGGGGGAGTATCACCTATATAACGTTAGTTCTTTCCATACCCCACAGGAGTACGGACAGGTACATGCCCATCCTAACTATGACCGTCGTGTGGGGGAAGTAATCTCCTATGGACCACCTCATTGCCGCACTAACCTAACGTATGGGGGTGTCAACGCGTCTTCCGTTGCCCCTGAGCCTCCTCTTGGTGTGGTTCCTTTCTAATTTGATTTTCAATACTTGACAAATCGTCGTTTTGCCCTCACCTTCTTGACTCACTGTGCTTGGAAAGACTTTGGTTTTGGTCTTTATGAACAAGGCCGACATACGCTCATCCCCGTCACCACACGCAAACATAATGATCGTAGTGGTCTCGGATTTCCTAGAACACTTACATCGACGGAACCTCATGTGAGTTGTCTTCTAGAAGATGATGACATCACCCCTACCGAACCATCATCACCCATTTTTCCTTCGTCTCCCACCGAGTTGATAGATCCTGAATCTATCCCTCCTAACTTTTTTTTTTCATAAATGCTATTTTCCTAGGTCCTCTCACTTATCAACGCGATAATGAGGAACCCTCTTCTATTCCCCTTCTATATCCAGACATGATTGAAGAGGACTCCCCTTCAATTAACGTTGTTGAGTGCCAGAATGATGACTCCATCCTCACTTACCTTGGCGCGGATGACTCTTATATTCAACGAGCCTTACCATCTGAAACCCAAACCATGCTGAACGAGTCTACTATAGAAATCAACATCCACACGGAGGAGGATTCTCACATTGTGAAGATCAGACAATCCCTTAACGCATCAGAACAAGTTGCCTTTACTGCTTTCCTCCGTGCTCGCAACCAAGCTTTCGCTTGGTCCTACGCTGACATGCCAGGACTTGACCCTACCATTGCCGTCCATAACATCACTCTAAACCCTGATTCCAAGCCAATTAAATAGAAATTGAGAAAAATGCATCCGCACATTGCTCTCTTGGTCAAAGAGGAGCTCCAACAACTCTTTTCTGTTTCCTTCATTCTGCCTATTGACTATCCTCAATGGATTTCTAACATCGTACCTATCACTAAAGCGACGGGGGGGACTTCGGATATGCATGGATTTCCAGGATCTTAACCTCACTTGCCCTAAGGATGACTTCCCCCTGCCTAGTATTGACCAACTTGTTGATCTCACTATAGGCCATGAGATGCTCTCTCTCATGGATGGCTTTTCAGGATACAACCAAATTTTGGTTGCCCCTGCCGATCAACACAAAACTGCCTTCATAACTCCTTGGGGAACCTTCTGTTACCGTGTAATGCCATTTGGCCTTAAGAATGCTGGTGCAACCTATCAGCGGGCTATGACCTACATTTTTCATGACATTATGCACACTATCCTTGAAGATTACGTTGACGATCTTCTTGGCAAGTCTAAACATCGCAGTGAACATCTCGATGTTTTAACCATTATTTTTGATCGCCTGTTACAATATTTTGTCCGTCTTCAACCAAAAAAATGTGTCTTTGGTGTCCTTTTGGGAAAACTTCTTGGCTTTATCATCTCTTTGCGTGGCATTGAGGTCGACCCATCTAAAGTCAAAGCTATCCTAGAAATGCCCCCACCTACCAATCTCAAACAATTGCGTAGTTTACAAGGTAAGCTCCAATCTATCTGACGTTTCATCTCCCAACTCTCGGATCGATGTCAACCTTTCCATCACCTCCTTAAAAAGGACATTGAATTTCAATGGAACGAAGAGTGCCACCAAGCCTTTGAAGCTCTCAAAACTTATCTCTTGCAGCCACCCGTGCTTATCCCACCTCAAGACGACCGCCCTTTCTACCTTTACCTTTCCGCCACTGACCACGCTGTAGGGGCCATGCTTGCACATCGTGACTCTGAAAATCGAGAACAAGCCGTTTATTATATAAGTCATACTTTGGTGGATTATGAGACTAGATATACACATGTAGAAAAGTTGTGCCTAGCCCTATCATTCGTGGCTACCAAGCTCCGACACTACCTTCTGAATCACAAAACTTTCGTCATCACCAACACGGACCCCATCCATTACATGTATGCCAAACCTCATCTAAACCAACGCATTACCCGATGGCTCATGCTCCTCGCTGACCTCGACCTTGAGTTTGTCCACCAGAAATCAATCAAAGGACAAACCATCGTAGACCAACTTGCAGAAGCCCCTTTACCTGGGGAAAAATTTACCAATTTTACATTCCCCGACGAACTCATCGCCACTCTTTCACTCAAGGAGGAGTCGTATCCAATGACTCTCTTCTTCGATGGATCCAAATGCCAACGCGGTGGAGGAGCCGGCATTGTTCTTATTCCTCTCGATGCCGAGCCTATGCCTCTTTCATTCCGACTCGATTTCCCTTGCACTAATAATACAGCAGAATACGAGGCCCTTGTTCTGGGTCTCTAGGTTACGCTGCACTTAGGTATCAAATCTATCAATATTTTCGGCAACTCTCAATTGGTAGTCAATCAAGTTATGGGCATCTACCAATGCAAAAATGAGGAACTTCAAAAATACAAATACTATGTGGACTCACTTCTAGCCTTATTTACTCACTATTCTATCCAAACCATTCCCCACTCCACTAACAAATTTGCGAATACTATGGCTTGCTTAGCCTCGCAAATTCCATCTTCATCAACTGACTCTGAATTATTCGTCATGGTCCAACAACTTTTTGCCCCATCCTACTCAATCTCGGTAGTTTGTATGATAAATACTGTGTCCGCTAATTCACAGGATACTTGGTATCACCAATTTCACGACTACCTTACAACCTCTGTTCTCCCATTTGACCTTACTAGTACTGGTAAACGCACTTTTCTTAAACGTGTTTCTCATTATGTAGTTATGGGGGGACTCCTTTATAAACGTGGCTTTGATGGCATTCTCCTTCGATGTCTCACCGGCGCGGAGGTCACCCATACCATCCAACAGGTCCATGACGGTATTTGTGGTGGACATTTTAGTGGCCTTGCCATGGCTAAACGAATCCTTCGCCTAGGTTATTATTGGCCTACTCTCAATAATGACTTCCTCGAATATGTTAAGCGTTGTGTCATGCGTCAACAACATGCCAACCTCCAACATACTCCTAGCCATCCGCTACAGGTTGCACGAGATCTTTGGCCTTTCTCACAATGGGGTTTAGACCTTATTGGTGAGATTCATCCATCCTCTTCGCAACGTCACCGATGGATTATCACAGCAACCGAATATTACACAAAATGGGTTGGAGGCTATTCCACTCATTTCAAACTAAAAAAGAACAAATTGTAGAGTTCATTAACCACCACATTATTTGTCGTTTTGGTGTTCCTCATCGCCTGATAACAGATAATGGAAAATCTTTCAAAAACAAGTTGTTGCAAGACCTTTGCGACAACTTTGGCATCAAACTTAGCTTCTTATCACCCTACTATCCACAAGCAAATGGACAAGCCGAATCCTCTAATAAAATAGTAACCAAAATCCTCATGAAAGTTGTCAATGAATCCGGAAGAAATTGGCACGAGCACATTCCCTTTGCCCTTTGGGCTTATCGTACTAAGCATTCGTACCTCTTACTAACGCTACACCTTTTTCTTTGGTATACGGTACCGAGGCCGTCTTGCCTCTCGAAATACAAATACCCTCCCTCAGAATATCCCTTCAGGATATTCTCACCAACGATGATTTCTGCCAAGAGCGGTTAGCCCAATTGGAGCTTCTTGACCAACGACGTCTTACAGCTCTCGATCACCTTCAAATCTATCAAAAACACATCAAACGTGCTTATGATAAGCGACTTCATGAGCGTACCTTTAAGGTTGGTGATCTTGTCCTCAAAGAGAATCAACATGTAACCAAACTAGAAAAGAGAAAATGTGGAAAATTTGCTCCCAATTGGATTGGGGCCTTATATAATCACTCACACTTATGGATCAGACACTTATCATTTAGCTTCGCTTAATGGTAAACCTGAGCCTGAGCCCCTTAATGCCTTGCATCTTCGACCATTCTACTGTTGAATTTAGTGTTATATCACTTCTTATCTACCTACTGCTCGTCCCTTGAGCTCATTTACCGCTACATACACTTTGTTTTCTACATCTCAAAATAAAATCAAGCTCACTTCTCACCTCCCCTCAATAATGCCTTCCCCTTTTTTAGTCTAGTCCATGACTTCAAAGTATTAAAATAAGCTGTATTCTTATGGGATTTTCTTGAGTCAAACTTCCTACTAAACTAGATGCTTCACGCCAAAAGAAAATCTAGTCATCTAAATTAAATATAGACTGCTCCCTCGAAGGACAGCTATGTGCCGAACTATTGCTGCTATTATCAATAGAATGCTCCCCTGAAGGACAGCTATGCATTAAAATCATATCTGCTACTATAAATAGACTGCTCCCTCGAAGGACAGCTATACACAGTTAGCCTTTATCAGAAGCTTCTCGCATTGATCAACTTTGCGAAGACCTCAAGAATAGTACAATCAATATCCCTTGTAGACTTCCCCGCATCGATCAGTCTATATTCAGTCAAATAAAAGCCTCATTCAAAAGAACTTTTTGGGTCATGGACTTGTCTATTTAGGGTAGGTTCTCTTTCGTCAGAACACTCACTTTGTAACAAGTTCTCTGTACCTCAGCTATATCATCCACCTCACCTCACCATTTGTTTCAACTCAAGGGACGTAACGTACACCCGATATATTGTGATCATACAACTCTTTTTCACCTATTGACTTCTCGTCTATGCACGGTACCTAGGGCTTCAAGCTCGTTCTATGTTGTGTGGTTTGTTTAGCTCTTTTCACCTACGGAGCACTCTTTCCGCTTTGCCTCGCATCTAGGATTGTGTGTTGATCTTAATCAGGACATGGTTCCCTTCTACTTGGGTAGGCTCACTTTCGCTTCCCTTATACCTTTTACAACATCACCAATTCATTACCGACACCAACAACCTTACCTTACCAATATTAATATCAATATTCTTACCAACCAACCAATTGCCTAAACCGTACCAAATTGCCTGAATTCACCTCTCCATGATCCTAAGGGAGAACTACATCGGTCTGAGGCCCCTCCTTGCTTTGTGTAATGGGCTATGTAGGCAGCACTTTAGAGACATGGGGTCTCCCAAGGTTATCTCGACCATCCCCTACCATAACCTATCATGTGTGGTAAATATAAATATTTTTGTGTATTTCTATTTCATCACATTCCTCTTTATCCTTTTTTCAAAACACTGAAAATCAAAACACAAACATTCTTATTATTATAACTCAAATCAACATACATATCTTGTTTTATTTAGATGTTAAACAAATACATCTTCTCTATCATCGACACGCAGGTCAGTACTCTTATTTATTCTTATACCTTGCTAACATTTATTTAGACCCTCACGCCTCATCCCGAACTAGGTGATGATCGTGATCGTCGACCTCTCTCGCCAGGCCTCTCTGTCCTCAAAGGTACCCACGGCTATTGGTACCACGCCCACTGATCTGCCAATCTCTCCTATAACATATGAATACGCCCTCTCGCATGGAGGACTCCAACCTCTAGTCTCTCCGCCCGTGATTCCGCAACCACTAACAATCCTCTTGTCTCATTCACTTGCGTTTGGAGCTGTTGAACCAAACGCTGCAGATGATCCCTCTCTGCTGTAATCACCGCTATGTCGGGATGATCACGTACACCTCACAGTTCTGCTACCCACCATAATCTATAGGCCTCTGTCATTCCTGCATCCATTACCCTGCGATTGGCTGCTACCTCTTCAGGCCCTTCTGGAGGTGTTGGCTGGGGAGGTGAGAATATTGCCTCTGCATCGATCCTCATATAGGGTCTATAAGCCTGGGGTATATCCTGCACAAATCCAAATTGTCGCCGCACACGATCTATAAGAATCCTCTCATACTCACCTGGCCTGTGCCCTGCAATCCACCTTAATTGCTCTACACCACTCAACTCCTCAGCTATATTCTCTGTTACCATATAGTTCCCGTAAGGCCACCAACAGATATCAGCAATCGTCACCCTCTCCCATACCTGCCTGTAATACTCAATGTCACCCATCACGGCCTGAGATCTTGCCTCTTGTTCTGTCTGGACCCATCGTCTGAATCCCAACCTCTGTACTCTGGTCTCTCCTGACTGGATGGGTTGGCCTATTGGTCGCACACAAACAATGTGCTCATAGGCCCAACAGTGTAATAAGTATGAACAATCCAGCGTCGTCCTATGATTTCACCTACAAGCCCATAGATCCCTGTATAGCTCCGCCAAATATGCAGGTGCCCATGCAAAAGTCACGTTCCTTTCTATCATCTCCCAGATAAAACACATCAATGCCTTTGAAAATCTTCCCCCTTCTACCCTCGGTAACGCATAATACCCTACCGCTATCATTAATATTACTGCTAACCTTGTCTCCTCAGGATGTGCTACATACATTATCCCATACATAAATGATAAACCACGCTGTGTCAAATCTCGTGCGTATGGACCAAATACTGCTGTTATCGCTCCCCGCGCCGCGCTAGGTAATGCCTGATATACTGGTTCTCCTATAATAGGGAGTCTCAAAATACGGAACACATCTTCCAATGTTACTGTCATCTCCCCTGTTGGCAGATAGAAGGTATTTGTCTCAGGATTCCATCTCTCAATCAACGCCTGTAACATAGCATGGCTACGCGCGATTCGTGAATAATAGCGGATTCCACTTAACCCCAAACGATTTATTAATGTCCATTCAGCTGGCGTTACATCCGCTCGAATTCGTGACAACAGCGCTGGTACACTATCATTCATCCTCAACCCTGCCTCTGCCTACATACATCCAAATAACAAACAACCATTCAATTCCTCAAATCCGCCCAGTTTTTTTCTCAAATTCTGGAAATTCCTACATCAACCGGTATCGTTTACAGCTAACCGGTACCGGTTGAGTAACCGATACCGGTTATCCCTAACCGATATCGGTCACTGTTACTTTCATACACCTTGCCTAAACAACTACCTACGACAATAAATTGCTCATTTATTCCTCTCTGTATACATAGACATACCCGAAACCCTTGATTACCTACCACGTAACACTCACCTCATTTATAACCCTTGTTATCATCTTTTCTTTCTCAAATCTACCCACATACTCTCCCCCATCTTATTCACAAAACATGCAGAAATAAAATCACAACCAAAACGTTTACCTCTGGAGTTGCAGCAGCTTGAGGTGGCCCTTGTCTTCCCTCTCGTCCCTGCCTGCTGGATGCTTCTCCTCGTTCTGCCATGATCACCACCCTTTTCAAATTCACCTTTCTGCCTTCTGAATCTCAGAACACATTCACTTTCCCTATCTCTTTTTCTCCTTATCACTCAAATTTCTCATGTAATTACCTGTCTCAGTCGTCAAAAAGCGTCGCGTTCGCGTATTTAACTCCTTGCATGGCTCTCAAAATTAGAACTTAAGTTACCACCCTAGCTTTTTATTTTTAGAAAAGCTCATACCTAAATAACCGGTATCGGTTATGTAACCGATATCGGTCTACTAACTACCGCCGTCGGTTATCTAACCGATATCGGTTATACACCTACCTTTTTGAAACATGGTTCTTTTCTTCATTTTTTTACCTAATTTTTGTCGCGCCCACCTCTTTTCCCTACATTTCATCACCATTATCCATATTTGTCCATCCACCACACATATCATTACAATTTCATTAACATCATCCATTTTACAAAAACAAACAAGTCATCAACTAAGGATACCAAAACAAAACAAAAAACTATCTATCTATACATCATTTGGATCCAACTCATCAGATACATATATAACAATGTCCCAAAACCAGCACCAAAACATGTAACATTTCATCATATAACACATCATCCATATATCAACATGTCAGTTAAACTCATCATACATTCTATATTATAAACCATCGACAAAATACTTAAAAACATTTTGAACACAACATGTGGATCAAAACATCATCTCTCTATATATATACAAGTTTCAAATATACAATGTGCCCTGCATCGGGGCCTCTGTGATCTCATCATCCAACAAAGCCGGCACGTAGGCCACAATAAAGGTCAATAACCTCGACTCGGCTCGGAGGCCCGGTCCCTCATATCAAAAATATACTCAGCTTGCAGGCCGGTATTAACTATACAACCCGTACTCGGCTCGACAGGCCGGTATACAAAAAAATGAATGAATCAATGAATAATATGTAGGCACGCAGGCCTCTATCAACACAACCGGTTCGCAAACCGGTGCCCATATCTATATATAAAAACAATGCAGGGATCCCTCAGCTCTCCCCACCACCCTCGGCACCTCTCCCTGCTGGTCCCTGTGGCGCCTCTCGCCTCCTGCCTGTAACGGACACGCCGGCTGTGGTTGCACCTCCCTGAGATCTCTGGCTGTGAGAGGTCTCTACTCTATGAGCTGCATAAGGCTGATACTCAACTCCGGTACCATCAAGAATATCCTGATAGTATCAGGCCTCCGCTCTAACCTCCATATAGCACTCTCGAGCCACTGAAGGAGCTGGGGCTGGTCCCCTGGCACCTAATACTAATGCCCCCTGAGCCTGTGCTGGTGCCGCTGCTGGTGCCTGTGGCCGCGGTGGTGCCGATACCTGTGCTGCTGCTGGTACCTGCTGCCTATACCTGTACCTGCACCTATGGCTGTGCTGCTGGTGGTGGTGCTGCTTGTGCCTGTACCTGAGCCTGGGCTAGCTGCCCCTGTAAGACCCCTATCTGTGCCTGCGCAGCAGCAAGCTACCCCAGTAAGAGCTGCACCTAACCCCTGAGCTGATCTCTCTCTGCCGTCACAGCTGCCAAGTCTGGCTGTGCGGGCTGTGCTACCCTTGCCGCTCTCTGCCCATCCCACCACACCATGTATGCTCCCGTACAACCAGCATCATCTACTGTGTCATCTACTGGCCTCTCCGCAACCCAATCTGGATCCAAGGGCTATGGTGCAGGTAGTGGGGCCTCTACATCATCCCTCCTATACTGAGGGAAGGGAGGTGGCTTGTCCTGTTGCAAGCCCCATCTGCCTGCGTACCCTCTCTAGGGGTATCCTCTCGTATTCTCCCAGCCTCCGTCTTGCTATCCATAATGTGTACTGGATCAGACGTAACTATAAGCGGGCTCCTCTGCGAGGGTGATGACCTCTGTAAGGTCTCCATACAATATCTACCACTGTCAGGCCCTCTAATAAATGCCTGTAGTAGGTAATGTCTCTCCCCGCAAGCACTGCTCATGGCTGCCCCACGACTCCCAACCACCTCTGAAAGCCGTATCTGTATATAACCTGTGGCCCTGGCTGCTGGGGCAGCCCTACTAGTCTGATGCATATGATGTGCTCATATGCCCAAAAGTGAAGTAAAAAAGTCGAACAAATACCAAATCGCCGCATCCGGCGATAACCCCAGAGCTCTCTGTATAGCTGCACCAGATACACTGGTGACCACGCATAGCAAGTATGCTCCTCCACCATCTCAAGCAGCACCCCCATCAATGCCCGTGGAAAATAGCCTCCCTCTGAGTCCGAGAGGGCGAAGCAGGTGATCCCAATCATCATTAGCATGGCCAGTCATGTCTCGTTTCGGTGCACACGGTACATGTCACCATACCCGATACTCGCGCTGTGATAGGTAAGTAGCATGGCTGCATCTCCAAAAACCTGCAGGATGCTGTCCATCGCCGTCTCTGAATCTACCTGGAACACTGCCTCTCCCTCGATCGGCAGTCGAAGGATGCGATACACATCCTCCAATGTGATAGTCATCTCCCCAGTCAGGAGATGGAACACATTGGTCGCCGGATCCCATCTCTCAATGAGGGTGACCATCAAGCTGTGATCTCTATCAATAGCTCTGTATCGCTGGACTCCGCCGAGTCCCACTCGCGGCATGATCACCCAATGAGCCGCAGATACGTGTGGCGATCCGCACCAACAGCGGGGGCATCTATCCGCATCGTCAACTGCTGACGGTGCCTGCAAAACCCAACCCACATCCTTAGACCTATTCTTTATCACAACATTACTTTCCACTCAAACCCCCCTGTTATCCCCGACCACTCCCCAATCTCTACACCCCCTCTAGAAACCAGACCTCTCAACACCACCCAACCCAAAAAACCCACCCAACCCCAACCCTACAAAATCCTCATATCTACCACAACCTCAACCCACCCAAACACTACCCGGACCCAAAGACCAAAATCTACCCAAAAAACCAACCCAAAACCAAACCCACCCACTCAAAAAACAAAAACCCAACCCACACGCCCAACAACACACAACACAAAACAGCCCAACCCAAAACCCACCAACCCCAACCCAGACAAATCCCAGATCTACCCACAACTCAACCCACCCAAACCACTACTCGACCCAAAGCCCAAAATATACCCAAAACAAAACCAAACCCAAAAACCAAACCCACCCCACCAAACACACCCACCAAACCCAACAACAACCACCAACACAAAAACAAGCCAAACCCAAACCCACCACCCAAACCCAAAACAAAACAAACCAACACAAACCCCACTAAATCCCACAAGCGAAAGCAAAAACCAAACAAGGACCGGTCAGGTCCCAAACAATGGACCACGGCCCTTTCCCACGACGCGTCAACTACCGACCGCTGCCCCGGTCAACCACCTAGAACCCAGCCCCTAAATTTTGTGCCGCTGTCATCGCTAGCGACCGAACATCCGTCACTGTCATTTTACCAGAGCCGAACCCTGCGCGGCCCCCCACCACATTTTGTATTTTTCTAATTATCTCCCCACCCCAAACACCCTAACAAACTACCACCCAGCCGCCTTGCCTATTTTACCATCTATCTCGTCGTTGTTCAAATTACGTCCATTTACTCATTATTCTAAAACATGTAACTTCCTACCCAAACCCCCAATTTAGCTTAATAATTCAATGCACAAAATAAAGAGTTCCGAACCTACCCGACGACGACAAGTCGTCGTGGTGGGATGGGTGGTTGGTTGGTCCAAGCTGAGTCCAGCCCCTCCTGCTCCTCCTACCTGTGCATAGCTCCAATTTGATCTGCTGGGTCCCGGGCCAATCAACGGTGCCTCCTCTCACTAGGCCCGCACAACAAACACACTCCTCTAGCAAAAAAAAAGCTCACCCTCACTCAATAAAACCCCATCTCAAATCTCCCACGGCAGACAAATTCAATTGGTTTTCAAATAACACAAGTAACAATGAAAAGCCATATTTTTTCTATTTTAAGGTTTTTCGCCCGGAACCGATATCGTTTCAATTTTACCCTACTGAACCGTACGGTTCCCTTAAACGATATCGGTCATGTAGAATCAACATCGGTTTTTCTTCCAACTTCCTCAATTTTTTCCTTATTTACCATGCCCCTTTTAACCACATATCGCCTATATCCACTTGCGAACACCCATTTGTTTAACCTATTACGCGCCTCGACCTTAAGGCTCAACCTACATATTTGCCGACCAGGCCTCAACCTACCTATTCGGCCCGACCCAAGGCCTCAAACCTACAGTATTCGGCCCGACACAAGCCTCAAAACATACATATTCGGCATGACCTAAGGCCTCAACATACCTAAAACCGGCCCGACCCAAGGCCCAACCTACCTCGCGGCCAACCCCAAGGCCTCAACTACCTATTCGGCCGGACCCACGGCCTAACCCTAACCATTTGGCCTGACCCAAAAGCATCAACCTACCCCCCGGCCCGGAGCCAAGGCCGCAAGCCCAACAACCTGCCCGACCCATGGCCGTACCACATCAATTACCTCTACCTAAAAATCACACAATAAAATTTTATCCACCCATCATGTAATTTTTGTGCAATCGAGCTCACTGTTTGTGTTTTAGCGATGATTAGGGTCCTTGAACTTGATCTGTCGATCAACTTTGATAGACTTAGACCGTGACGTTGTATCTCAACCAAACCAACCATTTGGTACTGGCGAAAACTGCCTAAACGTCTGTAAACCATTCCCGAATCACTCTTCCACAGTAACACAAACCAGGATATCTTAGCCGAGGAGAGTGTTCATGAGATCCATGCAGTCTTTGATACCCAGCCCAAAGCCTCTATCGAGAAAATTTTGAATCAAGCCTCTTCACTAACACAGGAGCCCGAACCTCCTTTACCACCATCGAACCAAAGCGAAAATCATTCCTTACCCATAAAGGAGTTAACTGCCCAGACTTCTCTTCCCATCGATGAGTCTTCTTATACCACATCCCTACAAGATTGCGAACGGATGTTATCTAACCTATCTATTTCCCAGATTCCCCTTCTACCCCTCTTGCTGCACAAGAGGAGGTACGCCACTCCTTTTGACATCCTTAGACGAGGAATCTCTTGCACCGACATCACCAAATCTTTAACCATGACGGATCCTCTCGAACATGCCCTCTTACCTATTAGTTCTTCATCGCCTAAATCTTTTCAACGAACCGGTTGACCTCTTACATCTATTGATACAGTGCCTCATTTACCCCCTGTATCACACCCACAGTGGACCGGAATCACAACCCACCTTTCTTCCGTACAAAAGTTACAATTCACACCTGAAGACTGTCATTCCACAGAAGATAGACGGCCCTATGGGAACGTTTGAGTACGCCATATTCTACTCAAATGCAAATGACCGATCCTGAGACCTCCACCATATACCCGAAGTGTTTACAGAAGCTTAAAATGCCTATGTTCTCACCTTCACCCCCCTCACTCTACCAAATTCCCATCCACTTCTATTAACTTAGCCAAATCTTCCCCTACACTTGGGACCTTACCCATACCCAGTCTAACACACCCGCCCTAAGCGACTAGATTTGTCCAAGAATAAAGCCGCCCCCGCCACTTAGGACATACACTCAACCCGTGCCTCTATCACAATCAAAACCATCATCGTCATACCTACCTTCCATATTGGGACCTCATCCTTCCACCTTGCACCAATATATCATACCTCCTGCGTTTTCTTCAAAACGACCTACGCCTTCTGCACCCATAACAGGGATCAAAGGGTATATCAACATTATCACTCACTCCGCGTATCCTGTCCACCTATCAACCCTAAACAAATTCCATCATCAAAAATGATTTTTTTCGGTCACTCCTATTTCCCCGTGGTTGTTTTCTGATACCACACCATCTGTGGCCTCATCATCCAATATAGCTTCTGCGCCAAAGAAACCACGTTTAGTGAAAACACGTGTCAACACCCCTCGGCTAAACCACCACCCATACGAACCAACCACGCCCAAACATTACCAAAAACCCGCGCAATCAATACCCTCATCCTCTTCTGATTTTGACCCACTCAAAGGATCTTACGCCAAAATCCTTGCTATGTTAGTAGAGAATGCGACCATTTCCCTACCCCCACTTAGACCTTATGACCCGTCTAAACCTCGACCTATAGGTTATGATGAGTCTAAGATCTGCGCTTATCACCGCACACCAGGACATGATGTGGAGGGATGCAAAGCTTTAAAAACCATCCTTCGTCAGTCACCTCTCCCAGATAGAAAGGTTAAGAAAGACAACTTACGAAGGGAGAGACCTTTAGTTTCCATTCCCTCTCCTATACCATCTGTCCCCGCCTCACCAAGATCTGTCATTATTACAACCCCACCTCTTGAAGACCATGATTTATCCCAATCATCTTCTCATCTCAGGTCTACAAGATTAATATGATTAGTGTTGCTACTCGAGCGCAGAAAAAACAATGAGAAAGCGAAAGAAAGCACACCTGCGTCCTCTCCTTCTCCGTCCAGCATCCCGATTGCACCACCACCCAAAGTGGTTATTCGTGGACCCGCTTACCCCCCCGTCTCTAATGGAGCTGCCCATCGAGCCATGATCAAACAGCTTCACCAATCACCCGTAAAAATGACACTATATGATCTCATTCAGACTTCTGAATCTCATCGACAAGCTCTCGTTGAAATTCTTCAGGGGATCGAGGTCTTACCTAATGAAACCCTACCCGTTGCCTCCATTCTAACACCCAATCACGTTGCCTCTCTCACCAAACAACCCACCGCCCCAACCACTTCTGTCTCTGTACCACAAGCTGCTGCAGTCAGTTTCTCTGAAGATGAAATTGTCGATTTTGGTACAGAAGATCCTGACCCTGCCCTGTTCATCTCAGCTTACGTCCGGGACATTCGTGTACGTCGTGTTATGATTGACGGGGGCTGCTAGCCTAAACATCATCTCTTCAAAAGCTTTTCAACAAATGAATATCCCTTCTAGCTACATGTGTGCCAACCCCATCATGTTGCGGTCATTCAATGACGCTATTACCTCTACCTTAGGCACCGTGATCCTCAACATTCAGGTAGGACCACGTACTTTACCCGAACTCTTCTATGTCCTTGAGGGAGAGTTCCAATATAATATATTGCTGGGTCGTCCTTGGATCCGGGCCATGGGATGCGTTCCCTCAACATTACATAGATGCATAAAATTTGAGTACGAGGGGAAGTCCTACACCGTAAAAGCTGATCCTCCCCCCTTTAAAACTTGCAATATGTTATACCCCCTAACGATGTGCTTTATACAATCAAGACACCCATACATTCAACCCAACCATCCTCTTCAAATGTACCTCAACCATCCACCTCAACCGCGCCTACGCCTTCAACTGATGAAACCACCGTCGCAAAAACCACTTCCCTTCCCGCAGCTAACATCCCAACCTCCGACCCCTTAGTAGATGTTTTTCAACGCCTTACGCTGGGGGGAGTACCGCCTATATAACGTTAGTTCTTTCCCTACCCCGCAGGAGTACGGACAATTACATGCACATCCCACCTACGACCGTCGCGTGGGGGAGGTAATCTCTTACGGACCACCCCATTGCCGCACCAACCTAACGTATGGGGGTGTTGACGCATCCTCCATTACCCCTGAACCTCCTCTTGGTGTGGTTCCCTTCCAATCCGATTTTCAATACTTGACAAATCGTCGCTTCGCCCTCACCTTCTTGACTCGCTGTGCTTGGAAAGGCTTTGGTTTTGGTCTTTATGAACAAGGCCGACATACACTCATTCCCGTGACTACCCGCAAACACAATGATCGCAGTGGTCTCGGTTTTCCTGAAACACCTACACAGGAGACACCTCATGTCAGTTGTATTCTGGAAGAAGACGACGTCACCCCTACCAAACCATCATCACCCACTTTGCCATCATCACCCACAGAATCTATAGACCCTGAATCTATCCCTCCTAACTTTTTTTTTTTTTCATAAATGCTATCTTCATAGGTCCTCTCACTTATCAACGCGATAATGAGGACCCATCTTCTCTTCCCCTTCTGTATCCAGACATGATCGAAGAGGATTCGCCTTTGATTAATGTTGTTGAGTGTCAGGATGACGACTCCATCCTCACTTACCTTGGCGCGGATGATCTCTTATATCAACGAGCCTTACCATCTGAAACCCAAACCATGCTGAACGAATCTACTATAGAAATCAACATCCACATGGAGGAGGATCCTCACATTGTGAAGATCGGACAATCCCTTAACGCATCAGAACAAGTCGCCTTTACTACTTTCCTCCGTGCTCGCAACCAAGCTTTCGCTTGGTCCTACGCTGACATGCCAGGAATTGATCCTACCATTGCCGTCCATAACATCACTCTAAAACCCGATTCCAAACCAGTCAAACAAAAACTGAGAAAAATGCATCCACGCATTGCCCTCTTGGTCAAAGAAGAGCTTCAACGACTTCTTTCTGTTTCCTTCATCTTGCCTATTGACTATCCTCAATGGATTTCTAACATCGTACCTGTCACTAAAGCGACGGGGGGACTTCGGATATGCACGGATTTCCAGGATCTTAACCTCGCTTGCCCTAAGGATGACTTCCCCCTCCCAAGTATTGATCAACTTGTTGATCTCACTGCGGGGACATGAAATGCTTTCTCTCATGGATGGCTTTTCAGGATACAACCAAATTTTGGTTGCCCCTGCCGATCAACACAAAACTGCCTTCATAACTCCTTGGGGAACCTTCTGTTACCGTGTAATGCCATTTGGCCTTAAGAATGCTGGTGCGACCTATCAGCGGGCTATGACCTACATTTTTCATGACATTATGCACACTATCCTTGAAGATTACGTCGACGATCTTCTTGGCAAGTCTAAACATCGCAGTGAACATCTCGATGTTTTAAACCATTATTTTTGATCGCCTGTTACAATATTCTGTCCGTCTTCAACCAAAGAAATGTGTCTTTGGTGTCCTTCGGGAAAACTTCTTGGCTTTATCGTCTCTTTGCGTGGCATTGAGGTCGATCATCTAAAGTCAAAGCTATCATAGAAATGCCCCCACCTACTAATCTCAAACAATTGCGTAGTTTACAAGGTAAGCTTAAATCTATCCGACGTTTCATCTCCCAACTCTCGGATCGATGTCAACCTTTCCATCACCTCCTTAAAAAGGACATTGAATTTCAATGGAGTGAAGAGTGCCACCAAGCCTTTGAAGCTCTTGGTCTTTATGAAACAAGGCCACATACATTCATCCCGTCACCACACGCAACATCATGATCGTAGTGGTCTCGGATTTCCGTATTAGAACACTTACATCGACGGAACCTCATGTGAGTTGTCTCTGAAAGATCATGACATCAACCCTAACGAACCATCATCACCCATTTTCCTTCGTCTCCCACCGAGTTGATAGATCCTGAATCTATCCCTCCTAACTTTTTTTTTTTAATAACTGCTTATTTCCTAGGTCCTCTCACTTTCAACGCGTTAATGAGGAAACCCTCTTCTATCTACCCTATTATATCAAACACCCCTTCCCAAAGACATGATGAAGAGGACTCCCTTAAATTCACGTTGTTGAGTGGCCCAGAATGTGGGACCCCATCCTCACTACCTTTGGCTGCGGATGACTCTTATATTCAACGAGCCTACCATTCTATGAACCCTAAACCATGCGGAACGAGTTCTACTATAGAAATGCAACTCCACACGGAGGAGGATTCTCACATTGGGGGGAAATCAGACAATCCCTTAACGAATCCGAACAAGTTGCCTTACGCTTCCTCGTGCTCGCAACCAAACGGGCTTTCGCTTGGGTCCTACGCTGATCATGCCAGGACTCTTGACCCTACCATTGCCGTCCATAAAATCACTCAAACCATGAATTCCAAGCAATTAAATAGAAATGAAGGAAAAATGCATCCGACAAATTGCTCTCTTGGTCAAAAGAGGAGAGGCTCCAACAACTCTTGTCTGTTTCCTTCATTCTGCCTATTGCTATCTCAATGGATTCTACATCGTACCTATCACTAAAGCGACGGGGGGACGTCGGATATGCATGGATTTCCAGGGATATTAACCCTCACTGCCCAAGGATGACTTCCCCTGGCCTAGATTGACCAACTGTTGATCTCACACTATAGGCCATGAGATGCTCTCTCTCATGGATGGCTTGTCAGGATAAAACCCAAATTTTGGTTTTTTGCCCCTGCCGATCAACACAAAAGGCCTTAATAACTAATTGGGGCACCTTCTGTTACCGTTGTAATGCCATTTGGCCTTAAGATGTGGTTGCAACAGATCAGCGGGCTATATGACCATACATTTTTAATGAAATTATGCCACTATCCTTGAAGATTTACGTTGACGATCTTCTTGGCAAGTCTAAAACATCGCAGTGAAATCTCGATGTTTAACCATTATTTTTGATAGCATGTTAAAATATTTGTCCTCACTTCAACCAAAAAATGTGTCTTTGGTGTCCTTTTTGGGAAAACTTCTTGGTTTATCATTATTGCGTGGCATGAGGTCGCACAATCTAAAGTCAAAGCTATCTAGAGAAATGCCCCCACCTACATCTCAAACAATTGCGTAGTTTACAATGTAAGCTCCCAATTATCTGACGTTCATTCCCAATTCGGATCGATGTCAAACTTTCTCACTCCTTAAAAAGGCTTGAATTTCAATGGAACGAGAGTGCCACCAAGCCTTTGAAGCTCTCAAAACTTATCTCTGCAGCCGACCCGTGTGATCCCACCTCAAGACGACCGCCCTTTCTTACCTTTACTTTCCGCCACTGACCACAGCGGTGTAGGGGCCATGCGTGCACATCGTGACTCTGAAATCGAGAACAAGCCGTTTATTATATAAGTCCATACTTTGGTGATTATGAGATAGATAGGACACATGTAGAAAAGTTGGCCTAGCTCCTATCATTCGTGGCTACAACTCCGTACAATACCTCGCACCACAAAAAATTTCGTTCATAACAAAAACGGACCCCACAGTCCATGTATGCCAAACCTCATCGAAACCAACGTTCCTCGATGGGTCATTGCTCCTCGCTGACTCGACCTTGAGTTTGTCCACCAGAAATCAATCAAAGGCAAAACCTCGTTAGACCAACTGCAGAAGCCCCTTACCTGGGATAAATTTACCCAATTTTACATTTTGTTTTTTCCCCGACGACTCATCGCACTCTGTTCACTCAAGGAGGAGTCTGATTATCCGATGACTCTTTCTTCGATGGATCCAAATGCCAACGCGGTGGAGGAGCCGGCATCATTGTTCTTATTCCTTCGATGCCGAGCTTAGGCTCTCTTCATTCCGATTGATTTCCCTTGCAATAATATACAGCAGAATACGAGGCCTGGTTCTGGGTCTCTGGTTACGCTTTTGCACTTAGGTATCAAAGCTATCAATATTTTGCGGCACCTTCAATTGTAGTCAATCACGTTAGGGCCTCTCCCAATGACAAAAATGAGGAACTTCAAAAATACAAATACTATGTGACTCACTGATAGCCTTATTTATCCACTATTTATCCAAAACATTCCACTCCAATAACAAAATTGGAATATATGGCTGGCTTAGCCTCGCAAATTCCATCTCATCAATGACTATGAAATTATTCGGCATGGTCCCACCAACTTTGCCCTCCTACTCAATTCGGTAGTTGTGATGTAAAATACTGTGTTCCGCTAATTCACAGGATACTTGGTGATCACAATTTCACGCTACCTTACAACTGTCTCCCATTTGACCTAATAGTAATGAAACGCACTTTTATTTAACGTGTTCTCATTATGTGTATGGGGGGACCCTTTATAAACGTGGCTTGAATGGCATTCTCCTCGAGGTCTCACCGGGCGGGGTCACCCATACCATCCACAGGCCATCGACGGATTGTGTGGACATTTTAGTGGCCTTGCATGGCTAAACGAATCCTGCCAGGTTATCTTGCCTCCTCTCCAATACTGACTTTCCGAAATGTTGAAGCGTTGTGTATGCGTCAACAATATGCCACTCCAACATACTCATAGCCTCCGCTATCAGGCCTTTGAACGAGATCTTTGCGCCTTTTCACAATGGGTTTAGACCTAGGTGAGATTCACCATTTCCTTTCGCAAAGTCCCCGATGGATTTATCACAGCAACGCAATTACACACAATGGGTGGAGCAGCTATCCACTCAGTTAAACTAAAAAAGAAAAAAAATTGTAGAGTTAAATAACCCCACATTATTTGTCGTTTTGGTGTTCCTCATCGCCTGATAACAGATAATGGAAAATCTTTCCAAAACACAAGTTGTTGCAAGACCTTTTGCGACCACTTGGCATTCAAAACTAGCTTCTAATACCCTATACCTCCCCTCACCCTCCCCCTACTATCCACAAGCAAATGGAAAGCCGAATCCCTAATAAAATGTAACCAAAATCCTCATGAAAGGTCATGAATCGGAAGAAATTGGCAGAGCACATTCCCTTTGCCCTTGGGCTTATCGTACTAGCATTAGACCTCTACTAAGCGCTACACCTTTTCATTTGGTATACGGTACCGGAGGCCGTCTTGCTCTCGAAATACAATACCTCTCCTCCGAAATCCTTCAGGAATATTCTCACCAACGATGATTTCTGCCAGAGCGGTTACCCATGGAGTTCTTGACAACGACGTTATACAGTCTTCGATCACCTTCAAATCTATCAAAAAAAATCAAAACTGCTTATGATAAGCGACTCATGAGCGTCCTTTAAGGGTGGGCTCTTGTCCTCAAGAGACTCAACATTGTAACAAACAGAAGAGCAATGTGAACATTTGCTCCAATTGGATTGGCCTTATATAATCACTCACACTTATGGATCAGACACTTACATTTAGTTCGATTAATGGTAAACCTGAGCTTAGCCTTAATGCCTGCATCTTCGACCATCTACTGTTGGAATTTAGTGTTAGATCATCTGATCTTAACCTACTGCTCGTCCTTGAATCATTTACGCTACATACACTTTGTTTTCGACATCTCCACCCAATCAAGCTCACTTCTAACCTCCCACAATAATGCTTCCCCTTTTGAGTCTAGTCATGACTTCAAAGTATTGAATAAGCTGTATGCTTATGGGATTTCTTGAGTCAAATTCCTACTAAACTAGCTGCTTCCCGCAAAAGAAAATCGTCATTAATAAATATTAGATGCTCCATCGAAGAGGAAGCGTGTGCCGAATCTTGCTGCTATTATCAATAGAATGCTACATGAAGGACAGCTATGCATTAAACTCATATCTGCTATCGACTAGACCGCTCCCTCGCAGGAAGCTATAAAGTTAGCTTTATCAGAAGCTTATGCATTGATCAACTTTGCGAAGAGCCTCAGAATAGTAACATCAATATTCCCTTGTTAGAATTCCCGCATCGATCAGTCTTATTCGTCACGAAAAGCCTCTAACTAGAAATTTTTGGGTCATGGATTGTCTATTAGGGTAGGTTTTCTGGTCAGAAAACTCACTTGGACAAGTTCTTGTTACCTAAGCGATATCATCCAACTACCCTCACCATTGTTTCAACTCAAGGACGTAACGTAACCCGATTTATGGTGATCATAACGCTTTTCACCTATGGACTTCTCGTTATGCCGGTACCTAGGGCTTTAAGCGCGTTCTATTTGTGTGGTTGTAGCTCTTTTCACTACGGCGCACTCTTTCCGCTTTGCTCGAGTGGATTGTGTGTTGATCTGAATCAGGACATGGTTCCCTTCTACTTGGTAGGCTCACTGCGTTCCCTTAACCTTTACAACATCACCCAATTCAGTCACGACACAAACCACCTTACCTTACCAATATTAATATTCAATATCTTACCTCCCACCCAACCAAGTGCCTAAACCGGATGAACAAATGTCTGTAATCACCTCTCCACTGATCCTAAGGGAGAAACTACATCCGTTGAGGCCCCCCCTCCTGCTTGTTTAATGGGCTATGTAGGCGCACTGAGAGACATGGGTTCGTCCCAAGGTTATCTCGACCATCCCCTACCATAACCTATCAGTGTGGGTAAATATACATATTTTGGTATTTCTATTCTCACATTCTCTATCTTTTTCAAACACTGAAAAATCAAAACACAAACATTCTTCTTATTATAACTCCAATCAAAACATAATATCTTGTTTTATTTTAGCTGTGAAACAAATCCCTCTTCCTTCTCATCGACACGCAGGTCAGTACTCTTAATGTATTCTTATACCTTGCACATTTATTAGACCCTCACGCCTCACCCGAACTAGGTGATGATGTGATCGTCGACCTCTTTCGCATGGCTCTCGTCCTCAAGGTCCACGGCTATGGTACGCCACTGCCTGACCATCTATCCTATAACCTATGAATCCGCCCTCTCGCATGGAGGACTCCAACCTCTAGTCTCTCCGCCCGTGATCCGAACCACTAACATCTTTGGTTCCTCACTTGCGTTGGAGCTGTTGATCAAACGACTGCAGTGATCCCCTCTGCGTAATTCACCGCTATATGCGGGATGATGATCCACGTACACCTCACAGTTATGCTACCACCATAATCTTATGGCCTAGGTCATTCCGCTCATAACCATGCGATTGGCTGCTACCTCTTCAGCCCTTCTGGAGGTGTGGCTGGGGAGGGGAATATTGCTCTGCATGATCTCATGTAGGGTCATAAGCCTGGGGTATATCCTGACAAATCCAAATTGTTCGCCGCACACGATCCTATAAGAATCCTTCTCACCACCTGGCCTTGTGCCTGCAATCACACCCTTAATTGCTCTACACCACTCAAACTCCTCAGTATATTCTCGGTTACAATTATAGTTCCCGTAAGGCACCCAAAGATATCAGCAATCGTCACCCTTCCCATACCGGCCTTGTCATACTCAACTGTCACTCATCCCGGCCTGAGATCTTGCCTCTGTTCTGTTGGACCATCGTCGAATCCCACTCTGGACTCTGGCTCCCTGATGATGGGTGGCCTATTGGTTCGCACACAAACACTGTGCTTCATAGGCCCAACGTGTACATAAGTAGGAACAATCAGCGTCGTCCCTATGATTTCCCTATACCCGCCCATAGATCCTGTATGCTCGCCAAATATGCAGGTGCCCAGCCAAGTCACGTTCAGTTCTATCATTCCAGCTAAAAACCACATCAATGCTTGAAAATCTTCCCCCTTCTCCCCCGGAACGGCCATAATACCTACAGCGTATCATAATATAGCTAACCTTGGTCTCTCAGGATGTGCTACATACATTCTCCATACATAAATGATAAACCAACGATATTTGTGTCAAATCGCGGTATGCGACCAATATGCTGTTATCAGCTCCCCGCGCGAGCTAGGTAATGCTGTATTATACGGGTTCTCCTATAATAGGGAGTCTCAACTACCGCAACATCTTCCAATGTGCTGTCATTCTGTTGGCAGATAGAAGGTATTTGTTCTGGATTCAATCTCTACATCAGCGCATGTAACATAGACATGGCTACGCGCGATTCGTGATAGATAGCGGATTCCCTTAACCCCAAAAGATTTTATTATGTCCCTTCAGCTGGCGTTCCCCATCCGCTCGACTTGTGAAACAGCGCTGGTACACTATCAGTCAGTCCTAAAACCCTGCCTCTGCCGACATACATCCAAATAAAAAAAAACAATCAATTCCTCAAATCGCCCATTTTTTTCTCAAATTTGGAAAATTCCTACATAACCGGTATCGTTACGCTAACCGTACGGTGAGGAACGATACGGTATCCCCCTAAAGATATCGGTCATGTTACTTCATACACCTTGCCGAAACAAAACTACGACAAGTAAATGCTCATTTATTCCTCTCTGTATATGACATACGGAAACCCTTGATTACTACCACGTAACACCACCTCAATTTATAACCTTGTTATCATCTTTCTTTCTCAATCTACCACATACTCTCCCCCCTCTATTCACACAACATGCAGAAATAAATCACCACCCCAAACGTTTACCTCTGGAGTTGCAGCAGCGTAGGTGGCCCTGTTTAAATCTCGGCCCCTGCTGGGATGCTCTCCTCGTTTGTTATGATCACCACCTTTCCAAATTACCTTTATGCTTTGATCTCCGGAAAACACATTCACTTTCTATCTTTTCTCCCTATCCTACATTCTCATGTAATTACCTGTCTCAGTCGTCAAAAAGCGTTCGCGTGCGGTTTTAACTCCGGGCAGGCTCTCAACTTAGAACTTAAGTTACCCCTAGTTTTTCTTTGTAGAAAAGCTAGTCATTACCTCATAAACCGTTATCGGTTATGTAAACCGATATTGGTATACTACACGACCGACGGCGGTTTCTAACCGATATCGGTTATTATACACCTACCTTTTTGAAAATGGTTTTGTCTCATTTTTACCTAATTTTTTGTCGCGCCCCCATCTTTTCCAATTTCCGCACCTTATCCTTATTTGTCCCCATCCCACCAAAATTCATTACAATTTCTTAACATCAATCCAGTTACAAAACACAAACAGTCACAACTACGGATACCAAAACCAAACAAAAAACTATTATCTAAATCATTGGATCAATCCTCAGATACATAATATAAACAATGTCCTCAAAACACGCACCAAAACATGAACATTTCATCATATAACACATCACCATATATCAACATGTCAGTTACCGCATCATACATTCATATTATACATCCCGACAACAACTACTTAAAAACATTGACAAACATGTGATCACCAATCATTGCTCTATATATATACAGTTTCAAATATACAAGTGCCCTGCATCGGGGCTTGTGATCTCTCCTCCCACAAAGCGGCACGTAGGCACAATAACGGTCCCTACCTCGCTGGCTCGGTAGGCCGGTCCCTCATATCGAAAATATACTCAGCTTGCAGACGGTATATTAAATATACAACCGTTACTCGGCTCGCAGGCGGTTACAAAAAAGTGAATGAACAATGAATAATTGTAGCACGCAGGCCTATATCACACAACGGTTCGCCAAACGGTGCCCATAATTATATATAAAAAAGCAGGGATCCCTCAGCATCTCCCACCACCCCTCGGCAAACCTCTCCCTGATGGTCCCTGTGGGCTCGCTCCTGCTTGTAACGGGACACGACGGGGCTGTGGTGGCACCTCCCTGAGCTCTCCATTTGATGGTGTGAGAGGTTCGCTCATGAGGCATAAGGCTGATATCAAGCCGTTACCATCAAGAATATCTGATAGTATAGGCCTACGCTCTAACCTACATAGATCACTCTCGAGCCAGATGGGGCTTGGGGTGGTCCCTGGCACCTAATACAATGCCCTGAGCCTGTGCTTGGTGCCGTGCTGGGGCATGTGGCGCGGTGTGCCTGGATACCTTTGATGCTGTGGTATGCTGCCTATACCGGTACTTGCACCTATGGCTGTGCTGCTTGGTGGTGGTTGCGCTGTGCGGTATGAGCTGGGCTAGTGCCCTGTAAGACCCTATCTGTCGCCTGCGCAGCAGCAAGCTACCCAGTAAGAGCTTGCTGGCACTAACCCATGAGCGGATCTCTCTCTGCAGCACAGCTGCCCAAGTCTTGGCTGTGCGGGCGTGCTTTACCCTTGAAAGCTCTCTTGACATCCCACCACACATGTATGCTCCGTACAACAGCATCATTATGTGTATCTACTGGCCTTTCCGCAACCCATTGGATCAAGGGTATGGTGCAGGTAGTCCAGTGGGGCTCTACATCAATCCCTGCCTATTCTGAGGGATGGGAGGTGGCTGGTCCTGTTGCAGCCCATCTGCCTGCTACCTCTCTAGGGGTACTTGTCTTCTTCCAGCCTCCGTCTTGATATCCATTAATGTGTACGGATCCATGACGTAAATATAGGGCTCCTCTGCGAGGGTTTGATGACTCTGTAGGTTCCATACAGATCTAACACTGTAGGGCCCTTAATAAATGCCTGTAGTAGGTAGTCTCTCCCTGCAAGATGTCCCATGGCTGCCCACGGACTCCAACCCACCTTGAAGCCGCTATTGTATATTAACCTGTGGGCTGGCTGCGGGGGCAGCCCCTACTAGTAGAGGATTATGTGTGTCATATGCCCAAACGTGAAGTACAAAAGTCGAACAAATACCAAATCGCCGCCATCCGGCGATAACCCCAGAGTCTCTGTAAGCTTGCACAGATACAATGGTGACCACGCATAGCAGTTGCTCCTCACCATCGCAAGCAGCACCCCCATCACTGCCCGTGGACAAATAGCCCCCTCTGAGTCGAGGGAGGGCCGAAGCAGGTGCTCCCAATATCATTTGCATGGCCAGTCAGTCTCTTTCGGTGCACGGTACATGTCACCTACGATCTCGCGCTTCTTTTTGTGATAGGTAATGTAGCATGCTGCATCTCCAAAAACTGCAGGATGTGTCCATCGCGTCTCTGAATCTACCTGGAACATGCCTCTCCTCGAGCGGCAGGACGAAGATGCGAGACACTCCTCAATGTGATAGTCATCTCCCCAGTCAGGAGATGGAACCACATGGTTGTGTGGGATCCCATCTCTCAATGATGTGGCCAATCAAGATGTGATCTCTATCCAGCTTGGACGCTGGACTCCGCGAGTCCCACCTCGCGCATGATCACCAATGAGCCGAAGATAGTGTGGCAGCGATGCCCGCACCAACAGCGGGGGCATCCTATCCGTCATCGTCAACTGCTGACGTGAAGCAAACCACCCACATCCTAGACCTACTCTTTATCACAATCTACTTTACCTATAAACCCCTTTTATCCCCCGGACAAACCCCAACTCTCTACCACCCCCCCTAGCAAACTACTTCAATCACCCAACCAAACCCACCAACACCAATACCATACAAATCCATATTACCCACAACCAAACCACCGAACCACCTACACGACCCAAAGCCAAAAGCACCAAACAAACCAACCCAAAACCACCCACCCACGCAAAACAAACCCCACCCACACCCCCACACACACCAACATAACAAACACACAACCCCAAAAACCCCCCAACCCCAACCCATCCAAATCCCAATTACCACAAACTCAACCCAACCCAAAACACTACTCGACCACGCCCAAGAATCTACACAAAAACAAACCAAACCAAAACCAACCCCCCCCAACCCAAACATAACCCACCCACACCCAACACATACACCAAACAAAACAAGCCCAACCAAACCCCAAACACACCCAACCCAAAAAAAAAACCCACACAAACCCCAATCCGAGATAACGCCACACCAGTAAAGCAAAAACCAACACGGCGTACCGGTCCCAAACAATGGACCCCGGCTCTTCCCCCCGCGCGCCCCGGTCAATACGACCGATGGCCGGTCACACATCCTGAAACCCTCAGCCAAAGTTGGTTGACCGATGTCAGTCGCTTAGCGACTGGACCTCCGTCCTCTGTTCATTTTACAGAGTCGCCCCGCGCGGCCCCCCCCCAAACCCACATGTTTGTAGGTGGATGAAGGAGTCACCCACCCAACACCCGTGGAAAAAACCTACCCCAACCAGCGCCTGGCCCTATTTTACCATTATCCTCTTCATTTTTTCAAATCGTCCCTTTACTCCTTATTTTTAAAACCATGTCAACTTCTACCCAAACCCCCATTTGCTTAATACCATTCAAATGGCACAAAAATAAGAGGTCCGAACCTTACCGAACCGACGACACGTCGTCGTGGTGGATGGTGTGGTGGAGCTGGTCCAGCCTCTGCTCTCCTACCTGTTATGCCCTAGCTCCAATTCTGATCTGTGGGTCCGGCAATCAATGCTGCCTCCTCCTCACTCAGGCCCGCAAACAACTCACTCCCTAGGCAAAATAGCTCACCTACTCAAATAAAACCTCCAATCTCACTCTTCACGTCAGACAACATCAATTTGGTTTTCAATACACACTAACATGATAAGCCATATTTTCTTTTTAAGGTTTTCGCCTTAAACCGAATATAGGTTACTGTTAACCTAAATGAACGGTACGGTCCTTAACGCTTATCGTATGTAGACTAATTCGTTTTTTCCAACTTTCCTCATTTTTCCTTATTACCAATTTGCCCCTTTTAACCACTATCGCTAATCCATCTTTGCTGAACCCCATTTGTTTACCTTATCGGCACGACTCTAAGGCTCAACCTACCTATTGGCCCGACAGGCCCAACCTACTATTCGGCCGACCCACAGCCTCAACCTACTTTCGGACCGACACAAGGCTCAACCTACATATTCGGCCTGACCCAAAGGCTCTACCACCTAACCGGCCCGACCCCAAGGCTCAACCTACCTATTCGGCCCAACCCAGGCATTCAACCTACACTATTCGGCCCGACCCACGGCCTCACCCTAACCATTTGGCCGGACCCCAAAGCCTCAACCTCCCCCCGGCCGAGCAAGGCCGCAATCCCAACAACCTGGCCCGAACCATGGTCGTACCACCTCATACCTACTAAAATCAAACACCATACACTTTTATCCACCCATCCTGTATTTTTTGGTCAATCGAGCCACGTGGTGTTTAGCATGATTAGGGTCCTGGATTGATCTGTCGATCAATTTGCTGATAGACCCGACGTTATCTCAACCAAACCACAACATTTTGGTACTGCCGAACTGCCTTAAACGTTTGTCCTTTCCTGTTATACCCTAGAGCTACTTCCTAGGCTTGGATACCAGGATATATCAACCCTTGTTTGGATAAACTAGTGACTTTGCATAGGCATTGCTGGATGGTGTTGCTATCAATTTGTACCTAGCGTTCGATTGATTTCAACATGCGTCTGTTGCCTTGACTCCCCAACATTTACCATCCTTTCTACAAATGTACCCCCTTTATCAACCCAGCCCTAATTTCAAGTCACTAATCCCGTGCTAGATTGGAGGGGGCTTACCTATATCCTTAAAGGAGAAACCCTTCATATTATTGTCCGCGCAGCCTTTACAACACAACACACGACAATAAGGGGCTAATGTCAGCCCCCCCCTCCCTTTGTGGTCTTAGACCCCTTGTGACCCGCCCTCATCTGCAACTAAAACGCATCATAAACCTTACACAATTTTTATAATACCTTTGTAATGATAAATCCCCATTCTTCACCTGTACATCATTTGTCCACTCATCCTGACTCGCCCTACCCTAAACTACTACTTCCGCCTATCCCTTGTTTCACTACACCCATGACTAATGAACCTTCTCACACCCCAAAACTGACCTTCTAGTCATTTGACCACGCCGCAACTGATTTCTCGGGAAAAAGCCGGGCAGGTGGGCTATTTTACTTAAACATCGGCTACTTTTTCCTTACGATGCGGTTCTAATCGACGCCGTCGGTACGTAACCGCCATCGGTTCCTGTGTAATGGCCTTCCCTCCCCCACCCCAAAACCCGGGCCGGGCCTTCCTTTGGCTCGGTGCCCGCTTTGCATAATGAGATCATTGGGGTGATCAAGAGAGTCCAGATTTCACATGACCAAGCGAGCCATAGTGAAGGAAACAGAAGCGTTTCCCGCAACGGAGATCACTTGCATCCTTGTTCTCCAACGTAAGTCACATCTTGAATGTTTCTGTTATAACATTTCTTATGCTTTTGAATCACGGTCTCATAAAGCATTTCTGATCCATACCAGTGTGCCATTTATCAACTCCTCATCATCTACCTTCTCACTCATTTTCTAATATCACCTATTTAAGCCTTAAAATAACACAATACCAAATAACTCCACACCCCACAAGACAAACTAAACCCTAGATCGTAGACTCTACGATATCGGTCCCTCAGGAACCGGCCCTCGGTTATACTGACTATAACAATAACAGCCTTTCCCCTACCCAGTTCAACCAAAAGCAATTTCATTGATATCTTCTCTAGTACTTTGGTTACTTACTTAGCAGGGAAACTGGACCACCTTCGAAAAGGAAGTTTTAGATTCATGGGCCCAAGGCAGTTTCCTCATTATTGTCTAATTCACTTGTGGTTTGTGTCATTATTTACAGGTCGTTCCTTCCAAGACAAAAAGGAGTTCTCTAGCAGTCAACCTGCTCTTTTTACGGTACGCGACGTCATCTGACATTCTACAGGATTCCTCGATCCCTAACCCTTATCTGTTTTAACGGAACGAAAACATTCTGAGTTGAAATACCGCATTCTCATAGTCAGGGCCGTACAATCTTAGCTCAGTCTCGACCGCAACTTGTTTAGTGCATTGTAGACTTGCTCATCTGAGAACTCTGAGTTTCCACTAGGATTGACCCCTAGATTTAGCAATGTGCTGAGTGATACTTGTAGACTTTGAAGTTGGATCTTCAAACATAGGACTTAAAATTCCCAATAGAGAATCTTCTTGGTTCTGGGGTACGTCCTCCTTCTAAAAGATTTTGCTAATTATCTACCACCCAAACACCCTAAAAACCTACCCACCCAGCCGCCTTGCCCTATTTTACCCATCTATCCTCTTCATTTTTCAAATTACGTCAATTTACTCATTATTTTCCTAAAAAAACGTAAATTCCTACCCAACACCCCCAATTTAGCTTAATACTATTCAAATACACAAAATAAAGAGTTCCGAACCTACCCGAACGACGACACGTCATCGTGGTGGGATGGGTGGTGGTGGTCCAGCTGGTCCAGCCCCTCCTGGTCCTCCTGCCTGTGCCATAGCTCCAACTCTGATCTGCTGGGTCCCCGGCCAATCAACTGTTGCCTCCTCCTCACACGGGCCCGCAAACAACTCACTCCTCCAGCAAAATAGCTCCACCTCACTCAATAAAACCTCCAATCTCAACTCTCCACGTCAGACAAGTCAATTTGGTTTTCAAAATAACACAAGTGATAATGACAAGCCATATTTTTCTTTTTATAGGTTTTTCGCCCATAACCGATATCGGTTTCATTTTGCCCTAATGAACCGGTATCGGTCCCTTAACCGATATCGGTCATGTAGAATCAACATCGGTTTTTTCTTCCAACTTTCTCCTCAATATTTTTTGCCCCTATTTACCATTTGCCCCTTTTTAACCACATATCGCCTATATCCACCTTTGCTGAACACCATTTGTTTACCCATTTGGCCCGACCCAAGGCCTCGCCCTAACCTATTTGGCCCGACCCAAGGCCTCGCCCTAACCTATTTGGCCTGACCCAAGGCCTCAACCTACCCATTCGGCCCGACCCAAGGCCTTAACCTACCCATTTGGCCCGACCCAAGGCCTCACCCTACCCATTTGGCCCGACCCAAGGCCTCGCCCTAACCATTTGGCCCGACCCCAGGCCTCAACCTACCCCATTCGGACCACCCCAAGGCCTTAACCTACCCATTTGGCCCGACCTAAGGCCTCGCCCTACCCATTTGGCCCGACCCAAGGCCTCGCCCTAACCCATTTGGCCCGACCCAAGGTCTCGCCCTACCCATTTGGCCCGAACCAAGGCCTCGCCCTACCCATTTGGCCCGTACCCAAGGCCTCACCCTAACCATTCGGCCCGACCCAAGGCCGTAACCCAACAACTTGGCCTGACCCACGGCCGTATCACTTCAATACCATACCCACAATCAAAATTTTATTTTATCCATCCATCATGTACCTTTTGTTCAATCGAGCTCACCTGTTCGTGTTTTAGTATGATTAGGGTCCTTGACTTGATCTGTCGACCAACTTTTCCTAGACCTAGACCGTGACATTTATCTCAACCAAACCAACCATTTGGTACTCTGCCGAACATGCCTAAAATGTTCCTGTACCTTACCTGTTATATACCCTGGAGCTACTTCCTATGCCTTGGATACCAGGATTATATCACCCTTGTTTGGATAAACTATCGACCTTTCCCTATACATTGCTGGTTTGCTTGTCAAATCATGTACCCTAGTCATACTATTGCATTTCAACATGCGTCTGCTTCCTTGGACCTAACCCACCACCTTACCATTCTCTCTACAACATGTCACCCTTTATCAACCCTATCCCTAATTTCCCGTTCACTCAATCTATGATAGATTTGAGGGGGATTACCTATATCCTTAACAGGAGAAACCACTTCATATTATTGTCCGCGGCAGCTTTACAAAACAAGCTACACGACAATAAGGGGCTAATGTAGACACCAAATTCGTGTCTTACGACCCCTTGTGACCCGCATCTCATCTCACAACCTATAACCTCATCACCTAAACCTTACACAATTATTTATTAATTTTCTTGTAATTGATAAATCCACATCACCTTACCTACCACCCTCACTTCTGCCACTTCATCATGACCTAGCCCTAACCCTAAAACTAACCTAATTAAGACCCATAACTTGGTCCACACCTACACCCATAACTAATGACCCCTTTCTCGCACCCAAAACCGACCTTCTAGTCACTTGACCGAGCCCGCAACTGATCTCTCGGGAGAAAAGCAGGGAAGGTGGGCTATTTTACTAAAAATAGCCTACTTTTTCCTTACCGATGCCGGTTCCTACTCGACCACCGTCGGTTATGCAACCGCCATGGGTTCCCTGTAAATGGGCTCCCCAAACCAAAAACAACGGATCAGAATTTCATTTTTGGATCAAAGTGAAAGGATTTTTGAATCAACAGAGATCATTGGGAGCGAGGAACAGAGCCCCGATCTTCACTTGACCGAGCAGAGACGAGTGGAAGATACCAAAAGTGTTTATAGCAAAGGAGATCAGCTTGCATCTTCGTCAAAACCAGTAAGTCACATCTTACATGTCCTCTGTTATAACATTTCTTATGCCTTCTTGAACCTCACGGTCCTCATAAATCCGTTTCTGAACCCACTACCCAGTAATGCCATATTACATTTAGCTAGCATTCATCTACCTCTCAGCACCTTATTTCCTAAATATCACCTATATACAGCCTTACAAACAACACAACCACTCAAATAACACCACCACCCCACAAGACAACTAACCACTAGATCCTAGAACTCCACCGGTATCGGTTATCAGTAACCGCCATCGGTTACTACTGGTCTAAAACCAGAAAACCAGCCTTTCCCCTACCCAGTTCAACGAAAGCAATTTAATTGATACTCTTACAGTCTTTTGTGTTAATTCATATTAGTAGGGAAACTGACCACCTTCGAAAGGAAGTTTTATATTTCCTGGGCCCAAGGCAGTTTCCTCATTTATTGTTTAAATCAAAATCTTGTGGTCTTGTGTTCTTATTTGCAGGTAGTCCCTTCCAAGACAAAAAGGAGTTCTTCGCAGTCAGCCTGATCTTTCTCTACGGTACGTGCACACCATCTCGACATTCTACAGGTATTCCTCCTAGCCCCTAACCCTTATCTGTTTCTAAAAGGAACGAAACATTCCGAGTGAAACACCAAGCACTCTTATTTTATCATTCCTACGTAAATAAGTCTTGCTTCCAGTCTCCACCGCATACTTTGTTGAGAAGCATTATAAACTTGTTCAACTGAAAAATGCTAAGAATTCACTAAGAGGGTTTACCCCCTTGGCATTCTGGTGTATGTTATCAATGCATCACTATGGTAGACCTCGAAGTTTAGGATTATCAACGTGAGGACTTGAAATGCCTAGGATAGAGAATTTTCCTTGTGTTGTGGGGTACACACCCTCCTTCATCAAATGAATACAAAGCAAGGAGCCTTTGTCTTTAGCCACGTATGCTTTAGAAATGCGTGTGCATAGTACCTTGTTTGTGATCATCAATATAAGCCCATTAGGCTATGTTGCTGTTATCCACTACTATGACTTATTCTTCACCTATGTGCACGCGCCTTTGGGGAAGACGTACTACCAGAGCTAGTGGTCTCTACCTAGGTTCTCCCATACTCCTTTTCAATGTTCTCCAACTTCTCCTCCTGTCAGCACTATGTTAGCACTTCGCTCTAAATGTTGTGCTCTACTAAGACCTCGATTCATCTACTAACTGCTTGTATAATACATGCCACCTCCATGATCTACTGCTGTTGTAAACCTATATTGCTCCCTCCTCTTCCGGGGTAAATTTATTTATATCATGCATGCCTATTTCCTCACTTCTTCCTCATGTTATGCAGTGCCTTGCACCACATGAATACAAACTCTTGCTTCTCATCTCCACTCTCCTATCTCATGTTGTATCAGCTAAAAACATGGGGAATCTTGGTCCTTCATCTATCTCTTCTTCCATGCCACCATATTCCTTCAGAGTCATCACCCTTCATTCCACCCTTGTACTCCTCAAAGGTAATCGATTGCTCTACACCACATTTTGTTTCTTCTTCAACCACTCGACTCCTTTAACTGACAGGTGGACTCCTTATCAGGGGATTCATAGTAACTCTTCCTTCCTCAGGTGAATCCTTCACTTGACGAGACTAGGTTGCCTATGAGTGTCCTCTACCTCTGGCATATGCTCCTTCACTGAAGACTCCTTTCTCTGCATGTACAGTGTTTGGCTTAGAACTCATGGATGTGCATGCTCACTGTCTAAGTAGTCTGCACTACCCGGTGCTTCTCCTCTCATTGTCCCTCTCTTCCTTGACATGGGCCACTTTATTCCTACCATTGGGGTCTTCAATTATGGATAGACATTTCATCCTCAACATAAGATCCTTTCTTAAACTTTGGGCCTATACGTAATTACATACCTCCTTGTCATTTATTCTCCAGCTGTAAAAGGAGAACGTCACTGGCCTTTCAATATATGTACCTCATAAGAGACATACATATCAACATAAGAACGCTTGCTTGCCAGGATATATTCAACATTCAGTCCTCAACTCGCGGTATATTTCCTGATCTAGTCTACACTTAGATCAAATCTAATTTTATTTTCCTCCTTAAACTGTGTTGACTCATGCTCTGAAATTGTTGCGCTATTAAATGAGAAGGGAAAATTACACCAAGGGCTCCATGATTGGTACTAGTCAAGTTAGAGTAAACCTTCCCATAAAAAACTATTGATTCACATACAAACTCAGCCTCTCCATCCAGTGGATGTACCAAATTGTTCAGGAATTCTCCACTCTTCCCCAAATGCATTCACATCATTCTCTTGTACCACTCCTCCAAGCCATGCCTTGTGGGGTGTTGCCATTGTATAATAAGTATAGGCTTTCAAATATCTTTAGTAGGGTGAGGGGTCCTCATGGTAGAGTACTCCCTAAATATATTTATCTGGTCCCATCGAGGCACTCTAATCTTCATGAAAACAAAATGGTGAGCAAGGACATTACCGATACATTATCTTTTCTCCTTCGTGTGCGACATCTGATGATATCCTCTACGATGTAAGGATAAAAGGTTGTATATTGTTCCCTTCTGCAGATCTTACGGTACAGACATGTAAACAAAATATTGTTTACATGTGTCCACCTCTTTCCTTCCCATTTAGCTATTTTGACCAAGATGCGCGTCCATCCTCATGATACGAGGTCGGTGATCACGGAGATATAAAAATAATGCGAACCCTTCTTATTGCAGGCATATGCTCAAAAATGGTCTTCTTGAATGGCCTCCTTGTCACACAAGGTCGTCTATCTAACATACTCTCCCTTAGCAGATAATGCCAATGTAACTTATGAAATCAGTTGAGGAGTCAATGCACATTCTTACGCCTTGCGAAAGTAAAAGTGAGTCCTCATGCATGCGAGACATTAGCCATTGGTATAACAGGTGCTTTGGGATTTCCAGAAATAGGGCAAATCGTAGAGTTTGTAGGAGCCCACCCTTTTCGAGCTGTAACCTTTACTTTGTCATCATATATGGGCAAACCCATCTGGTGTCTTGTTTGTTCTGTAGGGTGTAATAAACTCTAAAGTGCCATCTTGTTTTCCTTCATGGTCGTTTCAATGGTTATTAAAGTCGACTCACAGGACATACTTTTGTATAGTGGGATACACCTAATCATTTCCTAAGAACACACCATCTAGGTAATACATCTGTGCATACCTCTCTTCATTAAAATGTGATCGACCAATGGTTCTAGTTGTTTAGCCTTTTCCTTTGCCTTTTCCTTCTCTGGTGAAGTGTTCGCCTCTTTGCCTTGGTGCAATTTTTATCACTCCTCGGTCCTCTGTATTTCTACCCTTGTGTAAATTTCACTCACTGTCATCAAACCCTCCGAGCTTGAGATTCGTGATGACAATCTCCTTGTAAACCATAACTCAAAGAATCTTATCGAACCATAAGGAAGTGATAATCATCCTCACGAGATCCCAACAAATAACCTCACTCTCACATATGCTCGTGTAGTCTTCTTCCACAGTGGTTCACAAATTCAAACTGATCTACTTCAATCTCATACACACTTCTCTTCGTAACTTCGATTCAATTTGAATTGCCCTAAGATTACAAGAACTCGCTTATATCTCGATACTCTTCTATGTCACAAGGTAAAAATGAGAGTGACTCAACCCTTGATCTTCTAGTTTATAGCGCTTTGTATTTCCTACATTAAATGCTACTTGACCTGCCACCATACTGATGTACGAACACATTAAATTCAGATTTTTCAAATGAAATCCCATTTTTTGTCTAGCGCCTTCCCTTCATGCACCTAACCTCACGCAAAAATTTCCTCCAACCTTCTGATGCGGGTAACCAATCCAATTCTTTAACAACAGACTAACTTGCGCATGCGTTCCCCATGTCAAATTACGTCAACGTCTATGTCCTTTACCAAGTTATCCTTCCTCTCCCCTACGTAATGTTACTCTCCCATGCACTATTCTACTCCTTAGTACATGGGTTTTGTCAGATTAGCTTTTGACACCATTTTTCTATCATGAAAACTTTTGTTACACACCTTCCTTCATCCTACATGCCTTTGACTTCACCATCCTTGGCCACCATCCAACATTTCTCTCAGCACTTACGCCGTACTTTGATCATTAAGTTCTTCATTTTTACTCCACTCCATACTTAAAGTAGATGTGTGGTCCGCTAAGCACATAAAAACCATTCTCCAAGAATAGTAACAAGGCTACTAGCATGCCAAACGTTCCCAAAACAAAAGACAAAGTAAAGTGATGAAAAAGGGAAACATAATAGGAAAGGGAAAATGCATTTAGGGAAACTCCTAGGCTAAATGGAAAGTATTGCCTTATTTACAAACACCATTGAAGACTTATTTATATTATGGCTTCAGTGTAGACTAACATGTTTAAGTAACCAAAGAATACTTCGTTCTATCAATTGCACTTCTAATTGGAATGTGCACCCAAATTTAGTATGCAAGTGATAATGTATGGCCCCCAACCAATTCACTTTCGATTTTCCCAAGATGGCACAGAAACATAGAATCATATAGATAGGACCATCTTCCCAACCAAAAAACTTCTTGTATTCTAATGATGTTTGTATCACGACACTCCTTCTACCATGCTTTACCTTTTCCACTTTTATGGCTCCATCAGAGAAATGTGCTCCCCTTTCATCAAAATACATAATCTTATCGATGTGCTTTCCTCTAATGATTTTTCATCAGCCAACCCTCCTGTGCGCACATAATACGCAAGAGATGGAAACATAAATTCAACTGGTAACACACCCTTCCATGTCAAACACCAATTAAAAAGGTGTGGGCTTTGTTTAGTCTTTTATACGTTTTCCTGTAAGCCCATAGTACTACCAATACCTTGTCATCCAAATCAAGTCTTCCGACATCACAAATCTTGGTCAAGGTATGACTCAGTATCTTGTTGAGTGCTTCTGTAGTTCCATTTGCTTGTGGGTGATAGGGCATAGTCTTGTGATGAGCTACCATGAATTCTAATAATAGGATTGTGATGGTCTCATTCAAGAAATGTGTACCTCTATCACTGGTCAAACTCAACAAATACCCATACCTCATGATAATGTTTTCCCATAAGAACCTTGCTATTGTTTTTGCCATGCAATCTATAGTTGGGGCTACATCTTCCCACCTTGTGAGATAATTTGTGAAAGTGATGACATAACATGACCCAGTCCTACGTGCTTCCAGTGCAATAGGTCCTACAAATTCTATCGCCCACTTTTTAAAAGGCTTCGTGCTAGGAATAGGGCACAAAGGCATTTCATCTCTCCTTCCTAGTTTTCCAATGCGTTGGCAATGGTCACACGCTTTACAATAATCTCTGCAATACTTGTACAGGGTTTCTTACCATAAACCTATCATTAATATCTTACACGCGGTGACATCACCTGTATAATTCCCACCCGCACTTCCTCCATGATGGGCCAGGTGCTCGTGCTCTAAAACAAACGTGCACAAAACTTCATCAAGTCCCAATTTGTATAAGTCTCCACTAATTAACATGTAGGGTGTGGCGCGTATGGCCAACTACTTCTTTTCCAATGCCCTCATTCCATCTAGTGCCACACCTTCCTTTAAGAATACTACAATCTCCTCTAAATTTGATGGCACACGCCGCAACCTAAACAGTTGCGCATTTGGCATTAATTTCTCAGTACTGTGCATGTCCTCCCCTGAATCAATTCTTGATAGATGATCAAGTCCATAGTTGCTTTTTCTAGGTTTTACTACAATGGTGAATTCAAAATCTTGAAACAAAAACACCCATTGATATATGTGTCCTTGTAGAACAGGCTTGTTCACTAAGTACTTCAATGTCATGTGGTCAGTGTAGAACACAAAGGGTGTTGCCAATAGATACTACCTAAAATTGAAGAGCACGTAGATCATTGACAATGCCTCACGCTTGGTTGTGGTATAATTCTGTTCTGCTGGTGTTAGCTTCCTACTTGTAAAATAGAGAGAATGATCAACAATCCCTTCACCTAGCTATGTAAGCCTTACTCCAATGGCGGTCCCTAAGGAATCTACATGAACATGAAAGGACTTTTCCCAAGAGGGAAACCGTAAAATAGGCATGCTAATAGGCCTATCTTTTAACATATCAAACGCCCTCTGCTACGCCTCTCCCTAATGGAAGGAAATTTTATGTCTAAGCAGCTCCTCTAATGGCGCGGTGATCTTGGCATATCACTTAATGAATTTTCTATAATAGCCCGTATGCCCAAGGAATCTGTACACTATGCTCTAGCCAGTAGGCTCCCTTAACCCCATAATAACTGCAACTTTAGCAGGATCTACCAGCAAGCCCTCCTTACATATGATATGCCCTAATAAAGTCCCAAAGGGTGTAGCAAACACACATTTCTTAATGTTAAGGAATATCCTCAACTGCCTACACCTCTCAAACATTAACCTCAAATTGTCACAATGGTATTTAACCAGACCATATACTATCCAAACATCCAAATAGACCTAAAGAAATTTATGGATGAAGTCCTAGAATGCTTGCACCACTATGCATGAAAAGATAGCTGGTGCATTCTTTAACCCAAAGGGCATGACCATATATGTAAAACTTCCCCACTTGGTAGCAAATGTTTTCTTTTCCTGATCTTCCTTTGCAATCTAGACTTGGTGGTACCCTAGAAATCCATCCATAAAGGAATAGATTTCACACCCAGTGACTCCTAAAATTTCTTCGGTGAAGGGGGTTGGAAATGGATCAATGACACAAACTACGTTTAATTCCCTATAATCCACACAAATTCTAATCCACCCATCCTTCTTGATGTTGATTACCATTGGACTTATCCAATTTGATTCTTCCACTGCCTCAATGATCCCAGGAGCTATCATTTTGTCTATCTCCTCCTTGACCTTTATGCACAAGTTGGGATTCATTTGGTAGGGCCTTTTCCTAACCAGACGTGCACCTTCCTTTAGTTTTATCTTCATATCCCCCAAGGAATGGTGAATGCCTTTGACCTCATGATACCCGCGTAAAAATAAATCCTCAAATTCACGCAGTAGATGAATGATTTTTGATACTTCCTTCTCTATCCAGTAATCCCCAATAATATCTTCCTTAGGTTCTTCTTCTGAACTGATGTTAACTTTCATCGTCTTTAAAGGCTCATGGTAGGTTCATGCACGAGCATCTACATTGTCCACTACCTCGCACATCCCTCCAGAATGGCTAACATATAAGCTTTCTGATTCCTCTCCATCAATCACATATACCAAATTTCCATTTTCTTTTTCCAAACACACACACTTGAACTGTAACTCTTATGTTTCATTTTCTTCTTCAAAACGTGCCTCCAATCCTAGTTCACCTAGTAATTCCAACAGCCTATCTTCCATCCTGGCACTATCCCCCATGGTAAGGCACTTGATACCCTATAAGTCCTTATCAACCAATGGCTCGGCACTCTGATATTCAAAGGTTTGAATAAGGTCATACGCGAGTTCTTGCCAATTCCTTATCTGGCAGCGTGTCTCCAAATGAATGTACCATACACGCGCACAACCCTACAGTGTAGAATATAACTTGGGCACCCATAGTGATGGTGGAAAATCTTCCATGCCTTCTCTCCAGACTCATTCACACTCCTGGATATGGAAAGAGGTGGGATCCTTACCATGTTACTCCTTGATGATGGTGGGTACATTGCTCCTAGAAAATCTGATAGAGAGAGAAATTCTTACCTCGCACCACTCTAAAAGGCTCTTCTGATGTGTGGCCCACCACCGAGCTACTGTGCCAAGCAAGACATAACTTAACATCTTCCTATGTTCCTTCTCATCCTTCCACTAAGCTTCTACCTCCTACAAAAATATCTCAGGGAAGGTTCCTTTAGAATACTTGCGAAGTTATTTTCCTCCAAGGCACCTAACCATGTGTGCCTTTGTTACCTTAGTCACTAACCCTCTCAATTATCATCCCATTAATTCATAAGTGCCATGTGCCCAATTGTCACATGCCAGACTGGTGGTATCACTCACTGACTAAGCATCTTCAAACTGGATAACCTCGTTAGTAGGGTGTATCATCTCAGGGTCTCTGATTGAGCACACATAAATCTTGTCAAGAACTTCTTTCCCCAATGGTTCAATATAGGGTGTTGAATTCCCATCAACCAGGGGTATAATGAATTATTCCTCCTTGTTCTCGAAGCTGATTTACCCTTTGTTGAACTGAAGGTCCACATTGTTTTTGTAACACCAAGGATGCCTAAGTAGTGTTAGGAAATTTTCCACCTCGACAAGTGCTAAGACTTTGAAGTCCCCAGTAAACTTGGCTCCCTAGATAGTAATAGGTGCATCCTTCAAGACACTGATGGGAATTACCTTAGTCTCGTTTTCCATATACAACACATTCGAAGATGGTTGTAATGGAGGTCTTCCCATCTGATATCATGCATCTAAAGTTAGAACATTAACCTCCACACCTGTGTCAATGAGGATATTGCTAAGGAGTCGTCCATCTACAACTGCATTCAATGTAATCTCCTTTTCATATTCGAGGCTGTGAGGGGGAAGGTTCATGTGCAAGACCTATCTCTCGCACTCTTCTCCGGCATGTGGTACCTTCTCTCTCAACCATGATCCTAGTAAGCGAATAATATTCTCCTGCCTTAGCATTTTACACACCTCCTTGACCTCATCCAGGTCATCCTTTTGTGCCTCAACTCTCCTTCCTTGTTCCTTCCTCCTAAATTTCTCCTTTAGACATTGGATCTCCCCTTGTAAGATCTGAATAACATCCATGATGTCCTGATGTATCTCCTTTTGATGTGTGGGGTCTAGATTCTTTCCATGAATGACCTCCTCCCTTGAAACCATGGTTTTTTGTCTTGGTACCTCTCTCACACGTGGCTTTTGCCCTTGTTGTTACCAAGACAAGCTCCAAACCTTCATCCTATGTTACTCGAGGCATCTACTATGTATGCCTTCTTGATACTAACCATTGCAGCGCCCTTATCCTTCCAGTGCTGCTGATTCATATGCTTAAATAATTCCAGGCACTCCTCATACTTATCCTTCTTTCTACACCATGAGCATTGCAATAGGTCTAGGCACTCATGCTTGTAATTTCTATAGATCCACAATTGAAACATGTTCCATACAGGAACTCACTCCTTCCTCCTCCATAGTTACCTCGACCACGGAATCCTCCTTGAAAACCTCTTCCGCGTGTACCTCCTTCTGCGCACTTCTCATAACAGTAATCATTGTCCTTAGAACCACTAGCAATGCTGGTTTGGCACACCCCATGATCAATGGCCTCATGGATATGATCAATGAGCCTACAGTCCTTAGTGTCATGGGTTGTAGAGGTGTAAATTTTGTAGTAACAAGATACATTCTTCCTGATCATGCACTGCAGCAAGGGACATCTACTTGCATCATGGTCCTCATGAAAAATTTCACAATTCACTATCAAATCACGTACCATCCTTTGGGGGAAATTATCCTTAACGTGTCACTCTATTTCACAATCTATGCACCACAAACCACTATGGGTCTCATGGGCTATGTTTGCAAATAATTTTGCCAACTATTTTTCCATAGCAGTAATCTAAGCCTCTAAGAATGGGCTAATGCCAATATCAATACTACCAATAGCCTCGGCACATAAGGAAGCTTCCAACGCCTCACGTGGGTCTGTAAAAATTTTATGAGACAAGGCCCTTCTAAAAGGGGTGATCAATCCTCCAATAAACCACTGTGCATTCTGAGAAGGATGGATATCATATGATAATTTAGACAAGAGATTTTTAAAGTGTGCATCATACTCCCACACACTCTTTGCCATTCCTTGCTAAATATCCTTCAAAGTGCTGATGCTCTTATGATCGAAATCAAGGATGTGGAACTCTACCAATAATGCATTATTTAAGGTAGTATAGTCCACCACTATTTGATGAGGGTCATACTTCCTATACCATATATGTGCGCACCCTTACAACATCATTACAAACTGACTAGCCTTCCGTTATGGGGTTGTGATACCCTTCACATGCCATAGTATTTAACACTTGTGAACATGTTCCGCAACATCCTTAATGCCCCTATAATCTAGCAAATGCAACAACATTTTAGAGAATACTTGATGTGGTGGATGGGGTCCCTGTCCTCTCGAGCCTGAGCCTTGGTTCCCTCTGGTGTTTCCTCCACTGCCTAATCCACTAGGTCTTGTGCCTCTAGAGCCACTAGATCCACCAGAACCATTGGGTCTAATAGGGCCTATAGGAGCTATGCCAAGCTCCCCCATGGTACCACTAAACTGTGTGTTGATGGTCTGTGATAGCGCTCTGCTACTACTACTTTGTCCCACCCCACTCTCTAATGTAAGACTGAAAGCTTTGACACTCGTTCCTTATCTAAGGACTCCTCCAAATACTGGAATATGTGCAGCCATAGAAGAAGGGACTATAAAATTGTATCTCCTAAGCGCAGATATGTCTCTTCCACTGATATCAACTAGGTCAATAACAATTCTTCCTAGTTTGGAAAATCCAAGCATCAGGGCTCAGTCACTGGGTGGGTTCAGATATGTGCCAACGAATCTCCTTTCTCTGTGTGATGAACTCTCACCAGAAGCCAAAAGGGTCTCCCTCACATGCTTGCCAAGATGGGGTAGCATAGATTGCTCAAGTTCCACGTCCTCCACGTGAACCTCAACTCCTTCCCGCAATGTCTATCTCCATAGATCCATCACACTAGCAGCTTCGCATTGTTGAGTAATCTCCCTTTCACACGCTTCACTATACTTGAGCCGTCTCTCTTCCCTCTCCTTCTCTGTCGTGATATCTGTCATCTTCCTCCACCTAAGCTCCCTTACCCAGTGCTCAGAATGGTTTCGCCGGCCATTGGGAAAGCCTCTAAATTTATGGTAACCACCAATATCTTCATAGCTAGGAGAATAACACATAGAAACATTCCTCTAGGTTCTCACATAAATTCAAAATCAGCAACCTCCAGATAAGAATACGTGGAAATGGTGTATTCCAAAGTGTAACTAGTCAGTAGTCTTCTCCAACAATGATCTACAGCACAGGTCCATGTCATATCTACATCTTGCAACCTTTGGTAGTCTTCTTCAGTCCATACATGTGATCCATAATGCCAACTTGATATAGATGCATAGGCTGAAAGCCATTCATACAGTTCTACTAGGAAGCAGTAAAAGTAGGTCTCATATAGATCATGGTATAGGTTCTCTTCTACCCATCTACATGCATTAAACTCAGGTCCAGTGTTGTATCTCCAAGTAAATTCATCCTCCGTGCTCTTAAACCATGATTCAAAAATTTCCAATGTCAACCATTCTTTCATTACTCATTACACAGATCATGATGTATGCTATATCCCACTACAAGTTCAAAAAGAGGTCCCAGCAACGGAACCAAGATGTAGTCATTTTTACTCCTATCACAAAAGGAAGGAACCCCATGCATTCTAACCTATCACCCAACAGAAGCTGAGCGCTCACTCGAGGCACATGTTGGTACCGAGTCTCTCTTTTATGTGAGTTTAGTGGGAAGCATCAATTATGATTAGTGTAAGAGTTTTAATGAGGGAGGTTTAAACATACAAGGACCATAGGGCTCAGAACAGCCTCTATATCCTTGCAATCACCTTAGAATGAGTACTTTAACAGAACCCAGAACATGCATTATGAAAAAAAGAATTATACAAGCATTCATACATAGCATGAAAGCAAAGAGAACTCATATGAGAGAAAAGTGCATTAAAACCATTGATATCCATCACTATTTATATCATGTAACCTCATTATATTCATTGATTCATCACAAAGTGTCACAGAGAGTAGACCGCAGTCATGCATATCTCTGGACGTATGTAACTAAGCTAGAAAAAGAAAAATTACAACTCCATGCTTAGTGCATTATTTTCTGAATACAAATATCCACTCACGGAATTTTTGCAGAGCTCCACTCACTCTCTAACCCGCCATACCTCATGCTTATTCTCTCTTTTTTCTTACTCCGTGGGCACTTGTATTTATAATCCTCCTACACTGCCAACTCGCCTTCTAGCATCCTCAAATCTGGTGCCAAATCTTGAATGTGGTCCATGTGAGCATGTTTCTTTAGGTCCGAGCTTTCCACTTTACCTCATGATGTTCTTATAGAATATTCCATCTGGGGGCATGCTCTTTCCTAGGCCAGCCTATCGACAGGATGACATCTTGTCCACGCGCAACTGATCATGCTTTTCACGTGTTCTACCATGGGGCACTCAAATTGACTAAGTCCTGAGCCTCCTTTTACATGTCACACATGCTATGTGCTTCCATAATCCTTTCTCTCATGCAATTTTTCCTTGCCCACCTTTTCATAACTAGGACCCTACGCGCCCATGTGCCTTCATATTTGTTTAAGATTATAGAGGTCCAACTACGTGGCTGCTCTACACTCGTTTGAGATTTGACTCCTTCCTTCACTCTTGGAATAATGCCCATGTGATACGTGGTGGTGTATGTAGGTTTCCCTATTTCCTTTGTATTCTTCCTGAGTCTTTTCTACAGGTGGAGACACTGTATCCAACCCAAGACATGTGGAGGATTTGCACATGTTTAGAAACTGGCCCCAGACTTTACCTTTGCAGTAGCGTGGATACGAGACATGGATACCTCTGCAAGCCTTTGGAATTTTCAACGGTCACCCTCACCATTTCAGACTCTGAGACAGGTGGAAGGCCCACGCTCATTTGAAAACCTACTCAGGGTCCTACTTTTGAATGTGAGCTATTTGGACACCTAACGCCTTCCACCTGCATTCATTACTTAGCTGTTTTGAGTCCATTCTCCTTTTGACCTTTGTTGACCATTTTTTATGTGGAGGGCTAGTGTGAGTTTGAGTCTCCACCTTGGGCTCCCATTTTGGAATTACATTGAGCCAACACTTGGCCCCTTCCACCGAGTCGAAGACTTTTCAATGGCCAGTGTAACTTTTAGAGCTCTGAACGTATGGAGGTTTGGCACTTGTTTGAGCCCGCCCCTTTGGTTTTAACTTTTGGAGGTGTGCCATTTCCTTTCCTTTGAGTCTTTGGTTCCTTTGAAACTATTTGGCCTCCTTCCCCAACCTTGCTATTCCATTTCCAAGCCCACCTAGAATTTTTTTGCTGGATTTGAGGCATAGATTCACTCGACAGAGCCGTTTCTTGAATTTCTTCTTGCATGGGGTTATTTGATCTTTTACAGGCCACATCACTCCATTGTAAAGTCCATCTGTACCCTTATTTTTCATCCTGGAATGTGAGATCATGGGTCTGAGTCATTTCCTTCATAATGTCCTTATGTGTAGGACTTTTCTTGGCCAAATTTGCTAGGGGGGTGAATTTGGGATAACAATTTGGTGACTCATGGGGAAATTTTCCTACTAGATGAAAAGACCAACATCCTTGAAGTGTCGATAGGGCATGGATTTATAATTAATGGCATTGTACTAACCCTTATTTAAAAATGGACTCCCTGACTACCTGCACTTTCTATGGTCTTCCTTTACCTGAGCTTGCCCATGCTTCTGCACTAACAATTTTCATAAGAAAATATTGAAATGGAGTTTCTAAGAGTAGAAAATTATATTGACCTAGGGCTTTCATTTTTCCCTGAATGGAATGATTTAAAAAAAATCCATTGGTTACTCTACATTTGTTTCATTTTTTGGAACTAACAACTACTACAGACATCTATGGATCTTTCTGCCATGAATACTGAAGAGCATGGCCTTGGTTTTTCCTGAGAATAGACTATTACAATGTTCACTCGGGGCACATTAAACTTCGCAATGACATAACCTTGGAGCAACAAAACACAACAATAATGCTATGTATAAAGAATCAAATAATACATGCCTCAAATGAGACATTTAGAGTGTGCATAAGAACTTCTTCTTCTGAAAACAAAATCTACTCCTACTCCTATACTAACTAGAAAGAAAGAAAATCTTAAACAAATCCCGTTATAGGAAGGGAGAAATAGCTTCCCTTTCTCAAAAGGGGCAGCCATGAAAATGATTTGACACTGAATATGGATGCCTAGATGAATAAAAACTAACTTTAAGTTTGTCCTCCACCTAAATCATCAAGGTATCTACATTAACCAAAAATATCTCATCAAGCTTATTGGCATTGGACTCTTGGAGGTGTTGATGATGACCCTTGGTACTTTGATGCACATCCTCATGCCAAGAAGTAGGCATGACAAGTTTTGGCTTCTCCCTTAGCTCCAATGAAGCCAAATATCTGATTGGGAAAGGTATGGTCCTTTGAATCTGCCCATGGTGTTAGGTTGTGGAGCCAATTTTCATGTGAGAAAGTGTCGAAGACTATACACTAAGAGTACTATACACTATCCACAGTTGTCTCACTGAGGTTTTTTTTGGGCCTTAAAACGTGCTTGATCAATCGAGAAATGTGATTTTCTCATATGGGCGGGATTTTTGACCCATAGGTTTATGGGATGGTTTTTGACCCATGGTTTTGATACCCATGGTTTTGTAAAACTACTTAAGCAGTTGTCTATTTATATGGTTTTATGCATATGGTAGGTATCATGTAACATTGCAGATGTGTTTTGAATTTGGGTGTGAATTCTGTAGAGTTTGTTGAGCATAGCTCCAAATAGATCTGGGTATTGTATTGAGAGAGCGTGGCTTGTAATAAAATCTGAGCAAGTGATTCTTGGTGGACGTAGCCCAAATTGGGTGAACCACATTAAATACCATCTCTTTGTGTTATGTTATTTTATTCTGCACTTTTATTTGAGATATGTAATATTTTCTACATATTAGTTTCTACTGGTTGCGATTTTGTGAGGCATTATTCCACATATTTTATCTCTTATTTCCTAACAATTGGTATCAGAGCCTGGTTTGGTTTGCTGAAGTGTTGAATCGCAGGGAAATTTTTATCTTGAGTGGGAGCTATGGTAGATGATGGAAGATCTAGGGTTGATAAATTCAACGGGAAGAATTTCAGTCTTTGGAAGATGCAGATGGAAGATTACCTTTATCAAAATGATCTTTATATTCCGATTGTCTGAGAAGGTGAACAAACCTTGAGCATGACGGATGTAGAATGATGATTTTTCTGGATAGGAAGGCACTTGGGACAATCCTAGCTGTGTCTTGCATCTTCGGTATTATTTAATGTTTCAAAGGAAAAGAATACAAAAGAAATGATGGATGCATTAGGGAAGTTGTATGAAAAACCCTCTGCCTCTAATAAGATATTTTTAATGAAAAAATTGTTTAATATGAAGATGTTCTGAGAATGGTTTAGTAGCAGATCATTTAAATGATTTTAATACGGTTGTAAATATGCTAGCTTCTGGTTACAATAGAATTTGATGAAGAAGTTAGGGCTTTATTAGTTCTGTGCTCTTTACCTGAGATTTGGAATAGCCTGGTAATGGCGGTAAGCAACTCGGTTCCAGCTAACTCAAAGTTGAAGTTTGAGGATGTTGTAGGGGTGATTCTAAGTGAGGAAATGCGAAGAAAAAGCTCTGAGTGAATCTTCTACTTCAGGGAATGCTTTGATAGTGGAAACTAGAGGGAGACAGAAGAATAGAGGAAGCCATGTGGAAAATCAAAGGATCGGGCAAGGTCAAAATCCAAAAGCAAGATAGTATGCTGGCACTGTGGAAAGTCTGGGCATGCAAAGAAGGACTGTTGGGAGCTTCAGGACAAGAAGAAACAACACGAAGAAAACAAGGAGGAAAATGTGGCAATGGGTAATGTATGTCAGGATGCTTTGATTCTTTCTTTGCACAATATTACTGAATCTTAGGTTTTAGATTCGGGGGCTTCTTTCCATGCTACTCCACATAGGCATTATTTTGTTGATTATGTTCAAGGAGATTTTGGGCATGTTTTTCTTAGTGATGATGAGCCTTGCAACATAGTTGGAAAAGGTTTTTCCAGGTTAAGATGCAGAATTGGAATACTTGGCTATTGAAGGATGTCAGACATGTGCCTACATTAAGACAAAATTTGATATCGGCAGACCAGTTGGGAAGTGATGGTTATACTGTGATATTTACAACTAGACTCTTGGAAGGTTACCAAGGGTGCTCTTGTGGTGGCAAGAGGTAAGAAGGTTGGAACCTTGTATTTAACCACTTATAGCACTAATGTTTGTAATCTTGTGGCTTCAGAAGTAGATACAACATTGTGGCACTATAGGCTCGAGTCATATGAGCCATAAGGCATGGAGATCATAAAGAAGAATTTTCCCAGATATACAGAAATAGTTTTGGAGTTCTGTGAGGATTGCATATATGGGAAACAAAAGCAAGTAAGGTTTCTCAAGGTTGGACCTACAAAGAAAGAGAGTAAGTTAGAGCTGGTGCATTCTGATGTATGGGGGCCAGCTCAGGTATCATCTCTTGGGGGTTCAAGTTATTATGTTACTTTTATTGATGATGCAACAAGGAAAGTTTGGGTTTATTGTATTAGAAACAAATCTGATGTATTTGACACTTTTGTTAAATGGAAAGCCTTAGTAGAGAATGAAACATGTCTTAAGCTAAAATGTCTCAGGTCAGATAATGGAGGGGAGTATTGCAGACAATGAATTTGATGATTACTGTTCTAAGAATGGAATCTGTAGGAAAAAGAAGGTTCCAGGAACTCGACAGCAGAATGGGGTGTTAGAAAGGATGAACAAAACAATAATGGAACATGCTAGCAGCATGAGGTTACATGTAGGAATGCCTCTTTCTTTTTGGGCAGAAGGCGGCGAGCAGAACTGTGTACTTGATAAACTAGAGGACCCTCAAGTGCCTTGGATGGAGACATACCTGAGGAGGCTTGGTATGGTAAGAAAGTTGATTATTCATTTCTTAGAGTCTTTAGATGTAAGGTGTTTGTTCATATAGACAAGGATGATAGGACCAAGCTAGAGGATAAATCAGAAAAATATACTTTCATTGGTTATGGTGGTGACGAGTTTGGATATAAATGTTGGAATATTAAGGACAATAAAATCATTCAATCTAGGGATGTGGTATTTAAGGAGAAAGTCATGTATAAGCAGCAGTTGCAGGAAAATAGGGAAGAATACAAGGAAGAATATGCAGCGATAGAGGATCTTCTAGATGGGAAAGTGACACATGAATCAGTTCAGGAACCCCCTCAACAGGAACCCCAAACTCGTATATTAAGGAGGTCTTCTAGGGTAAGAAGAGAACCTGAATGTTTTTCTCCTTCTCTTTATTATTTATTACTCACTTATAATGGAGAGCCAAAGAGCTTTGATGAAGCAATGTAGGTATACGCCAGGAAAAAGTGGGAGCAAGCCATGGATGAGGAGCATCAGGCTCTCATGGAGAACCAGACATGGGATTTGGTAAAGCTACTTGAAGGCAAAAGAGCATTACAGAACAAATGGGTGTTCAGATTGAAAGAGGAAGAAGGAGGCAAGAAAAGATACAAGGCCCAATTGGTGGTCAAGGGGTTTACACAGAAAAACGGTATAGATTTTGATGATATTTTTTTCTCCTGTAGTAAAAATGAATTCTATTAGAAATGCTCTAGGAATAGTTGCAACAGAAGACTTGCACTTAGAACAACTTAATGTAAATACTGCATTTCTCCATGGTGATTTGGAGGAGGAACTATATATGCAGCAACCAGATGGCTATGAGGTCAAAGGTAAAGAGGTGATGGTGTGCAAACTGAATAAGATCTTGTATGGCTTGAAACAAGCTCCACGTCAATGGTATAAGAAATTTGATAGCTTCATGATGGAACAAGGTTATATTAAATGTCATTCTGACCATTGTGTGTATATAAAGAAATTTGAGGATGGTAGTTATATTATCCTTTGTCTATATGTGGATGACATATTGGTTGTAGGTAAAAACATGCAGGAAATAAAAGTACTCAAGAAGCAGCTAAGTGAATCCTTTGCTATGAAGGATTTGGGGGCAGCCAAACAAATCCTTGGTATGAGGATATCTCGGGATAGGAAGGAACGAAAGTTGACTTTATCTTAGGAAGAGTACATTAAGAAGGTCTTGGAGAGGTTTGATATGCAAGATGCTAAACCGGTTGGGACTCCTTTGGCAAGCCATTTCAAGTTATCAAAGGAATAGTGTCTTAAGACGGAGTATGAGAGAAACCAGATGTCCAAGGTACCTTACTCATCAGCGGTTGGCAATTTAATGTATGCCATGGTGTGCACTAGGCCTGATATTGCCCATGCAGTGGGAGTGGTGAGTATATTTATGAGTGATCCAGGTAGAGATCATTGGCAGGAAGTAAAGAGGATCCTTCGGTATTTGAGAGGGACCATGGGGACAATTTTGTGCTATAGTGGATCAAACACCACTTTGTGTGGTTATGTAGATTCAGATATGGCTAGAGATGTAGATAGCAGGAGGAGCTCAACAGGTTATGTTTACACTGTAGGTGGAACAACAGTAAGCTGGATTTCATGACTATAAAAGTTAGTGGCTTTTTCAACCACGGAGGCTGAGTATGTTGTTGCCATAGAGGCAAGCAAGGAAATGATTTGGTTACAACAATTACTTGAGGAGTTAGGGCATAAGCAGGAGGAAGGAAAGTTGTATAGTGATAGTCAGAGTGCTATACACCTAGCTAAGAACTCTGCTTTCCACTCTAGGACGAAGCATATACAGTTAAGGTACCATTTCATCAGGACAACTTTGGAGGAAGAGAAGTTGAAGTTGGAGAAGATTCATACTAGTTAGAATCCTGCAAACATGATGACCAAGGTGGTCACAAGGGAAAAACTAAAGCTGTGTTCAGCTTTGGTTGGTATTCACAGAAACTAGTGAAGGGTTGAGAAGCTTGCTCAAAGGAAAAACTAGTCTCCAAGTGGGAGAATGTTAGGTTATGGAGCATGTTTTCATGTGTGAAAGGTTTGAAGACTGTACACTAAGAGTACTATACATTTTTCATGTATCCTCTCCAGGGTTTGGGGGCACAGCCCCCGAGAAATTTTTTTTGGCCTTAAAGCGTGCTCGATATACCAGGAAATGTGTTTTTCTCATATGGGCAGGATTTTGTCCCATAGGTTTATGGGATGGTTTTTGCCCATGGTTTTGTAAAACTGCTTAAGGAGTTGCCTACTTATATGGTTTTATGCAGATGGTAGGAACATTGTAACATTGCAGATGTGTTTTAAATTCGGGTGTGAATTCTTTAGAGTTTCTTTGAGCATAGCTCCAAACAGATCTGGGTATTGTATTGAGAGAGTGGTGGCTTGTAATAAAATCTGAGCAAGTGATTCTTGGTGGACGTAGCCCAAATTGGGTGAACCACATTAAATACTGTCTCTTTATGTTATGTTATTTTATTCTGCACTTTTATTTGAGATCTGTAATATTTTCTGCATATTAGTTTCTACTGTTGCGATTCTGTGAGGGATTATTCAACATATTTTATCCCTTATTTCCAAACATTGCAATCCATTCATTGCGACTTGGTTAATTTCACATTAATAAAATTCACAGGCTACCATCCCTGTTTTCAGAAATTACATTTGGTACCAGAGTGAGAATCTGGACTTGTGAAGCAGTAAGGGTTAAAGGAGAGGTTGCAGTAGGAAGAGAAGTGTCTTAGAGAATAATTCACTTTTCAGGAGAGCCTGTGTTGCCTCCAATAACTTCCTAGACATCCCTGCATCCCTACAAACCCCCTCTTTCGTTCAAGGTGTTTGGAATGCAATTTTTTTTTGCACTGGTGCACCCAGCACCAGGCAAAATTTGCTACCGGTACTGAAAAAAAAAAACAAAAGTCCCCATCCAAGGGGTTTACCTCTAATATTAGAGTAGATTTTAGCTACTGCTACAGTTGATATCTCTGCAGACCGAGCTCACACCACACCGAGTTGAAGGCATTACAATACAGAGAGTCGAGGCATACCCTGTTTGATGGACTAATCCCACACTGACCGAGTTGTCTCATACAAGCGACTGAGCCGTGTTACACTTGCATTGGGTGAGTTGTTGTAAATATTGGCATTTAAATATTGTCTAGTTTCATTGTGTACCATTATGCCCTGGTTTTATATTGTGACCGAGATGTGAAGGATAAACAAACATCCAAATCAGGCCAAGTTGGATACATCTATGAGCTAGTTCGAGCCATCTATTGAAGATTCATGACCTACACAAAGGGAAGAGTTGATTGCAAAGGGGGAGAGCCATCTATTGTGCTGGTTGTATTTACCAAGGTTGAGCCATGTGGAGTCCCATGCGTCCTGCAATAATAATAAACGTGAAGACCCTTGATCTGGTCGGGCCACTCCATAATGACCTGCAATGTAAACTTGCTAGCGTTTGAACGAATTTGCAGTCCACAAAAAAAAGCTCCAACAACCTGCACACAAGAAAACAAACCAAAAGGCGTGAAGGACAACAAATTTCATTAACTACGAAGGAGAGAAATAAAAAAAAAAACGGTGAGAAAACAAAGAAATAGAGGCCATAGAGGCAAATAAAATACGATGGTCACAAACAAGATGCAAAGGTGTTAGAAGTGGAAGAAGATCCGGTAAATAAGGAAAAATCGACTCCTTCAAGCTCTCCTCCACACATGTAGTCCACGTGGTGCCTCCATCTCTGCCAAGTCACCATTTTTAAAAGGTGAGTCAAATTCATTTTTTTTATTAAATACAATTTGCTTCAATTCTATATCAAGTGCTCAAAAGAGCCAAGGCGGTTAGAGAGAAAGCTTTGGGTGTGGGAGGTTTAGGGTTCCAACCCCACCCCAACCTTATTTTTAAACCAATTTGAGTTTAGCGGCATATTTGAAGAATCCGCTAACTTTAGAGGTGAATTTGGTGGAAAAACCACCGCTAAACAACTAGTTATAGCTAAAATCACCTCTAAAATTTTTAGTGAGAAAACCCTAATTTAGGGAAAAAAATTTCACCCATTAAGCCTATTTTTTGATTTCAGGAAACATTTGCAAAAGGAAGACTATCCAAAAACTTCATTTTGGGCCACTTTTTAACAATTTTTGGCATCAAGGGTCAATTTGGGCTCCGGAGGCCACCAGGGCCCGCAAAACAATTTTTTTTGCCTGCCATTCAATTTTTTTCTAGATTTTTGAATGTAATTGCATGCTTTAGTATATTGTACTAATTTACAGGTTGCCATAGTCAACCAAAAATATTGTAACTACTCAGGAACTGGCAGAAAGATTGTAATAAAAAAAGTAAAAAAATTGGTTTTGAAACACTCACAAGATCCTAGATCTCATTCGCAACGTTCGGTATATACAGTGCCTTTGGGAAGCACTTATGGGTAAAGCCGTTGTGACTACTATTACACTTAACGCCTAATATAGCTTCAACAAAGTCGTCTAGGCATCGACCCTTTAAATCGACGGGGGGAGTAATAAGGTCACAGTGCACACACTATGAGCCATCCCATCAGTCTGTGAACGATTGCACGACATAAATCCAGACTGAGAAATTATCCAAGTATATAGTGAAGTCACGTGCGTGTATGAGGATATTTCTTTGAGCCGGTGTCAATAATCACACAGACCCCTTTCAGTTTTGTCTTGGTACCACATATTGAATTCTTTCACGTAATGTTAACGCTTATTTCACGTACCGCCGGGTATATAGAAAGGGCAAGCTTCTTCCATGTACCACCGGGTTGTATCGGAAGGGTGTGTATATAGAAAGGTTCAGTATATCAGACTGATGATATATAGATTGGGAGACCTTATACCTGGAGTGATAGAGCAAAGCACTGTCAGTGATTTCTACAAAATGGGCACCAATGCCGCCAAATTTTTTCTTCCAGATTCACAGCTACTCAAAGGAAACAACTATGTTGCATGGAAAAAAAAAAATCAAGATACAAATTGAGTTTGAAGAGATCTGACCTGTTGTGACTGGTACTAATGACCAGATCAGCTACTGATACAACACAACAGTGGAAGCTTGATAGAGCAGATTAGAAAACCAAACTCATCATCTTGTTTGGAGTGTCTGATGATGTGCAACCCCACATTCGTGAATTCCACAAAAACCAAAGAAGCGTGGGATAAGTTGAGCACGGTGTATGAGGCCAAAAACAAGAATGTAATTCTGAATTTGTAGAGTCAGTTACACACACTAAAGTTCAAACAAAATGAGAAAATTGAAGCTTTCTTAAGAAGAGTTGCAAAATTGAGGGCTTCACTTCTAGCCCTAGGAGAAGCGGTCAAAGATGATGCTCTCATTCCCATTTTTTCTGAGAGCACTCCCTTCTTCATACCATATTTTTGTAACAACACTAAACTTGTCAGATACGCCAGTTAGTTTTGAAAAATTGGTAAACCTACTACAACAAGTGGAAGCAATGCACAATAAGGATGATGAAGAGGAGCAGGCACTTTCTTCACATCAAAAATGGAAAGGAAAAGGTAAAGGAAAACCTAATTCCTATCAAAATTCCCAACATCAGACTCAGTATCACGAGGAAAAACAAGAAAAGAAGCAATGCCCAATTTGTAAAAGAGGACATGACCTACAAGATTGTTGGTACAATACTTACAAGAAAGGTTCATCAAGCAACTCTCGATCTCCACAACAATCTCACAAGGGACATTCTAACTACAATCATGGGCAGAAAAAGGGGAACTAGAAAAGAAGACCCCATCAGCAAAGAAATATTGCTAAGCAAGAAGAACATTCAAATAATGAAGACTTCTTGTACACTTCTCGATCAAGTGAACCATCCACGTCATCTAGTGATGTCTGGTATGTTGATTTAGGAGCCACTTGACACATGACCGGCCACAGAGACTGGTTTACCTCAATGAGGGACACGCCTTCAAAAAACCATGTTTCGTTGGGTGATGATTCTTCATATAAAGTTCAGGGGATTGGGAACATTTATGTACCCCTTGGTTCACGCAACTACAGACTATCAGATGTCTTATATGTCCCTGGGTTGACAAAGAATTTGCTTTCAGTCATTCAAATCCTAGATCACAACGTAAAAATTGACTTTGATACTCATTCCGACAAGAAAACGTGTTTGATTTGAGATAAATCACGAGGGCTTGAAAATAATTGCAAAAGCCTCCAATGTGGGACGCATGTTCCACCTTGATTTTGTCCACATAGATGATTAGATACTTGTGGCTATGAACTCTACCTCAGCTCAGTTATGGCATTAGATACTTGGTCATGTAAGTTTCAGGTATCTCGAGACACTTCGTTGGCGTAATATGGTATATGGGCTACCATCTCTTCAAAAGGATACAAACAAGTGTCCTCATTTCCTAGCAGGTAAACAACACAGAGCATTATTCTAGAAGAGTACATATCGATCTCATGGTAAGCTTGATCTGGTTCATACCGATCTTTGTGGTTCGATGCAACTGAGTCATTCTGGATTTCCATACTTCATGCTATGTGTTAAAAACTATTCAAGGAAAATGTGGATTGTTTGTCTTCGTAAGAAAAGTGAAGCTTTTGAAACCTTCAAGAGATTCAAAGTAGTAGTTGAGAACAAAATTGTTCGTCACATGAGAAATCTCCACTCAGATCGAGGGGGGGAATTCACCAGTAATCAGTTCAAAGACTACCTACAAACTCATGGGATTCATTGACAAATGCCTCCTCCACACACACCACAATAGAATGGTGTTATTGGAGAGAAGAAATCATACTATCATGGAAATGGTGTGATGCATGATCGATGACTCTAGACTTGCAAAGACATTCTGGGCAGAAGCAACAAAGACAACAATGTATTTGTTTAACAGAGTGCCCACAATTGCTCTTGAAGGAGTAACACCATAAGAAGCATGGTCGAAGCGGAAACCATCTATTGCACACCTTAGAGTATTCGGGTGCAAATAAAGTATGCACATACCCAAGCATAATAGAAAGAAATTGGACATGAAGTCACAAAAACTCATCTTCATTGGGTAGAAGTGAAGAGACTCTTGGGTATAGATTGATGGATCCAAAGAACATAAAAGTCTACACCAGTAGAGATGTTGAGTTTTTTTAGAAGAAGGAAGCAGAGTCTCCTCCTCCAGACTCATGTGATGTAGATTCTTCATCATGTAAAAATTGAAACTGATGTTCCCACAGATGAGGAAAGTGATGATGGGGATGAAGGGTGTTGATATGATAGAACCACGACCCACGGGAACAATTCAGCGTATGCCCAAGTGGTGTACTAGCACATTACAAGATGTAAGAATGGATCCTCCACCGGATACATCCACCCCTGGACCACTGACTCGTAGTAAAGCACGAGAAGAAGTTAAATTTGATTTGATGAGTAGAGTTATCGAGTCTGATGAGCCCTCTACAGTCCAGGAAGCCTACAGTCAAAATCTTGGAAAGATGCCATGGATTCTGAATATCAATCAGTGATGAAAAATAATACTTGGCAGCTTGTCGATCTTCCACTAGTGAAGACACCCATTGGATGCAGATGGATATTCAAAACAAAGTACATAGTGGATGGGACAGTGGACAAGTACAAAGCAAGACTTGTAGCAAAGGGGTATGCACAAAAAGAAGGCATTGATTATGAGGGACATTTGCTCCCACAGCTAAGATCAAAATGATCAAGATGATCTTTACTCTAGCTGCACAGTTTGGTTGGAAAATCCATCAGATGGACATAAAAAGTGCCTTCCTAAATGGAGATTTACAAGAAGAAGTCTACATGACTCAACCTGAGGGATATGTTGTACCTGGTCAAGAAGCAAAGGTATGCAGACTCAGGAAATCTCTGAATGGCCTCAAACAGGCACCATGGGCATAGTACAATCAAGATTGATGAGCATCTCGTAGAACATGGATTTGTTAGAAATCCATACGATCCCAATCTCTACCTCAAAAAGCAAGGGGGGGAGATTGTAATTGTCGTTGTCTATGTCGACAATCTAGTCATCACTGGCAGTTCAGTGAGGATGATCGATACAACGAAGAAATATCTTAATCGATCATTCGACATGAATGATCTTGGGCTGATGCATTACTGTCTTGGATTGGAAGTATGACAAAAAGAGAATCACATTTTTGTTTCTCAGATGAAATATATCAAGAAAACGCTTGAGAAATTTAGGATGATGGATTGCACACCAATTGCTACAACCTATGGAGAATAGATTGCAGTTGTCTCATTCAGATCCATCTCCTGAGGTAAGTGCCACTCTTTATCGGTAGTTGATTGGGAGTCTCATTTACCTGACCTACACTAGATCAGATATCAGCTTTGTAGTGAGCTATTTATCCAGGTTCATGCAGGAACCCAAAGTTTGTCATTGGAAAGCAGCAAGGCACATATTAAGATATCTCAAAGGATTAATGGATCTTGGTCTAGAATACAAGAAGAATGACAACTTCTTTTTGACTGGATATTCAGATTCAGATCATGTAGGCAATATTGATGACTGAAAATTCACTTTAGGATTTGTATTTTTTATGGGACCTGGACCAATATCATGAGGAAGCAAGAAACAACACTTTGTTTCTCGATCTTCTACATAAGCTGAGTATCCTTCCGTAGGAGAAGATGTCTGTGAAGCGATTTGGCTACGTCGCATACTCGAAGGACTTGGAATACCATAGGACAAACCAACCACCATGTATGTTGACAATGAAGGTGTTCTCAAACTTGTTCGCAATCCAGTGTTTCATGAAAGAAAAAAGCACATTGAGGTACAGGTTCATTTCATACGCGAGCATGTGTTGAAGCACAACATCCAGCTTCAATTTTGTCCAACAGCTGAACAACGAGCAGATATCTTCACGAAGTCACTTGCATGTGACAAGTTTGAGTTGTTCAGAGAATTCATCTCCTCATACCTTGAGACCATGCACAATTAAGGGGGGGATGTTAGGATAATTAATTGTGCATTTTATAATTAATTAATAATTATTGTTATATGGTTTTTAAACCATATTTGTCTTATTCCATAGTCATAGGATTATTTGTTGCATAGTTGCAACTTATCATTTGTTTGTATTAAATTAATTGTTGCTTCTCAGATGTATTTTGGAAGTTGTTGTAATTTCAGTTATACATGTGCAACCTTTCTTTTGTCTGCACATGATTGTACAATACCTATAAGTATTTCAGTCCATCTATTGTAACCTACTTGATTATGATTAATATAAACATTAGGCTTCCATCCCTGTTTACAATAATCTAACTCTTTGTTGTCCTGTTGCATGTGCTGAACCTCCTCCATGGTGTCCTCCTAACCTACAACTTGATCACCATGGCTACCTTCATCCTCAAACATGAATTTTGAAAGCTTAAACTCTTCTTCAACATCAGATCTTGAATGGGATGAAGTGGAAGGAAGAACTAAAGGTTCTCCTGTAGTCTCCTCCACACTTGGAACCTCTGAAATTGTATGGTCCTCCTCCATCATAGGTTCATCAATCAAATCAGGCCCTTGAAATGAAAGAAAAAAATATTCAATGATGCCTTCTTCATTGAATGGCCTCAAATTTGATTCGATGTCTCCCACCTGCTCATCTTCAATGGGACTTGGAGCTAGTTGTTCTTCCTCTTCAACTACTTGTGCAGCTTGGATTAGCTCAACATCCCCTTCAGACATAGTGCCATCATGGACACTACATCCGGAGTAGCTATATTTCTGATCTTCTTCTTCTTTTTTTGTTCCTTCTCTGCTGCAAACTCAGTCTCATCCACCACTGGCTCTTCAACTTTGACCTCCTCTATTGGCTTGACCATCAAGGGGATATCTTTGTAAACCCAAATAAAGCAGCCCATACTCATCAGATTGTATATTATTTATTCTTCTATTGGGCTCCTTTTCTTGATGTTTTCCTTGAATGGATTCTTGATTATCTTCCCAACATGAACTTGGGAAAGCAAGAGGAGTGAAAATGTTGGGGTTTAAACAAGCTTTGCAATTGTTTGTGGTGGGGAGGGAGGTGGAACTTCTTGTTTTTTTGGAGAGGATGACTGTTTTGGAAGGGAAAGTGGTAGAAGAACTGAGATGAGGTGGAAGATCTAGGGGATGGAGAAGATGAAACTCAACACTTGGGGAAGCAACTAAGGGAAGCTTGTGAAATTGGAGCTTGGGTTGAAATGATAAAGACTTGAGGAAGAGAAAAATGAAGAGCTAATGAGGTGGTGGACTTACCCATTGACAAGGTTATCTCACACTCCAACTCATAAGCCTCAATGTCCTTAATCCACTATGTAAGTTGAGGCAACGCATTTCAACCATGAGGTCCATGGCTTCTTCCTGAGGGCTATAATGTCTTGGAAAAGGGCCTTCACATGGACATGGCGCCCTACAACCAATCTTGAATGCCTTCATTTGTGCTATGCCCCTTGACTAAACCATGCCAGCCTCCATTTTTTGAATTTTCTCCAATAAACCAGTATTCTCCACATAGTTGTCACCATTGTATGCGTCCCTTTGTTCTTGATAAGCTCCATGGCCAAACTGACTTTGACCCTGCTCATATGGGTAAGCATAATGGCCTTGAATCTTATTATAATGTTGATTTGGAGGAGTTGGGAAATGCATTGGAGGTGGATTGGATTGTTTTAAGTGTGAGTTCCATGAAGGGAATGAAGTCATGATTACACAACCTCATGGAATGGAAGAAAATGGATGAAAATGAGTGGAGATGGATGGAAAATTTTACAACTTAGAGGATGGGTTATTGATTGGATGGAGTCACAAGATGTTATCTGAATGTGCTTCTAAAGGCTAAATCTCACCAAGAACACATCAAATTGATGAAATAAAGTAAATGCCTCTTATCCCACCGGGTGTGTGAAAACTTTTAGTGCAAAATCACAGCAACCCTGAATGGCCCCAGGAAGGGAGTGGTTAAAATGGGGCATTTGGTGTGATTACATAACATTGGATTATCTCTCAAACTGTGGGACTTGAAAACTTGAGATGATCCTCTAGAGAAAGCTGGTTCTTGTTCCTAAACTACCTACCACAAGCTACTCTAATGTAGGTAAAAACTAAACTATCCTAATCTAACCATTCCAAGGAACCATAGAGAAAGAGAGGGTGAAAGAAAATCCTACACTAAAGCAGTGATACACCAGAGAAGGAAAGGAGTGAGATTCTCTATTGAGGAAGGATGAAATAGGGGAGAAAGGAAGATGGGAAGGTCAGACAGGAGTGACAAAAACCCAGATCCTAATCCGTGATCAAAAATCCATGAAAAATAATGCCTTGCACCTTTGAATGTGAAATACATGCACATAAAATAAATTTGAAAGGGAGAGGCACATAGAGACAACAAAACAATGCAAAGGGTTGAAGAAACACCACAAAAGCACATTTTATTGCTCTATATGGGTGCATAGACCATTATGTTTTTTCTTAGAGGCACAAAAAATGCTTGTCAGGAATAGGAAAAGGTTTTCAACTCAAAATGGAGTTGGGAAATAAATTTTACAGAGTTTCCCTATGCCTAGAATAATCTCTCTTTCTCAAATAAGAAGTGTTACAATATATAGAAAGAATAAGAGATGGAAGAGGGAAAAGTTAAATTCCGCTTCAAATACCATGGGATATGCATTGAATCCTACCTTGAAGACTCAACCAATATCAATCAATGACCATTTAAAATCCACCCCAAATATGTCGATTCTGGCTCCCTCTATTTATTTAGCGTATTAAAGAAGAATGACGGATCAAATCGAATCAGATCTAGTAGTTGAAGAAATCAGGCTCTATATTAATGTTCTGGAAGACATTTTCCCATTTTTTCCCACCAAAACCTATAAAAAATGATATTTTACTTTTCCAAGGCATAGAGGTCAGCAAGAGGTTTCCAAAAAATCATCTCCCACGCAAATCTGATTTCTCAGTCAAAAGATATGTTCATTTAAAATTTTGGGTCATGGGCGCATAATATTTTAATGAGCCTGTCTATACCAGGTCCACATGGTATCTCTACGCTAATTTGAGATTTGAATCCTTCCTTCACTCTTGGAATAACATCCATGTGTCATGTGGCGGTGTCTGTAAGTTTCCCTATTTCCTTTGTATTCTTCCTGTGTCTTTTCCGCGGGTGGAGGCATTGTATCCAACCCAAGACACGTGGAGGCTTTGTGCAGATATGACACATGGAGACCTCCATAGGCCTTTGGAATTTTCAATGGTCGCCCTCAAATTTTTAGGATTTGGGACACATGGAAGGCCCATGCTCATTTGACAACCTACTCAAGGTCATGCTTTTGAATGCACGCTATTTGGACACCTAGTGCCTTCCACCTGCATTCATTACTTAGCCATTTTGGGTCCATTCTCCTTTTGATCTCTGTTGACCATTTACTACATGGAGGGCTGGTGGGAGTTTGAGTCTCCACCTTGGGCTCCCATTTTGTAATTTTACTAAGCCAACACTTGGTCCATTCCTCCAATTTAAAGACTTTTTAACGGTTGGTGTAACTTTTGGAGCTCAGGATACATGGAGGCTTGGCACTTGTTTGAGTCTTCCCCTTTGGTTTTATCTTTTGGAGGTGTTTCGTTTATTTTCCTTTGAGTATCTGGTTCCTTTGAAACCACTTAGCCTCCTTCCCTGACCCTGTTATTCGATTTCTGAACCCGCCTATAATTTTTTTGTTGGATTTGAGGCACAGATTCTCTCGACAGAGCCGTTTCTTGAATTTCTTCTTACACGGGGTCATTTTATCTTTTGTAGGCCCTGCCACTCCATTGTAAAGTCCCTCTACGACCTTGTTTGTTGTCCTGGAATATGAGCTCATAGGTTTGAGTTGTTTCCTTCATAATTTCCTTATGTGCAGGACTTTTTTTGACAAAATTTACTGGGGGGGTGAATTCGGGATAATATTACTATGGCACATAAAGGTTTGCGTGAGGAGGTATGTGGCTTATGAAGTAGTGGAGCATGTTAGAAGGTTACAACTGAAGCATGGAATAAAACAATGAAAAATCATGGAGAAAGTGAAAAAACACAATTTAAGATGAGTATGATGGTAGGTAAGGAGAAATTAATGTAGGAAATTTTGAAAAATATATAAAAGGTGGGCAAGTGACTTCACTCTTACCTTGCATGTTTGAGGATTTGAGCCTTGGAGAATGAATTAAAGTTCAAATGAGTGTGAAGTTCAGATGAGAGTCCATTGAACAAGTATAATTTGATCACGACTGAAGTGGAGCTCCTTCATGAGAAGTGTGAGAGAAAGAAAAAGGTGTGAAAAGAGTAGGGTTTGAGGAGCTAGGGTTTGGAAAGAAGACATCATAGCTAGGGTATGTGAGTTTGGGGAGATAGAGGAAAAGGTAGGAAATGATAAGTTGTGAAATTTATATATGACACTAAAAAGAGCATCTACAACAACCACAAAGAGCAAAAAGTAGAAGGAACCTAAGGTAGAACTGGAAGAGATGCCCAAAGAGATATTTTCTGAAATGTAATATCTTGAGGGCATAATTATGGGTCATGTTTGGTAATCCCATGTTTGAAGAAGTAAAGTGAGTGATTATAATCATTGCACCAGTTCAAACAGGGATCAAAGAAACAAGGAGTTAATAAAGTAGACAAATATTTGGACTAAAAATGATAAACCAATCTATGATGATGAAGAATAGCTGACCTTGGAGAATGTGGGAGTTCTACAATTTAGAGTTATTTTAGTTTGGAAAAATAGAGAAAATTTACCAGTGGCTCATGTAATACCTTTGACAAATTGTTATCTTTCCTCTTTTACATTGCAAGCGTTGACATGTGATTTTTATTGATAAGGTGTTATCCTTTAATAGTTGGAAATCATGCTTTCCATGGATAAGTCATTTCTGCTCTTGGATTCATTAGGCTGAAATGTTGTTGGTTGCAAAGAATCCCTTTTTTTTTCGAATAGATAAGTTGTAATTTGGTAATGATGGTTGCAAACTTATCTCTATTTATTATCACATCCTTGGATCAATTCCATTAATCCAAGGTATGTTTTAAATCTTCTTACCTGATCTAAATGGTAAACTGACATTCAGAGGTTTAAAGACATAATGGAATAAACTCTTGTATGTTTACAAATTATTTTATATTCTTGAAAGATCGTGCATGCATTCTATTGTATGTTATGTGCTCAGATCTTTTTGATTGATCTCTTCAGGATGCTTAATGGCGTTAATTGGGATGAGGCCTGCTTCAGGACTATTGAGGTAAAGAAAAAAAACTAATTCCTAGACCTATGAGATCTATCCTAACGGGATTCTAAACTAAGGTAAATGCAACTATTTTGTATCTATGTCTACTTTATTCGGGATAGTAACCTAATCTAAAGTTTAATGTTCTAAGTTGGGATGTGGGGAAAAAACTAAGGTGATGTTAGGTCTATTTCTATCCTAATACCTAATAATAAATCGTTGTGAAGTATGACCTATCCTAGGATGCTAATTTACCTATGGTAAATAATTCTAAACTATCCTATGGTCATATCCTAAGCTAATGGTATCTATCTTAAACTAATGAAATGTTGGAAGGGGACCTAAGGGTCATATGAAAAGTTGGGAGCATTGGCGACAGTTCCTAAGTTATTAATATGATTTTATTTTCAAAATTAATGAACAAAGTATTGCCAGTTTAGGCAAAGGCATGGAAATTTAGTGTGAGTCTACGTGGAGTCATCACAAATATTTAGTGAAGCATGCAGAAGTTGAATTCGGTCTCGCCAATTTTGGATGGCGGTGGCGTGGAGAGATAGGTGGGAGTTTTGGAGTTAATGGAATTTACGAACCTTGTTTTTGGTGAGAAAACCACCTTGGAAACCATGCGGGTGGATTTTTTGGAGGTTTTTTAGCCATTCATGCTTTCTGATTTTGCTTTGCATGGAGCTATCTAGTTCTTTGAACCAGCAGTTCTATTTTCCGTTTGAAGCTATTTTTGATTTCCTTGGTCTATTTTTCGATTCAAGGGAAGTATATAAGGCATTGAGGAAATAAATTTTTGATTTTTGATCTTTCTTGGAGAAGAATAAGTTTTGGAGGCTCGGCTGGAAGTCTTCTTCAAATTGATAGAAGAACTGTAAGGCATGATAGGCTCTATCAATTAAGATTTCTTGATTTTCTCAAAATGTTCCATTAAAGGAACTCTGCTCTAATGAGATAAATGGGTTTATGTTTTTATTCTGGTTATTTTTTTTCTTATTGAAGGAATCTCTATTTTCTTAGTTTATGGAACCTTTGCATGATAATGTTATCATTGGGTTCTTTCTCTAAATGAGTCGATGGATAAATACACTTAGGGTTGTTTGAGACTTGAGTGTTTTTTATTGAATCTGTATTCTAGTTTGTTTGCTCAAAAAAGGGTTTAAGTAAGTTTTTTTTTCCTTGAGCTTTGAAATGAGAGTCTATTTTGAAATTAGAAGGTAAATGAATACTCTTATCTGATGCATATTTGAGTTATTAAATTTGTATTACTCCTTTTTGGTCTGTATGGGTATATATTTCAAATCATTTCTTCAACATGGACTTGTATGAAGGTAAGGAATGGATATCTTGTTTCTTCTATTCTTAGTAAACCTGCATTGTTCAAATTGAATGCCTTTGATTGTTTTTGGAAGGTAGAAGAATACTCTCCTATGTCATATCTTGTTTTGTAGAAGTTTAAATACTCCTTTTTGGGACTGTATTTGTATACTTTGATCTATAGTATGAACTCGAACTCGTGTTAAAAAAAGGTTAATGTGTGAATGAGGTTAATGGAATTTTCTGTATTATGTACTCCAACTTGTATAAAAACCATGAATGAATAACTTGTTCTATTTATGTACTGATCTCCACTACTTCGAACCTTAAAATCGATGGGAGATGAGTAAGTTATGGTATTTTGATTAACGGTTTTAGTTCGAGCTTGTGAGGGAAATAGAAGGAAAGTTTGACTTAAACCTTTGTCATTTTGTTTTAATATTCTCTTTCAAAACTCTTGAAAGGACTTATGGGTTTTAAATGGTCTTGGAATTTAACTATGGAAACAATAGTGATGAAGTATTTTGTGTAGTTAATTTCTGTTTGAGTCTTCCTTTAGTATTATGGAAGTTGAGCTATCAGTAGATAGTTGAAGTTATGTTGTTTGAAAATACATTGGTAGACGGTCTTCTCCACATCGATACTGTTATTATCATTCTAATCTATGTTCGACTTTCTTAAGTTTGATCTTTCCATCCTTAACACTTTTAGGACTTGGATGTGGTTGGTAAACTTAATCATCTATATCTGGGAAACTACTTGGTAATTTGTTAATGTATCATGTAAGATATGACTATTGTAACTTCATGGGATTCGTTGAATGGATAATTCAATTCTTGGATTGTTTGTTTTGTGTGTTGAATGAACCAAATCATTTTTGTTGTAAGATTTCTTGATCTCTGTTCACTTAAGGGATGATTTCTTCCTTCTTTGAATGGTTTTTGGATCACTGACTAGAATCTTCAATGATGTATAATAATACATTAAGGTGGTAGTGAGTTGATAACTGTTTAACCTATGTTTGTTTCATGCATCCTTCTTGGAATGAATTAAGTATCATGTAAATGGTTGTTTCTTCTTTAAGGTGAATCTCCTAGTAGATTTATTTGAATGATACAATTATGTATGTAATCGGTTCTGTATCTTCTGTACCTGATTCTATCTCTTGAAAGAATAGTGGGCATTGTGAATGGTCTGTATTGATTCTATTACTACCTTATTTCTTTGAATGAACATTAGAAATCCCTTCTAATGCATTACTCTTTCCTCTTCCACTCTCAGAGATAATATCTCCATTGTTATTTTTGGAAACTATAAGGTAGGATGTGGATTCTTCTTTTTTGAAGATTCATATGGGAATTCGTTTTAACCGAATGATGAGGAAGTTGTAAACTATTTACTATTCAGTTCAACCTTCCTTTCTTTATATAAACCCTATTATAGGTTTAATTGAATCAATTGCATTACTTTTATTAAAGTAATTGAGTAGTAATTGTTACTACTTACTTCTCCACTTAAATTGTATTAAAGGAAATTAATAATTGTTTCAGTTAATTGAAGTAAAACATTGTGGCTAGGAAATAATTTTCTAATGTTAATAAGAGGCCTAATCTAAGAACCTAGGCTATATATATTTGACCTAGAATTAGGTTGCCACATCTGAATTTTGAATCTCTTATTTATTTAAGTTGTTGGATGATTCATCCTATACGATGTTGGAATGAACTGGACTGTACATGTTTTCTTGAAACTTTGTAAAGATGAACAAGAAGGTCTTTTATTCTGAAAGTAAATCTTTTGTTTATATAGTGAAGTTGATTATGTATTTAAAATTTAGAAAGAATTATGAAATAATTAATTGATAGGAATTGTTATTCGATATAAATAAGTAATTGTTTTGGGACAGTACTTATCTGATATAATGTAGTAGTTTGCTGACTATATTATGATCTTTTCCTATAAAGTGAATTCAGATTTATCACTGTGCTTCTTTTATGGTTGTTATTACTTATGATTTATTTGTATGATTTCACCTGTCGTTTCATAAAAGTAGAGTTGATTTAATGAAACAATTAGTTGAAGGCACTTTGTTTTAATGCTTAGTGCTTATCATGCTTAGTTCAATGAACTGAACCGTGCTAGAAATTTTTGTAGATGGAATTCATAAGTGATAAAGGAAGGAAATAAATTGTATGATGTATTGGTTGATTTAAAGTTCGGATCTTTTATAGAAGAACTCCGATTCATTCTTGAGTTGTATTGAAAAAAGAAAAGTTGTATTCTTTAATGATCTTTATGCTATTTGACATGTAGTATGTCTGAAATGCATAGTCTTGTAAATTGTGTAATTCTATCATGATGAATTGAAAATTTTGGAGATTTACTACAAATTGTTGTGTAATTTCTCTTGTACATTTTATGAAGGAAATTGGAATACTATCTTGTTGATATTTTTCATATCTATTTGTATTCTTATTTTTGTTGTCATTTAATGAGTTGGATGACGGGGGAATAGTTTAACCTCCCTTACTTGGATGCAACTTGATAGGTTGCATAAGATGATGTTCTTTATCTTAACAATATAGTATAGTAATGGGATGTTAATTGAACATACTATCAAACTATTAAAAGTGTGAAAGATAAAAAGGGTATTTAAAAACCTAACACTTAACCATAAGGAGAAATAGTGTTCACTCTCAAAGGAATGTAAAGAAAAAGAATGGTTGTTATGATCGTTAATCATTTAGACTTCATTTTCTATGAAGTCTACTCTAGTAGAACCTGTGTGGTTAATACACCTTCTTGGAATAGCTGAGTTACATTAAATTAACCTTATGATGTATGTTGTTATGTTTTTAGATAACTACTTGCCAAGCCAAAGTTAATAAACATAAAATCAATTATGAGTTAATGAAGTTCTTTAATATTAATTAACCAAATATGGATGAAGAACTTAAGGAGTGCTAGATTTATGGTTTTGTAAGGTTGCTGTACTTTGAATCTTAAACCTAAACTAATTATGTTTTAATGACCTCCTAGAGGTATGTACATCATGATGAAGTAGTTCGGCCAGATGTTGGCACACACCAACTGCATAAATATACCTTCGTGAAGACTAGGGTCTTCATGAGGATACAGTGTTGCAGCTGACATGTTGCAACACCCTTTCGTATTAGTTCATCTAGATCTACACACATCTAGACTTGAACTTAGTTTCTCTCTAGGAAAAGTTAGCAGTATGAAATGGAATAGGAAGTATCTCTCTATGACTTAGGGTAACTAGGGACATTCAATCAACTTAAGTCGGTTGAGTATGCCCATATGCCCTAAGTCATTGCGAGCGGTTTTTTATACCAGTTTATATCGCTAACTTGGGTTAGGGTAAAACCTAGGACAAGTGGACTGATATAAGTCAGTAAATACCATTCTAGATAACAGAAGAGTGAGGTGAAGGATGTATTCTGTTTTGACGAATATGTCGTCTAGGAATAGTAACATGAACAGTATGATGGAAATCTTTGGCCAAAGTATTGCAAGTTACTAGTTACATTGTCCTATGTCACCTAGTTTAAGGAACATGATTTCAGATGAATATTGGTAACAAATATTTAGATAGGTTCTTTAAACAGATCACTCAGTACCCAGAATAGGGTAAGAAAACCAAGTATACATAGTATACATAAAATTATTCAATACTTAAAGACAAACATGAGAGATTGGTTAAATACCAAGTCATGAAATGAGATATCAGTAATTCACTGAATCATTTACAATTGAATATGGTTATCTGTTATGAGATTGATTGGGATGGAATGTGTGTTCTAAATTATGTTTTATTTAGAACAAAGAACATTGTGTAAAAAAAAATTCCCTTGTTTCTAACGTCTTAAAATGGGAATGTTACAGCTCATGTCTAGATTCCATGAGGACTTATTTTGTTTCACATGAAGAAGAGTAAGAATCACCGTGCCACTTATTAGGATACTTACAAGGTTACAAAGATTTGGTATAAAAATTACAGTTGACATAGATGATGAATTAGGTGTGGAGGCCACTGCAGTTGAGATGGACTATCAAAAAGGAGAGCACATGATGGATATCTCAAAGGTGACTAACCTTGTTATTAAAATCGTTGTGCATATTTTAACCAAGTTCAATAACCAGAAGAGATGGGACCAAGTAAATAATAAATGGATCTACATTGTGAAGAAGATGATAGAGGAGACAATATAAAATATTTCTACATTCATCACAAAAGGAATTATCGAGGTAGTGCACATGGGTGAAAAAATTACTTGGGGCATGATCCTCTTATTTATCATGTTTGAAGAGGTTGGGGTACTAGATGGCCCTAAGGACAAGATATGGCATACCCACCAGATAAGAATTCATTAGCTGAAAGGTTTGAGGACTACAAATGTGATGGTATGTTGAGTGCTTATAAGCTCATATTGGAGATGTGATATAGGAGAATGCATGAAGCATTCAAGTATGAGTGTTGGATACCAAAAAAATTTCCTGTGGTGTTGGATGGGATGGCATAATTTATAGTATACCAACATTACTGCATTGGGAGGTTCTTCGTGAAGAATGGAAAGAAGAGCTCTTGGTGTAAATTACAATATGCATGCATACCACACTACTTCCAAGCCTCAGTGAACAAATGTTTAGATGCATAGAAGATGAGGTTTAATGTAGACTACAACTACCACACACTTTGAAAGACTTACGTGTATCATGGTAAGTCATCCTACATTTAGACTATGATATCAGATGATATCATCATTAATTCTATGACCTTATCATTTGGTAAGATGGATGTAACTAAGTTATACATCTACCTTAATCCTAAATTGGTCAAGGGAAGATACATTGAGGATGAGTTCAGACTCCTTGAGCTACCTAAAGGTAAACATATAGTCAGAATAAGACAAGAGCATGAGGTAAACCATCTAAGGAATGAGGAGGAAGAAAATCCTAAGGAAAAACATGAAGAGCATGAGGGTAGCAGTGTGCTTGACCAAGGCATTAGAAGACAACCAACTATAGGTACCAAAAGGTAGTGTGAAGATACTCCTCCAAGAAAGAAATAAGAAGAGGTCAAAATTTATCTTGAAGCCAAGGAGCTAGAAAAGGAACAAAGTTGCATGCTTGATGAGGGATATAAGAGAAAGATTAGAAGAAAAAACATATAATAGTGGCGCAGGACCCTCTGAGGTAGTGGGGAGATCACTGAGAACAATGCCTATAAAGCCAAGCCCATATAAAAAATGAAAAGATAAGGTGCAAGCTCATGACACATGATTAAAGTGAGGAATAGGGGGTGTGATACAAGGATGTACATAACACATAGCCATATCCTGATGTTAATATAGGTGGGGAGGAACCAAGGGAAGAGGAGGCCCACTGAGATAAATAATTCCTTAGTGAGTGCAAGGAAGAAGGTCCCATTGAAGGAGATGAAGAGAAGGAGATAAGTATATGTGAGTCGTCTAGGGAACATGCAGAATATTCTTGGAGAAAAGGTAGAAGGTATGTTATTAGGTGTGAGAACTCATATTCCCACAAGTAGGTAGACTGGTAGAAAAAGGGGTGAAAAATATTTGTAGATGTTAGACCTTGGGTATATTAATAACACTACTAAGATCATCTGTGCGAGATTCCAAAGCACACTTTCTCATGAACAATTATATGGGTGGGAGTTGATGGACCATGAGGGAACAAATATGTATATGAGAAAGATGTTGAGTTGGATAATTTAGACACACATGGATGAACCTGAATTTGATGTCAGAGAGGAAACATGTATAAGGCACAAAATGAAAAAGGCACCTCAAGCGACCCATATAATGATAAATCTAATTGGTTTTACTGATGAACAAGAAAGTAATGCCTTGAAAAATATGGAAACATAAGTGGCTTGAAGAAACTTGGGTAAGGTGGTTGCACTCAGGATGTTGTCAGAAGATAATAAAACTAAGGATAAAAAATTGAGCAACTAATCGAGGCACACAAGGCTGAGAAGCATAAGAAGGATATCCTAGAGTTTGCGATCAGCATTGGGAACGAATTTTTGGAGGCAAGTCCAAAATTTTATGAGAGCACATAAAAGACATATTAATCAATCTTGCACTTTTTACAAGATTTAGTTCACTTTATACTTTAGGATAGGCCAACCATGTAAGGGGGAGCTCAAGTATACAATGTGGAAGAAAGGGAGAAGAATAAGAAGATTATAACATGAAAAATTATGGAGTATGAAGCCATTCTACAAACGTTGAAGGACAAACTGAAGAAGGCAGGTTGGGCATTGAACAAATTCCAAAATCCATAACAAATCCTTAAGGCACAAACAATATAGGAAGAAAATGAAGTGCTCGCAGCTAAGAAGGATGAAGTGCTTGGAAGAGAGGATAACATAGCCATGATTGTGAAGAAACGCAATGTGCTTAAGGTAGCGCAGGAGCCACATGATGAAAGAATAAAGGAGTTTAGATAGCTGGTGGTGCAAAAGATGGAATTTATGGAGGGAATGATTTCAAGCATGTCCAGAGTGATAAGGAAGCTCAAACATAAATGGTAAGATATGACTCCATAAGATATGGAAGGGATAGTTGGGAAAATCCCATATATAGAGAAAAAGGGGATGGTGGAATGGAATGAGCTGCAGAGCACGATTCAAAAAGAATACCCTGAGCTTTTGTTGTCGATTGAGGAGGAGACCTACATTCCTTGTATACTCTCCTATTATTTGTGCCTTATTATTGTATATTCATTCCTTATTCTTTTCATTCTTTATTCATTGTTCCGTGGAGAGATAAGTTGGAAAACCCCATTTCCTAGGACAATATTGTAATTAATGTGGGGTAATGTTGGACTGAAAAAATGGCTAAGTATGAAGATCATGTAGAGATATATGACGTGTAAGTGGGGCGCATGTACACATGTAAGGGCTAGCAAATTTGTGCACAGAAGGCTCACACCAAGAAGGAAATATTCTATGACTTAGCCGATTTTGGAGTTATGAGGTAAAAATAGAAAATCAAGTTGGAGTGCGGCTAAATAAAAGAATAAAAGTAGGATGAATTGGTTGAAAAGAAAGGGATATTTTTGAAAAAACATGAAGATGAAGTTCCATTAATGGAATGAGCTATTAATATGATGAAATCAAGTCTTATTTATAGGAATGTCTATTATTAGTTGTCTTGTAAAGAACACATGTAATGTGTGCTTGGATATTTTGAGCATGCATTCTATTTTGAGAGTGCATAGACTATGAAGGGAAAGTCCACACCCCTCTATATCTATTGAGTTTCATTGTTTTTCGGTACCATGAATACTCTTTTTTTAGAGATCAAAATTTACGTCTAAGTGCTAGGGTTTGATACTTGTGCATATATCAACACCTAGTTATGGTGATGTATTCAAATTTTGTTATGTAAGACTTTGTTATTAATGGATCATGATTATTTACGTGTATGGATATGGTGATTACATGGTGCACTTGATATTAATTGTTATCTAATATGTATATTTCCTTATTATATATGTTTCCAATTGAATGTATGCAATGAGTTCTTATGATTGAATGAATACTTGGGTAGTGTATCAACATGTATCTGCTTATTAACATCTTAAAAAACAACATGAATTAGGGACATGGGAGCTTCGTGCACTTCGGGTGAACATTCTGATCTATCTGAATGAGGTGCAAATGCACATAATAGTTCAGTGGAAATAAGAGACTACAATGATTTGACTAAAGAAATTATCATAGCCTTTACAATCTTATTAGCAACACCAATGCCATCATCATATGGTCTTAGGCTTAGCAACGCATTAAGGTCTCATTACATGGTGACCTTAGACTTGCATAAAATATTCTACTGTATTTTTATTAGAAATGCTATGATTAAATACCATTATGACTACAACAATAAAACATACCAATTCATCATGAAAAATAAATTCTTATTAGCTTTCCATCATAGGGGCTATGGCCTTAGTTTTTGAGATAAAGTGATAATATTGGTAATTTACCCTTGCCTTCCCACTTATCATTATAGAACAAGATAAATCATCAAATACTTTATTATGTTTTCTCAAGATATAAGACTAACAAAAATAGTAATAGCGGTGGTACCTTTCCATAGACAAATATCAAGGAGGTGGTTATGGTTTGATTAACGACTATCTTCATTTGTAACCATTTAATAAACAATTAAATAAGTATTGTTACTTTAACAAACTTCATATCCTTGAAGCGGTGAGTGAGAATTCCTTAAACTTTGTAGTCTATGACCATGCATGCCTTGAGAGATAGTTTAGTAATTATGTAGTTAGGAAATGTTTACCTGTTGAAATAATAATTTCACATTATATAATCAAAACAAATAATATAATGCAATTATAAATAAATCCAGTCATTCTTTACAAGACATGTAAAATAATAATATCAATAACAGGTACTATAACCATACAAGTGTCTAATTATCTCGATCACATTCAGCAAAGCATGGTGCACAAAAATTATTCATTTTTGATACAAGAATCAAACAATACCTCATGTACCAAAATCAACATACCCAGCAAGGTGAGTACATTCAAATACTAAGACAAGAAAATAATAAGTTAAAAATGCCCAGTGTTTTACGAAAACTTGGCAATAAGCACTGTTGCGTGGTTGCAAATGCAATCACACATACGTGTGTATATCTTTTTTGGGATAAACATGCATATTGGTAGATGCATATTTAGCAACGTAACAGGATTCATTCCCCTTGCCTTCGTAAATCATTCACCATTTTATGACTTATTCTTTCCATAACACAAACTAAATTTGTGGGATGTGACATAATTTTACCCTTAATGAATCATTGTCCCAATGATTTTCACTCATTAAATGCAATCAGGATATTTAAACATAAAATTATATCTAATTTATAAGGAGAAAAATTGACATTTTTATCAAGAACTTGTAAATTTTTAGATCTGAAATTCAAATTTGCTGGATGTAATAGCCTTTTGACTAGCAAAAACTATCACACAGTAAAAAATATGACATAATTTTTTTCATTATAGCTAGTCATACCATATAATATTTTTTTAGTATTCATATTAGATAGCAAAAAAAAAGTTAATTATTGCAGAAACAAACAAGGAAACCATTGTTTTTAACTCCACCCTATCTTCCCAAACAGTTATGTTTCATTATTACACTTTTCTTTCCAGAATTTACCTTGTACAATTCCTAATTTCTTTGAAATGCACCCAACGATTCTCCTTTTTCTAGTTGGTTTTACTAAAATACATCTATGATTTTTATCTCTTGAATATTTGTATCCTAAATTTATTTCTAATGATCTCTTAAATCATCTAAATTTCTCCTTATTTACCATTTAGGCTTATTTTTTTCTACATACCCTCTAGTTATTTTTTGTTTTTCATATTAGTAAAAACATTGAGTTACGTTAGAACAATCATTATTAATCACTATGTATTGATTCCTTTAATGAAATCCCTTATAACTCCAAATTCCATGATGAATCTTAAACAATCCTCAATGTCGCATTGATAGACATAGGTTTGAAATTTTAACAAATTTATCTTCATATGCTATAGATAAATTAGATTTATTATTCTATTTTTCATCTAGTCGCTAGATACAACAAACTCAATCATACTAGTTTTATACTAAAAAAACATTAAGAAATCCATAATGTACCTGACATCACGTTAGGAATTACTTGTTCCTTTTTTTTAGTCACCGCAACATTGTTCTACTCCTTTTTGCTAGAAATTACAACAAATTTTACTATTGTATTCATCCTGAAAGTCGACATTTTCTACCATATCATTTCCACCAATTTTTCCTAAAGTTATAGGTGAAGAAGAGCTAATGCTCTTGTATACTTTTACTATTTTTTGAGTTGGAAGTTGAATGGAGATTCTATTATATTATTTTGGCCTTCCAAACACTTCTTCCATAGTAGAAAGTCCATGTTTTCTACTTTATTTACCCTATTTGGGTCTAATTTAATATTGGTTTTACCATTCCAAAACATGTCATCAAAATATAGTATAATAGTCAAATGAATCTTTCATTGATTGCCACCAATCAATTCAAGTTGTTTTACTTTCGTTGATTGCTCCAGGAAAATTTCCAATTTCATGTGTCATGAAGGACTATTAGAGTTTCATCTAAATTATTCACCACCGAACCTACATCATAATATGATCTGGTTTGTTCTTCATGGTTCATCCTTCACATAGCCATTTTATTCGGTTAACAAAATAAGATTAATTATTTAGGGTAAGGACCCATTAAGACCAAAAGATGCAACCTTCAGCTCTGATACCAAAATTTAACACCTCTTAATTACGCTTCATCAAAAACTGAGGGAATTTTTTTATTTACCCAATTAATTATATTGTTGACTTTAATGATTTTAACATGCAGTGATTAAAATCCAGCATACAATGCCTTTAATGATTATCCACTACAGAATATTAATCCAATAATAATTAATTTTAAGAATCCATCTTGGCAACCTATGATAACCATGTGCAACTAAAATGGTTCAGATCCTACTTGATCCCCTTTCAATTCTCTACAGGAGACAATATACCAATTATATCATTTAGTTAGACCTTTTTTTTTTCCATTATGACATCCCTTCTGCCATTGTATTTGACAATGGAAAATCATTCAAGAAAAATAAAGTGAAGGCACAATGCCAACACTTTAAAATTTACCAAAAGTGGTCTATCACTTACGACCCTCAAGCTAATGGGAAAGTTCGGGCCACTAATAAGACTCTTATTTGGATTATGGAGAAAATGGTTAGTAAAACAAGATGTAATTGACATCTAAAAAATCCATAATGCCCTTTAAGCCTATCACACATCCATTCATACACCTAAAAGTGTAACCCCATATTCCCTTGTATTTGGCAATGAAGTCATTATACCACTAGAGATTAAGATTCCCTCTCTATGAATATCCTTGCGATACTATCTGGATAATGACGAGGATTATAGAGTGTCTAGGATAACAGAGCTTGAATTTATTGATTAAAAATGCTTCCATGATTTGGATCATCTCAAAGTGTAGTAGAAGTGAGTTTTAAAGAGCTAAAAAGTGCATCATCCCTCGTGAATTTTAGGAGGGAGACCTTTTTCTTTACAGAAAATTAGTTCAATACCACTAAGAAAATGTGAAAATAAAGGTAAGTTTGAGCCTAACTGGTAAGGTCCATACATTGTAGTGGCTAAATTTGGTTTTAGAGATTATAAACTTGCATATCCTAATGGCGGTGAACTTCAAGATCTTATAAATTCCATGCATCTCAAGTGCGTCTACATATGAGCATGAAAACCTCTAAAAAAAAAAAGAAGTAAAGAGAAATAAAAAATTTTGAATGTGAAAACCACACAATTGTGGAACTTTGAACATATCCTTTGGTGAAAACTAGTTTCCAACGCCATAGGAGGATTTTGTTGTTCACAAGCACCTTATATTTTGGGCATGTCCATTATTATTTGTGTGTTATACTATTGAACCTGTCTCTCTTGGCCTTGATCTGGCTTATCTTATTCTTGTATATATGTTCAGGACTTTCCCTTGTATATTATACTCTCTTACTGGGGGAATCTTGGCACTTGGTTTTTCCTGTACATAGTTTTGGAAAAATTTCAAAAAGCCTAAAATTTTTGGAAAACCCTTCACAAATCCAAAAAAAATAGTAAAAAATTAAAACTCCTAAATATTCACACAAAAAAACTAAAAATCGAAAAACTATACTATAAAACATCCTACTTTAGTGCTTTCTTATTCTAGTGCACAACATTTGGATCATCTTGTAATCTTACTTCATAAACAAAGATGGTTTTCTTGCTATGTCTATCTTCTCATCATATATTTTTTCTCAAGGTAGTTTCATAATGCACATTTCTTTTCATGGGACTTCTTTATCCTCCATTTATTGCCTTTCATGTATCTTTTCTTGGGGGCATCATTTTTTACACTTTTCGTATAACTCGATGGATTAAAAAACATTGGTACAAATTTTCTAATAACATTTTTGTTTAAGTATGTTTTTTTATGTGTGCTTTTTTTTATTTCCTGATTGTTTTACTTTAACATGTTGCATTGTGTAACACCCGCTAAAAACAACCCACTTGAGACCCAAGAAACAACCTAGGGTTAGTTAGGGAAAACTATGGAATAAATTATTTTTGTTTAAAAGAAACTACAACCAGGTTACAAGACAACAATTTTCACTAACAGAATCTGAAATAATTCTAATCTACTAGAGTATAATTTTATTTTATTAATAATTATTAGAGGTCATAAGATCCAAAATTTAGGGTTAGAAGTTTTAATTAGGTTCAGAGGGGAAAATTCCTCACCATACCCACTCTCTAATAGGCTTAAAGTTTTAACTTTATTTTTCACACACAAAACACACTAAAAATTTTCCTAAATCATATCTATTGGATAGGAAATTTCCTCACCTTTCCATTGATATAAATAAGTCCTTCTAACTCCTCATATTTTCCAAGTTATGGGCCGGCCAAACCTTGGGGTGAAAATTTTCCCCCAAGAGCGGGTTGGTGGGCCACAAGGAGACCTTTGGAAAAAAAAAACATTTCTGCGCGAGGAAAAAAAATCATATTTTTTCCTGCACTCCCATGGGTCCACAAGTCTACAAGGGACACATGGCACTCCCTAAGCTAGTGCAAGGAAAAATGGGGAAAGGGCGGGGCGACGGGAGACATTTGCAAATTCTCCCGCATGGGGTGAAAAGTTGGCTTTGAACTCGTGCTCCCATGAGTCCACAAAGGACACATGGCATCTCCTAAAATCAACATGGGGAAGTCGGGGTGGTGGGGAGAAAATTGGTTTGATGTCTTGAAGGGGTAAAAGGGTACATAGACCCGTGCCTTCGTTGGCACCTCGCGATTCCACGTGGCAGCCCCTGATTGGCTGTGGGCCGGTGGGACAACGGGGGAAACTTGGAAAAAATTTCCAAAATTTTTCTGAGATGCAAAAGAAAAAAAGGGACCTATTCCTCCATCGATGCATTGTGATGCCACATGGCATCACTTGATTGGTTGCGGGATGATGGCGGGGAAAATTTGGAAAATTTTCCCAAAATTTTCCGAAAGCACTAAGTTAAAAAGGGGATCCGTCCCTTCAATGAAACCTCATGGTGTCATGTGGTAGCCTTTGATTGGCTTTGGGCCAATGGGGAAAATTTGGAAAATTTTCCCAAATTTTTTTTTCCTAAGCTCTAAGGGAAAAATTTGGGTCGCGGGCTTGCCAAGGAAATTTTTCCCAAAATTTTAACGCAAAGTGAAGAAAACTTCAGAAGGCCATAACTTTTTGATAGAGAGCTTGGTTTTGGTAAAACAAGGACTTTCTGGAAATATATCAATGTCCTCTTTGCAGAGAGATCATTAATTTTAGATTTTTATAAAGTTTAAGGGGTCAATGTTAAGAAAACGACCTGTAGGATTTTACAGTGTGAACTGGTAAATTTTAGCTTATGAGATTTATTCAATTTGACCTTCTTCCTCTCTCAACATGTCAAATAGACATGGAGGATTGTTCTTGGATGAATTTAGGATAAATTTCAAGGTTTAATTTGTTTTATTGAGGATCATTTCAAAATTTCCAACATTTGACAGAAAAATGATTGCAAAATGACAGTAAAATGGTTCACGCCGATTTTACTAAATTTAAAAATATTTCCTTAAGTGTTTTTGTCAAATTGAACTCATTTATACCATGGCATTTTCAATTTTAATGTTTCATTGTTATTTCTTTCTTGCAGGTTCGAACTATGTATTTTTGGTTTAGATAATTGCTAGTTTGAAATTACAAATAACAGGGACCAAATTTTAATGGGTCTATTTGCCACTTTATTCTTCCAAGTATTTGGGATACATTCCAATTCCAAACTAACATATTTGGTTGATTCAAAACAAACCATTCAAGACCAAAATGCAATACTGATTTCATTTTTTTAATTTTTTTTACATTTCAAAGAGACAAAATACTGTATTTTTTCTCACACGCATTTCTTCCTTTCAAACATATATTTTAATACATTGATATGATCAGATTCAATACAAAAATTCAATTTGAGAAAGGCATTACATTCATTTACTGATTCCAAAAGACAACTTACAGCTTTCTTATTTCATTTTCTTCCAAAATCATTTATTGTATACAAGGTAGACAATACATTTTCTTTTCAAGTGTTCCACTTTACTCCTTTTCAAACAGATATTTCATACAGTATGATAAACACATATTTCCAATGGAATAACATCATCTGGACAAGAAAAAACCATTTTCCTTAATTCAAATGAACTCTTACAACTTCCTTTCAATTTGATTACAAAATACAGTATACCAAACATGTATCATTCTTTTTAAACATAATACAGAGTATAACTCTTTTACATTTCAAATTTCACTTGCAAATCTATACAACATATTTCCATTACAAAAAATTACAAGATCATCCACTTCAAGTGGGAAGGTTGTAATGAGATTTCATTTCACAAGGGACTGTCAAATTATCTTCTCTCAGCTCTAGAACATCAACATGCACTCTTCTCATTCCTCCAATTTGATCACAACAGGAGTAGGGGAAAGGAAACGCTCTCCACCCAACCAAGACATCCATTGAAGAGGAGAATTCATCCTTCTTCATTGGCCCCCGAACCCCAACAACAAAGCAATAGAAGATGTGATCCAACTCATGGCAAAAACAAGCTTCCACAAAACATACACACAACATTTTCAGAATAAAACACAGTCCAAAAGAAAATGTAGTTTTACAACTACATTAACAAATGACAAGTAATACTAAGGCTTCATCAAACAAGCCAAAGGAGTAAGAAACTATGGGGGATGCTGCTTATGCCTCCCAAAGGGGAAAATTGGGTATCACCACTTGAGTACAACCCACCAAATATATATATATATATATATATTATATATATATATATATATATATATCATTTCAAACCCTGTCATGCCCTTATGCCTGCCCCAAGTACCCCTTATTCCTCACATTTTCTTATATCTCCCCAACCTCTTATGACACCCCCATAACGAGTAAAGAAATGAAAGCTATTTCTTTGTAAGGTGGAAACCAAATCCCCAACTCACTCCACCCTTAGACCTCCCTAAAACCACTTGTGCCTCCCACAAAATAACCCCATAGTCTTCTCCTACACCATTCCTAGGCCATCTACCCAACTTCCCACAATATACACCAAAACATTTATATAAATAACATAAGAGCATTTCAAGAGCCAAGCTCTTACCTCTCCATGATGGAGTTGTTCCTAGTTCAAAAAAGCAAGCTCCTTAAAATGCAAGTAATCGAAAAATCAACCCAACACAAGGACACAAAAATCTTCCAAAAAATTCTCCAAGCAAGAGCTCCCAAAACAACAAGAAAATTCACCCAAAATGAAGTCTCCCAAAAGTGAAGCAACCCAAAACAAGGAAAGAAATTCAAATTTTATAGAAGAGGGAAGAGAAGAGGATGAGGTGGATCCATGTAAGATGCCACATCAAACATCCTCAACCCCAAACACAAGTCAACTTCATTCTCAAAATGCATAATAAATAGGTGGGTAAATAATATGACAGATTTACTTACACACTCAAATAAGTCCATACCCCATAAGGACTGAAATTAAATTATGTAAGAAAAGTGAAATTACAACATTCAACTTGACTTTTAAAAAATACATAAAAAGGTATAGATTTAACCCTCCAATCATAGGCAAGGTTGGTATGTAAATTTAAGAGGTATATGACAAGTTTAACTTGTCCCACAAGCCTCCAAAATCAGCCTCCAAGGACAAATTTGAATTTCCAAGAAGGTGGAGTGTTTCACACTCAAAAGTTAAATTACACATCACTTACAAGGTCACTTACACATTACTTACACATTCTTACAACACTTTAAAACACGGCCAAAAACTCTATTAATTACATTCTTATGACATCTTTTAATTAATTAACTAAACAATATGATTACTCACAATATTTACACACCATTAAATAAATAATGAAAGGGGTAAGTGCACCACAAAATAAACACATGTAAACACAACAAAAGGGACCAAAAAATATATATATACATAAAATCCCTTGGTCACATTTACAGGTGATCCCCCCACTTGGGAATCCCTAACACTAATAAACACACACAAACAAAACTAGTTGCCATGGTGACCTTGTTGAATTCATCTATAATTCCAATGTGGTTGGTCTCCAATCCCCCAATTTTTTTTGTGATATTTTAACCTGCAAAACACAAATATCTCCTTCGGCCTCATGGCCATATCATAACATCCAAAATAATATAAATATAATTAAATTTCCAAAATCATCTAGATATATGAATCACAACAACATCAAAGCAATCTAACAATATCATTATATTTTTATCAACAACTATATCATCATCCAATAATTTTCCATTTCTAGGGCTACTCACAATATCCAAATATCACAAGTCCAAATAACATCTATCATATAGCCATGTCCAACAGTATAACATCATCAACATATAAAGTGTCTCTAATAATCATCATGCATCATATAAGAATCGAAGTCAACAATAATGCATGATCAAATATCTAACATCATACTAAATCAAAACTATAATAATGTCCATAATATAGTAGACAGTGTCATGGTCAGTATCAAAAGGTGTCAAAGGGAAGTGGGCACTACACATTGCTTATGTATATTGCTTTGATTAAGTCCTTTAGCATGGAACAAAAAAATCAATATTATGGATTTTCATGTCATTCTACCCCTTTTGTTGCGTGCTTATATCAAATACAAATCTACTTCCAAGCTAGGATGGTACGTCAGCTATGTCGTAATCTTCCCTTCCTCATATGTCCTATCTTCCATTCTAAATCACTTTCTACCTATCATTTTCTTCCCCCCATCCATTTCTTCTACACGAAGAGGCCAGAGATCCATTTCCAATCAATTGATTTGAAAAATAGATAACTAATCTAGGTTAGAATCCTTCCTGTCAATGTGCTCCTTCTCTCTTCTACACGATCTATAAGTAAAGCATACCTTACAATGGACAATAGTGATCATGTGACATTAATAAAAAAAGAGTCCATAATGGTAGTATGTAGGGATTGTTGCTCACATCTCCTCCATACAACCATATTTGGCATATCGGCATCTATCTCGCCACTGCCATAAGTTTTTTTCCACTGTGGTATTTTCTCTTCTTCTTTTCAAGTGTCCGTCAACCTCTTCTACCACCCCATCAACATATGAGGGGGCATCCTCAATCCTACCAATTTTTATTCTACCATTACAAAATTTAATTTTTTGTAATTTTCTATTATCTTTGAAGTGGTGTCGCTCACGCTACACCACTATATAAAGAACATTCATGAGGATGAAATTTTCTCCAATCTGGAAAAATCTATAAATAAACTTACCCCTTTACACCTTTTACATCATGTCCTTGTAAGGCATCTACATATGATACAATAATTTCAATCTTGGAAGGTTTATTGATCAAAAAACTTTTCCCTTTTCTAATTAGCTAAGATTAGTAAGAGAAGAACCAAAAATGGTAACTAAGCCATATTGGTGAAATTGCTTTCTCTTATTTAGAGAAATCCTTTGATCATGTGTAGTTTCTTTTGACTCACTTAAGGAAGTATCTACAATATAAATCCCATCTAAATAATCAAAGGATGGTTCACATTTGATGTTTTTAATGTTTTATGTACTAGTTTAAGCTTTCCTTTTATGTCTTTCTCATGATGTTTTTGTTGAGCTAGGTAGGTTATGGAATCTACTTGGTGTTATGTTATAGTAATTACCTTATCTTTTTTACCATACATACAATATTTTACAACTTGAAAAATCATATTATAAGTTTAAAATTCAACTCTCCACACCACTCAGTGGCCAGCTCAACTCTTTGCACTGTTCAGTGGCCACCTCAACCAACTCGTCAGGCCAGATCAATTTCACAACCTACCAACTTGCCAAATCAAGCCTAAAAACACCATAACTTTCCAAATCAATTCCACATTCCACTAGCCACCTCAACATGGAAACCATGAAAAATGGCCAACAACCACCTCATAAAATGACCAAGACAAATCTAAACATCACCTCCAACCTTAGCTCAAGTAATGTGGGATTATTATCCCAAGTGGAAAATAATGTGATGGGTGGAGGTTAAGGGGGTTAAACCCCTAACCTTTTGGTTAAAAAAAAACCCAAACCATTATGCTAAGTGGTGGAGCTAAAACTATATATTCACGAGCTATCTCTTATACAAGCTAATGATTCAGAGTGTGTATTCTTCATAACAAAAGAGATTTGAAAAAATGAGTTTTTGAGAAAACTAGGAGCATTTTTAGCACTTAGTGTAAACTAGAAATTTGTCCAAAATTCCAAGAGGCTTTTATTTCATGTATTAATTTTCCATTTTGGAGTATTCTTAATTTGTTTTTAATGCACGAAAGTTTCTCAAAGATAGAGAATGAATGGAAGAGATTCTGTAAGTGCTTCGGGAAGGTGGAGGATGAACATTGAGCATCGCCAGATTATTTTGAAGTTATGAGGTCAAAATATTGTAGTTTTTGGATCTATTAATGTTTATTGTGAGATTAATTATACTTACAGTTGAGATATTTTTAATTGACTGGTTTGAATGAACCCGTGGACATAGGAAATTTTCAAACCCCATAAATAATTCTAGTGTCATTCTTATTAAGATTTTACATTTTGACTTATGATTTACTTTCCACATTTAATCAATTAAAATTTAAATTCAGACAATCTCATCTTATATCATTTTATGACACTTTACAAAAATCGTTAAAATGAAAACCTTAATGGTTTGATTGAACTGTGGATGAAGTTAAATTTTGATAATCTTAAAAATAGTTCTGAATCAATTAAAATTCATTTTTAAATAAATTTGTATTTCATATAAATCATCAAAGATAATAAATTATAATAATATTTTGAAAACAAACAAAATAATAGGGGGTTAATTATCATTTACAGATCAATAAAGTGTTCTTCGGGCCCATTATTATCCCTCAATCACTCAGATGACCTTCTCCAAGCTCCACATGCTTTCTTTTCATTTCTCAATCTTAACCACTCATCCCCCCTTACTTCCACTTTCATCCAATATCCTTCATGGGAAAATATTGTGTCCCTATTTTCTAAGGGGATATAGGGGATAAGAAACTGTACCTAAGCCCAAGTACTAGCACCTGATCACTCATTTGACCTCTCACGCCTCTACAGGGTGTCTTCCTAAATCCTCCATCTAACTCACCCTCACTCCCATGCTACCACTTCTGTATTTTTCTTGATCCAATGTGCACTTGGGATCCCCATTTTTCCCTTGTGTCCCCAAGTCAGCATGGATACCATATTTAAACCTCATTAAAACTCACCTTTAACTTGGATTTGATCTATCCTCAATGGGACATCATAAAAGTGAAATATAACTTATTTTTTAACCATTTTCTCCACAAACTTATACCATCCACCATTATTTCTACTAAAAAACCTTTAAAAAATGTCAAATTTTACAAGACATTCTAGAAAATTTCTATAGAACATCCATAACCTCCAAAACTAAGTTTTTCTAATATCTCATTAATTGAAAATATTATTGCACTAAAAATTTATTAGATTTCTCTTCTCCAAAATGATTTTGGGAAGATTAAAGTTAAATACCCTATGATGCATATTTTTTGATACATAAATCTTAAATCTAAACAATAAAAAGTTTCTTTTTTAATTTCTAAGAGTTCTAGTGGGTGAAAAATAGTGAAAATTGAAGCACAAGACCTTGGTGCAAAACAAAACAAAATGATGATGGTTTCATATCATTCTGAAACAGGTAAGTTCACTTACTAAAAATATCACATGCTCTTAGTAGTGAAGTTCTAAAACTAGTTAGTTTCCTAAAATTGTAAGCCCTCAACATTCACAACATCTAGAAACAATGAGAAACACCAACTAAAAATAATAGTTTGGAAAAAAACATAGTCCTAAAATAGAAAATTTTAAAAAAAAGAAAATCATAATCAATTACAGTAACCTAGGTGGATTAGGGGCTTCATGGAACAAATATTGTGTAAAATCATCAAATATTCTCAAAATAATATCTCTTGACCCCACATGCTAAAAACATAAAGTTTTAGATTCTAGCGTAAAAAAATTTCATCGGCTCCATTTTCACTTATATTGTTGATTTTTAAAAACATGAAGTTAAAAATATCTATTATGGGACCTATTTTAACCCTGTTCACTAAGTATCTAGGTTTGGGTAATAGTGATGTCACTCACATGGACCGAAAGGACCCAAAAAATAGGATTCTCGGAGGACCAAGAGTTGTTTAAAGAAGGAGGCCATCCTTTATAATTACAGAGTACAGAATTGGTGCTAGCATGTTTTCAATGATATGAACTAGATTCCATATTAGTAAAATTGGATGAAAACTCCATCATCATAGTGTTCGCTTCCTAAAGGCATGTGGCAGTGCATGTAGATTCCAACTAGCAACATCACAATAATAATCTCAAAAGAGTTTGCATCTCATAAGTGGCCGAAGACTAAATCTTACCTCTAAGGCCTCACACTAGGATCATGGTTGAAACAAGGTAGGAAACCCTCTCATGTGTTGATGATTCTATCAAGAAGTGATTTTTATGAGGGTTACTTGGATGCAATCATTTTTTTAAGCTGGGTAATGGGTGAGGAAATAATGAAGGACTTTCTAGACTAAATGGCCCAATTCATCTTTGTTTCCACTAAGGGGAACCACATAGTACATTGGGGACAAATCGTAACTAACAACATTCACCATCATTTTTTCCAGTTGTTAGCTACAAGAAATTTCACGGTGACCTAGTGTACGCTCTCTCCAGCATGAGACCATTCAAAGGCCTAAATATTTCTAAAAATGTTTCTCAAAAGGCATTGGCTTAATAAAGGTATCCTCAAATCAATATCAAGGAGAGAAATCATGATTTTTCTAGGTTGAATGATGTATTCACCATGTTCATCATCCTGTTTCTAGAAGACAACCCAGAATTAAGGTTATCTTTAGAAGCTACAACATTGATCAATAGATATGGACGTTACTTCAATCATTTCTCCACTTTTTCCTATATTAAGGTTTTAGGATTCGATATTTCTCCTCAAAATGTCCCAGGTATCTTAGCAAAAAAATAGTGGCATTTGAGTTATGTGGCCATCTTTCTCAAGTCCACAACAGGTTTAAGAACCACAAAAAAGGTGTGTCCTTTCCAATTTTTCTTGGTATTTTATTCATGTGAAAGTGTTGTTGATTCCTTGAATCTTGAAGCTTTAATTTCCTTCGTTAGTATAAAAAAATCAATCTCCTTGAATTGTACCATAGTCCCCAAATTGAATATTATTGGGTAAATTACCTAGATGATTTTGAGGTAAGAAAAATGGATTATATGTGAATTCATGTTGACCAAATGAAGAGGTTAAGTTTTTATTGGTTCACCAAAGGTTTGGAAGATGATGGAACTGATTTGTTTGATCCATAATATCAAGAGGTAAAGTATTCACCTCTTCTACTGATCTAATCAAGTGTTTGTGAATCAGGTGATATCAACAAGAGAGATGTAATGGTGGTCTAGAGGTCTGAAGATTGGTTCAGAAAAAAGAGGGTTACATTCAAAGAATTTGTTGGTCTTCACACCCTCTCAAGGAAATCATCTCATCTCTCATATTTGCATGTTTCTGAGAGAACCAAGAGCTATAATCATTCAGGGGAGCCTGAAAAAAGGAAAATAATGGATACTAAAGGCCCTTACTACATGAGATTTCAAAATAAAGAAAAATTCACTAAGGACCCTGTCAAGGATCTTGAGTAAGGATAAATTAATCCCTTCCTAAACTCTAGTTCCACATTAATCTCCAAGTATTTCTTACGTTGATGCGAAGTCAACTCATCAAGTACAAGATGTAGTCCCTCATCGTGAACCTGAGAATGTAATCCTACATAGTGTTGAACCTTCCACAATAGAGATCTTCCCATGGATCTAATAATTGATCAGAAGTGAGGCTCAAACATTGTAACAAGTAGAAGTAACTTATTGTAACAAGAGATAGATTATGAAAACAAAATGAGGTAATAAATCCCAAGTAACTTCTCACTTTTTCAATGGTGTTTCTTGTAATAAATATGTAGAAGTTTCTCAAATAGATGTGGTAATTCTGATTGAAGATATAACTCAGGTAGATTATGAGATGACAATAAGTCCTTTGGGTCCAATGAAACATGAAGGGGATGCACATTTTTTAAATATTTTATTTCTTGTCTCTTAGAAATGAATGAAGAGTATAGAGAGAAGATTGAATAGTTGGAAGAACATGTTAAAACACTCACTTCCTATTTTTAGGAATTCATGGATCCTAGTGTCGTTCCATCTCTCCCTATCAAACATGTTACCCTAATTAGCAAATTTGACCCCACAACAATAGAAAATCTCAATTTCATAGCATGTAGGGAATGGCCAATTATCTATGAATTGCTAAGATCCTTGAAAAGGGAAGAAATTTGTTTCCCAATATCCTTTCACTTTTTAGTTTTTTATTTCCACTGCTGCAAATGTAAAGATGAAAAAAGGTGGAATTGAAAAATAAAAGGCTCAGTGGAACCAAGTGTTTCCATTGGTGATAGAAATGGGGTAACCTTGACTCTCTCGTGTTGGTGGGAAAAATGTGTTCAATTATATAATTAAGAATATGTCCCCAATTTAGTCTCGAGCGTTGATTGTCAGATACTAAATGATGAACAATGATTCTAAGGATCTTGAATCTTGTGAATATATCACTTCACAAATTATGGGAAACATGAAAAATAGAGTGTAAAAACTTAGAGCACCTCTAGTAAGTAATAATTCATCAGTGGATGACCTTCTGAAGCCATTTGAGGAGTTTTTTAGGAAAGAAGTAGAAGATCCCTTCTCGTTAAATGAGGACACTTTGAAATCTCCTTGAAAAAATATGGTGTGAAATTTCTAGAACTACTAAGTTTAGGGACTAAATAATGCACTTTGGGTATCTATCTAGTCCTGATCACATACTATTATTCAAATGATTTCCAAGTAAGAAAGGTACTAATTGCCCCATGTCTTTAGCCACCTTTTCTTTCTTTTTGTTTCCTTTGTTGATCTTATACTCCTTTTAGCCCATTCTAACTTTTCATACTCTAACATTTCTCAATCTAGACACCAGCGCCCAGCCAGGACGTCAGTGCCAAGCACCCCCCATCCCCTCTGGGTTCCCTTAACCTCTTTTTACTTTTCTCACATATTTTGGGTCTTTTCTAGCCATTTAGGATTCTTATATTTTTGGTAGTCAACATTTTCAGGGTTAATTATGAAATTCAAGAAAGGGAATCATATAAATATAAATTTATGTTACCATAATAAAGGACCAAACACTAAGAATTGCATCCAAAAGAATTATTAAGAGAATTTAAACATCATCTAGCATCCACACAAGGGCAAGGGACTGAATTTTTCTACATACACTTCATATGAGGGGAATTTCCTTCTTTCATGCACACATCTATTTACAATCATTTACATCTAGCTAATTTCTTGTTATCAAGTGTGACATGTGCAAGGGCCATCTGGTGCATGATTTCAACACACATACACACACACATAGAACTACATTGGTTATGAGATGTAGTGTAGAACTAGATCATTAGTTAACTTGTTTGACATCCAAGGATAGTTTGACCCCTCATTTGCATTAATTTATTTTTAGTATTTGATATGTTTTGGGTTTTTTACAGGTCATTTCTTCATTGCATGTTACAAGAGACATCTATGAAATTGATATGACATACTATTGATAGACACTGAACACCTCGTGACCCTCCAAAGTTGGTTGTCTAAGGTTTTGAGTAGTCACATGCACCTATGAGAGGTCTACAACACCCTAAGTACCCCTGACCCATTTCAGGTGTTGAGTCTAGCTTATTCTGAGACTTTCTGCATTTTTATAGGCTTTGGTGCGACACTTCCCTCCTCATGTTCATCAATTTATCATCTTAACAGAGTCTAGGATTATTTTCGAATAAACTAAGTCTTTTTATCTCTCCTTTACAACTAAGGTTTCAAACTTAATTTCTTATTTTCTTGGGTTAATTTTGTACTTAATTATTTATATCATAGTGTTTTTACATATTTATATATAGCATTTATTCATTTAAATAAATTACTCAATTATTTGGTGAACCCATCCCATTTGAATATGCTTGGATCCTCATCATTATTCTATTATGGCTCATAATGTCTCTCGAATCTCCTTGCATCAATTTCTTTAAATGCACCCATCTTGAAAATATATTCTTCTAAAATCCCTAAACTCTATATATCTTCCTAGCGATACACCACATGCTCAAATTAGTGTTATCTTCAATTGTATTTCTTATGACTCTCTTGGTTTTAATTGCTATCAACCTATATTATCATCATTTTAAGTTTTACATTCTTTATTTCAAGACCAATTTCAGGATATGGAATCCATGATTACATCTTTTAAATCTAAAATCCAACATCTTAAGGAAATTTCTCATGCTCATTCCTCTACTATATTTCATCCATTTTCTATGTCTTATATGTGTGCTCATATCAGTGAGCCTCAAGTCTTTCCATTACCATAGCCTCTCACATTTGATCACACTATTAAGAAACATGATATTCTTACTGATCTCCTTAGTCATCAATTAATCACTTTTCCATCTACACATTGATATCCCTCCTTAGCATATTGAAAAATATGAAGGTCGTTGATATTGCAATTATCATAGATTAAATGGACATAATGACAATGAATGTTATTCTTTACAATGAATAATCAAGCATCTTGAGCATCAAGGATTTATCTCATTCACTGCACAACATTCTTTTACATTCCCATCTACAAATTCTACATCCAAATGGGCTCCTAAATCTACTCCTACTATGCCTAATGAGCATCATGCCACCACTTCTAATATGCCTTATTTGGTCAGTCAAACTACCTATACAAATCATTCCAACTAAACAATCACCTCTCAAGGTTTGTATTCCATCACCTCATCCTACTAATTCATCTACATCATCATCAAGTCAAGCTATGTAACCTCCTCTAAAAATCAGTCTCACACCTCCTCTTCTAAAGTATTATATGGTGTTGCCAATCCCAAATAAACAACCACTTGCTAAGAAATATCAACAAAATATCACTAACCTCTTTCAACTTCCACCATTCAAGATACCTCCACCACCTTCATTTCTGCAACAAATCATTTTTTTCAAGGAACCTACTCCTTACATTAATCCCCTTAGTATCATCTACCAGATCTCCACAACTTACATACTTGGGGGGAATCATAGCCTATCCCCCCTTAGATTTCTATCAAATGTCTCTATTATCCCATGCACTTGACAATGTCCTTAGTTTCTAATATCTCCTAAGTATCAATACAAACCACTTGATACATGTGTATCATCATTACTTGATGACACACTCTTGTGCTATGGTTCACAATCGATTGTTTAGGATTCACTACATTCATGAACCTCACATTATCACATTACACACTACACACTCAACACATTTACAACACATATCTCTCACGTACATTCAATACAATACACTACCTTATGGTGCACTATAGTTCCATGGTTCATACTTGACTGCTGAGGGTAAAAATTTGAAATGAATCCTACCACACTCGCTCAATCACTCACTCATTACACTCTATGCTTAAACGATCATATCTTTCTAATGTAATGTTCAAACAATTTCCTGATGATGCACTCCCATAATATAGTTCACACTTGACTATTGAGGGCATACCATAGACATGAACCTCACACACTACACACTACACACATCATCACATCTATTTCTCATAGCCTCTATTATGCATCATACACACTACACATTTCACACTCAGTGCATTCATGACATATCTTTCTTGCATATACTTTTATAAGATATGCTCATTATCCTATGATGAACTCTAGTTCCATGGTTCATACTCTACAACTGAGGGTTTCAATATAAATTTAACATCACTGCACTCACTCATTCACACACACACTCTACACTCTACGCTTTCACAATCACATCTTTTTAGCTCATAATTCAGACCATTTCCTAATGACGCACTCTTGTTCTATGGTTCATTATTGACTACTGAGGGGGAATGTATGCATGAAACTCATCACATGCATACTCATTTTTATGTTATCTCTCTCACAATTCATTTCATTCCATCTCACACCTCCACATCATACTACATATCTTGGCCACATTTACTATTGCTTACTTATGCTTACATGTACACTTTTTATACATGTTAGACATATATTTTTTATATGATTATATTTATACACACACATGTGTGTTTAATTTCCTTCTAGTTTTGATCAAATATTCTACACATATTGATACACGTAGTATGGATGCTTGGTGCAGTACCTCATATAAGTCCAACAGCAACTCTTAGGGACATCCACTTTTGTACACACTATTGGTATCTCAAACATGCACCCACGTCTCAGATCTCAGAAGGGTCAAGGTTTTTGAGACCATAATGGAACCATCCCCAAGTTGTGGGACCTTGTGCGCTTGGAATGAATCTCCAAAGAAGGCCAGTTCCTTTATCTATTTCTACTGCTACTACTACTCCTAGTGTTGGAAGGGAAAACTAAGATAATGATGCCAAGGGACCATGGATAGAAGGATAACATGAAATGAAACTACACTAAAAGATGATAAAACCATAAAAGAGGGATGAACACTATCTGTCTCAGTGAGAATAAAAGTAAATACGTGAAAGGAGGCTAGGTATGAGTAGCATAATGAAACACGTATTCACCAAATCGTTCTCATGGAACACAACTAAATATGGAACTACGGGGACCTGAAATAGCACAACCAGCACACAACGCAAAAGAAAAGGAAATAAGAAGGAATGTAAACATGTTAGGACATAGAGTATTAAAAAAATAATGCTTCTATTACTTCTAAAAATTCACAAAACTGTTAAGATGATAAGGAGGCTGATATCCACATGCGATATCCAGATCTAGAGGTCTGTAACTCAAAATATAGAAAATATTATGTCCTTAGTAGAATGTATAAGGATATAGAGTGTCCAAAATTACAAATGAGAATAACTCTTACACTTATAGATAAATTTGTCAAAGAAGAAACTCTGATTTTCAAATACAACCACCAACAAAAGGCATTCAATGCCTGTAAATCCTCCTGCTAATCTATTAGATGCACTTCCACAAGCCTATTTGGTGTGTTGAAGAAGGAAGGATAGCAGATCATATCAAATCAGGTGGTTGGAGCAATCGGATCTTCTCATTAATTCTCATAGAGACATTTTCTCATTTCTCACCTACCAGACTTGCCAAAAATTTGAGTTTGAATATCTAGCACTATACCTGATGTCAGCGGATCTTTGACAAGTCCAAGAACACATCAATCAGAGCTCTATAGTAGAAGATACATCTATCAGAAAATGTTAGAGTTGTCAGCGTATGAAAGACACATGGCACACACAGATTGGCTGAAAATATGGCCAACTGTGTAACTATTTTTTTTGTTTCTACCACGTGTCACCTAATGGTTTGTTGCAAGGATTTGACGCCCTATTAGAACATCTTGAATGATTATGTGTGGCACACTTAAGCATGAAATAAGATGGCCCAACACATAATGATGTGAATGAAGAGCGCGGGGAAGAAAATAAAGGAAGGCACAAAGGAACATACGTGCGATGTGTGTAGGGAAAAGAGGCAAAATGGTGTGTAGAGAATGCATCATCAAGTGTAACCATTACAAAGAAATAGGTGTGGTGTACGGGAAGGGAAGAAGTTGATTAGGAAGAAGGTGAATGCGTAGAATGTGGGTGCAAAGGGAAAGTTGAATGAGACGAAGGAAATGGGCACACATGGAAACTATGACCAAGGGAATGTCCCAAGTAAGCTTGAGCATGCATAACCTTATAATGAGTGACTAAGAGCTAGAATGTGCATATAAGCTACCTAAATAACTAGGAAATTTATTTTCATAACAGTTTTGGTGACTTTTGGGGACATCTTCCTACTAGATGAAGAAGATCAGTAGCCTAGAACATCCATTGGGCATGGATTCTGCTCATGTAATCATGAAACTGTCCCTGTAGTCATTTGAAGATTATTTCTTGACTTTGTTTTAAATCCTACAACTGATGGTGGAAGTTATGTATTTTAGAAGCAATGGAAGAGCACACGCAAGAAGCACGCGAGAAGAGAGAACTATGTTCAAAACAAACTATGTGCATGCATCACACCTGGAGGAATTGAAATTACTCTAATATATACAACATTATTTAGGAAACCTAATTGAAGGGTTTGAGATAGATCCCATTTACAGGGATTTGTAGTGCACCTCCATCAAGATGAGTTAACTGGAAAGAGTTAGCCTCTTTGCAGGAATTTATTATGTATGGCCCACTCCAAAGTGCAACAAAATTTTAATGAAACCCTAGTTTAGCTCTGTCAACATCCCATTTTTACACCAAGTCCCCAAGCTTAAAAGATTGAGGCTTAGCCTTTCTATCAAACCATTTATTTATTGCTTGTTTATGTGGTTCCAGCTTGATCATGGCAGATTTCCTTGACTCTTGAAGATGAACCAGCTCTTCCATTTTGATTTCTCTTTGGTCCATTCCTTCAAATTCCAAATGTTGGGCAAGCGCTAATGAGTTCAACTCTAGTGTCAAAGGAAGGGTATCCTCCTTACCATAGACAAGCTTGTAAGGTGAAGTTCCTATTTCCTTTTTGACTATTATTCTATCTACCCAGAGCGTGCATGAGACCTTTATATGCCACTATTTTTGGCTGATGTTCATTTTGTGCTTCATGTTTCTAATCAGGTTTTTATTTGTTGATTTTGCTAGACCGTAGCCTTGAGGGTAATAGTTAGAAAAAGTATTTAGTTAAATTCCCATACTTAGAGCCCAATCATTGGTTTTGGTACCAATGAAGGCTTTTGCATTATCAGAGATAATGGCTTGAGGAATGCCAAACTTTGTGACTATACTCTTTGAGAAAGTCAAGGATGACTTACTCTGTTGATTCCCTGAGTGTGATAGATTCTATCCATCTGGTAAAGTAATCTAAAGCTATCAACACCCACTTATGTCTAGTAATTGAAAATGGGTTGATTATGCCTATAAATTTGAGACCCCATTGTGCAAAAGGTTGATCTTCCTATATTGGTCACAGGGGAAGCACTGCCAATATTTTATTTCCTACAAAGAAAGTGAACTCCTTTAATTTTGTGACCCACCTGTGTGTATTTTTAAACAAGTTAGGCCAGAAGATACCTTTCATTATGATTTTCATCATTGTTGTTTTGGCAGAGAAGTGTCCACTAGAGAATCCATCGTTAAATTATGCTAACACTTTTCCAGTTTGTCCATCATTGATACATCTTAACAACACACCATCAAGATTCCTTTTAAAGAGAATTCCATCAATCAACACATAAGGGATAGATTGTATCCTCAAATGTATTCTCTTTGCTTTGTTTAAACTAGGAGGGTATGTGCCCTTAGAAAGTAATGTGATCCTGTCCTTCATCAATTCAATCACACCAGGGTCTATATTCTGCTCAATTTCTATGCATGGGAGGTCCTCATCTAGGAACAATGAAGCCTCAGGTTCACTTTGTGCATCCTCAATAATTTTCCAACAGAGTGCACTACCTCTTACTAGCTTTTTGGATTTAATAGTCACATCATACTCCATGATTTTTGTCACCTATCGTGCTCTTTTCTCATTGATTTTTGCTCCCATGATGAAGTCTCTAACCGAAGAGTGGGATACTAACACCTTGATATGATTGGTGGTGAGCATGATTTTTAATTTCTTAAGTGTGTGCATGATGGCAAAGACCTGTTTCTCCATGTGAATGTATCTTAATTCATAATCCTTCAACTTTTGGATGAAGAAAGCCCCTGGTTGTTCCATCCCTTGTTATTTTCTTGTTTTAGGACAGCAACAACACTTGCATTAGCGTGAAAATCATAAAGGATGAAATAATTTGAGTAATTTGAGTTGATGAATGTTGGCGCGTAAGTAATTTCCTCAATTTTATTGAATATTTCATTTTCTTTTGCTGTACATCTAGAGAATATGTCATCAAGGTGATGGGACAAACCAATCCCACAAAGTTAATGATAAAATGCCTAACAAAATTAATCTTTCCAAGGAAGGACTACAGGGCCTTTTTTTATGTCTAAAGGGAAAGAGATAGGATGGTTGAAACACACTCAGGATTAATTGCGATGTCATCCTTTGAAACCACATGGTCTAAGATATTTCCTTGTGCCACCGCAAGATCGTACTTCTTGGGGTTAAGAGACACCCCAAATTATCTACATCTCTCAAAGACCTTCTTTAGGTGCACTATGTGATCCGTGCTCTGCTTTGAGAAATAAGTTATATCATTAAGGTAAACCAAGATGAATTCATTAATGTATCCTTTACAGGCAATATCCATGGTGCGCTAAATTGTGGCACCCGCATTTGATAGACCAAAGGGAATTTTTTGATATGTATATGTTCCCAACTTGGTTGAAAATGTCATTTTGAATTGATCATGTTCCTTGACCAGGATCTGATTAAAACCTAAATATCCATCTGGCATGGATAATCTCTACGCACTAGCCACAGTCTACGGAATCTACTCCATTAAAGGAAAAGGATAATGATCCTTTAGATATTCCTTATTCAAATATCTGAAATCAACACAAAGTCTGATTTCACCATTCTTATTGCACACTGGAACTAGATTTGTGACACATGTAGAGTATTTGATAAGAAAAATATTTTTTTTCCTCAATGAGTTTGGATAATTCATTTCTCATGAGGGGCTCTATCTTTGGATTCACTAGCCGCTGCTTCTGTTTGATGAGGTTGATACCAGTATCAAGGTCAATGGAGTGTTGAGAAACACTTGGATCAAAACCTTTGAGGTCTTCAAACTCCCATGAGAAGATATCACTGTATTTTTGATAGAGAGATATGAAGGCATGTTTCTCTTCATGCACACAAGCTTTACTGAGTAGAAACTCTTTTCCACGTGCAATAGTGACTGCAAAGTAGTCTTCTTGCACGACACCCATGTGCTTTTCTTCACCCTTTGAACTCATCATCAGGGCTAAACATTTTCTCTAAAGTGGCCAGACCTTTAGGAAACTTTTTTGTCTTTATCTTATATCACATGGTCACCATAGTTGTCATGCAAGTCAGCTTGCATGCTTAACGAGAACTCAACTTCATTATAGATAAAATGGAAAATATACACGTCACTGTCAATCACTTGTCATCTGGTATTGTTGTCTAGAATGGATGGTCTGATCACCATCTTGATGTGATGGGTGTTTCCTTTGACAAATCCATTTGATCAGCTTCCTTATTCATTTTACAAGGCACTACCTACAGATTTAGAGCATCAAAGATCTCAAGGAGGTCCCAAAATCTATGCTTATAAGATTTGAGAAGCTTATTCTTTGTCTGGAATTTTTTGGTAACCTGGTGGATAAAAAATTATGTGTCCCAAAAGATCCACAACGCCTTAATTTTCTTCTTTTCAAGAATCAATAGACCATGCACCAAACAAATCATACTCTTGCACATTATTAGAACATGTAAATTGTAGCCTTTGCATGTAGAATAATTTCTCATTCCTAGGGGAAATGAGAACCACTCCTGATCCCATGTCGTTTCTACTTCTGGATCCATCAAAGGAAAGCTTCCACAGACTAGGTTTTACTTTGTTTTTCTTAAGCATGCACGGTAGCATAGCTTCTTCTTCTAGAATGTAATAAGTACCAAGCCCAGTTTCATAAGCTTCTAGTTATTCATCGTATGGATAAAATTTATGGTGTTTCTCAACCCATGTATCAAGTACTAGGTCGGGAACAGAGGGTGGAAGATATTTCTCTTCAGGAACTAAAGCTTGTTCTTCTTGGATTAAATAGTTGGCTTAAAGAGGGGATGGGACATATGACTCTACATAATAGGAAAATATAATCTCAACTTGTATGGTAAACTGGGTACCATACCTTACCTTGAGTAACATATGAGACCAATCAGAAGACAAGTAACCTCCCACTTTAGCAGTGAAGTCTCTTGATAGGCATAAGGAAAACAAAGGGGGTAGGTCAATGCTTGACACATCTTGAGTAATGTTTAGGCTTGGGCATGCATGGAGGGCTAACTCAAGATCATTGATGAATCCTAAGGTGGTGATAGTTGAACCATCAAGTTACAAGACTTGCTTAAAAAAAGGGTTGTATTTCAGACCTAAGACATCAGTTATTTTCTTAGGCATGACAGAAGTACTAGCACGTGATTCAATCATGAAATTATGCACTAGGTGTTTTCCTATGATCAAGGACATGTAGCAGGGTTGGGTTTTGAAAAATTTACTTACTTTTTTCTCCTCTTCTTTGTAGACATTCAAAGAAGCATGTGGCTTCTACACAGTTGGATCAATGCACGAGAGTTGCACCAAAGCTTCATGCAACAGATGTTGCTGAAATGGAATCGTTAGGGCATCCCACATTGTGACATTTATGTTTTTTCTCTTCATCTGGTAAACAATGCTAAATGGAAGGCCCTTGTCTTATGCATTTGGGGAAAAACATCCCTTCTTGATTGTTCAGGCACAGAATACTAGACTTTATCTAGAACATAGGCTTGACCTACCAAAGGAGAGGTGCGCACTGCTTTAAAAGGATATTTGTGTGGGATCTCTTGCATAGGGACTAGAGAAATTTTACTATAGGATGCCTTCTATGCATATTTCTCCTTTTGAGGGTCTACTTGTGTTGCTAAAAGTGGGACCTACGCATCTGACTCTAACATATTCTTCTTATATCTTGTGTTGTCCGCAACTTGGGTGCATGGTCTATTTGTATCTTCTGTAACTTGGTTGATTTTAAAGAATTCCTCCATGCCAAAGAACATATTTTCCTCTAGAGGAGATTTTGGGTCATCTACTTTATGGGCACATGTTGAAGACTCATAGGTGGAAGCATTCTAGATCATGAAGGCTTGTGCACGTGCAGTGTTAGCACAATGATATTGAATATGTGTCATGTTGCATGGAAAGCACCATTCTGACTCTTGTGCCAAATTTTTCTAAGAAGTAACAAGTGCCCAAATCGCACTAGGTGATAGAAGAGTAGGTGTGGGAGTAAGAAAATTGCAAGGGTAGATGTGCATTTGATCTGAAAACTCTTCAACTTTGGAATTGTCCACAAAATCACAAAATAAATGATTTTGTTCTACTTTCTATTAGAAAATGACAGAGATAGCTAGTGAATGAATTACACTTATGCTTAGAATCCAAAATTGCAGGAAAGGAAATAATTTAAGTTCATAAACACCAAGAAATTTTATCTTGGAAACCTCTAGAGGAGGAAAAACTAGTTAGGAAGGGAAATTGCTCTTTCTTCCCACTTTTATTGGCTAATTAAAAATAACAAGTACAAAAATTAAAATAAGTATGAAAGAGACGTAGATAATCTCACACTTCTTCCCAAATACTTGTTTTCTCTGTCTCAACACACCTTTTTTCTACAAAACACAATTCCGGCACTAAGAACTTCTTTTTTCACTTGCTTTCATGCTTTAATGATCCTATTCTCTTCTATAAACATGTATTTATAGCCTTCCTCATGTCCTACCATGCACTGGAAAATGGGAAAGTTCATCGAGGGGAAGAGACATGGACAACCTTCCAAATTTTGGGTTGTTCATTTCATATTTATGTTTTCTATCTGAAACATCCAGGACCACTGACCAAAGAAGACTAGTGGTCCTAGAACCACTGCCCTGGTTGGGTGGCAGTTTTGTAACCGTCACCCTACACAGAGCAGCGGTTATGTTAATAAAAAGATAGAACCTCTATATATTATTTTTCCTTCTTCATGTTGACTGATTTGATGAAGTAGAGTCATTTTAGATCCCTATGGATCACACCTCCCCTACTTAGGAATATTTTCGTCCCAAAAAAGCTTAGTGGGGGAGTAGATGAGGAAATAATTCCCTCACTTTCTCCTTGGAGTACCACCGGGATTGCCTTGGTGTATTTCCTTTCAGTCCAATCCACCAAGACTCTTGGGGACCTCTCCTAGTCTCTCTGACCTTCTGCTACATCACTACATACTCCTCCAATTTTCCTCGTGAGTCCAAGACGTAATCCTCAATGGAAGGTAACAACTATAGTCCTTCATATTCATCTAGCATGGATGGCTCATATAGGTGAAATTTCTCACAGATTACTACCGAGGACATCCTCATAAATTATGGTAAATCAAGTCGAAAGGAATTTTCTCCAACCTTCTCCAATATGTTTAAGGGTCCATATCGTAGTGGCTTGATCTTCCGTGCTTGACCTTATAGTCTCTCCTTGCTCAAGTAAATCCAAACTCTATCTCCAACATGAATTTTATGTTCCCTCCTATGCTAATTGTTCCTAACTTTGTACTTGGCTTGAGATTTCTCTAGCTATTCTTTGAATTTGAGATGGATATGTTGGATCCTCTCAATAAATTTGTTTTCTTTAGTCACCTCTGTGTCGCATGTCTCCTCTTCATCCTACAGCCAAACTATTATGTCCAGCAGATTTATAAGTAGATATCCCAAGCATGCTTCAAATGCTGACTTCATAGTGGATGTGTGTATTTCCTGGTTATAGGAATGTTGAATGTAGGCTAAGGAATGATCACAAGTCCTTAGATATTTTTTGTTATACTCTTTGATCAACTGTACCAAAGTCATGTTTACCACCTATGTCTGTCCATCTATCTATGGATGGAAAGATATGCGCCTCTATAACCTGGTATCCATGTTGTCCCAAAAATTAGTCCATAATTTCCCCAAGAACCTGGAATCCCTATCAGAAACAATAGACTTTGGCAAACCAAAATGCACCCATACATTACAAAAGAAAAATATATTTTTCCTCATGTGATTTTATTGTCTTTTTACATGCCATAAGAATACACATCTGACTGAATCTATCAACAACAACATATAGATAGTCATGGAAATGTTTAGACATAGGTAATCCTCCTACAAAATCCATAGAAATGTACTCCCATGGAAAAGTAGGTACTGACAAAGGAATATACAAACCCTCCTTCCTAGTCTTATGCATGTTGGTACTGTTATCTCATTTTAGTGATTTTAACTAAAATTGAGGTAACCATAGGAAATTTTTGGGAAAATCTCTTAAAATTCCCTTTGAAAGAGATTTTTAGGTTTTCGGGTTTCCATTGCATGAAAAAATATTCCCTACATACAACATGTCTCATGTTCCCCGAAACCCAAAACCTGATTACCTAAGTACCTAATGCCAGGTTTTCAAAACTTCCAAGCATCGCAACATACCTTGCAAAATACATGTTTCATGTCTCATGTTTCCCGAAACCTGAAATGAAGCAAATTGGGTTTTCAGGACCTAGAAGCATATAAACATCTAATGCATCATGTCTCATGTTTCCCAAAACCTGAAACCTGAAATGTATCATGTCTCATGTTTCCCAAAACCCGAAACCTGAAATGAATCATGTCTCATGTTTCCCAAAACCTGAAACCTGAAATGAAGTAAATGCATCATGTCTCATGTTTCCTAAAACTTGAAACCCAAAATGAATTAAATGCATCATGTCTCTCATGTTTCCGGAAACCTGAAACCTGAAATGAAGCAAATCCTTTGTTATGGGTTTCAGATGCTCCAAGCATGATGACATGTCATTAATGTCTAGTTTTCTGGTAGTTGGCACATGCGTCAAGTGAGGTGTAATTAATGTTTCATGTCATTTCCATCCAGAGATTGACATGTATTTTTCATTTTTGTTTCATCACATAGGAAGAACAGTTTGGCTTTGTCTCCTGCGTGAGAGTCAAGAAAAATAGGATTCTTGTTAAAATGACTATTTTCTAGGATTCATCCTAATTTCTCTCTGCTCTTTCTATTATAAATAGGAGAGGTTTGTGCATTCCAAAAAGGGGAGAGATTTTTTATCAAGAGCTATTGTTAAGAAGAAGAAAAACTTTGTATTTTCTTTTAAATCATTGAGGAATAGAAACAGATGTTATTTTTGCAAACTTTGTGTTGTGGGATTCATCTATCTTAGAAGATTGTTCTTACGTCCAAGATCTTAAGCTATTCTTTGTTTAGTGTTCTTGATTGTTTTAATCGCTCCAAACATTACACTCATTATCTAAAATTCGTATGAGTATTTCTTGATTTGCATTTGCTTGAAATAAAATACGTTCCTCTTATTCTCTTCTTACTATGTTTTTTCCTTACTAGTTTCCTTTCTAACACATTCTATTTCTGAAACTGTAATATCTTCATTTTGTATTGATATGGATTCTGGGATTGTATCCCAATTCCATGGTTAGAATAGTGTGAATATCGTACATATCATTTCCGTTGTGTTTTAAATTAGTAATAAACAGGTAGCCTCACATATCTTTAAAGAGGGATTCAATCCCATGTACTGTGGTTGAGCCTCATATTTTGGTCTGATAAAATATCCAACCAAGAGTTTTTGGTGAGTCTGCTAGGGAATATGGATTGATAAGAATAATCTTATGCTATTGGTGTCTGGTGACTTCGTATTTTCCTTATTTTCAAAAAGATCTATTTTCTAGTTCAAGCTAGCAAGAATTGTCTTCACTCGGTCAGGCTGAGCCACGGGTGAAACTGATCCATTCTTTGATTTGCTTCAGCAACATAATTTAAGACTTTCACCCAACAGTGTTGCATCTAGCTGAGTGAGAAGTTCTTCACCTATCCGAAGAACTCGGGTTCTTTAATAACAAGAAGTTTCTACAACCTACCATGCATTATTCTTGTTGGATACTCAAATTCCTATACACACTTCATTCAAAAGAATGACAGCACAACCTATTCCTTGGGAGGTGGCTAGTAGTCCTCTTTCCCTAACTCCGCCATTGCATGATCTACCACATGGGTCTCATAAGAATATTTCTAAGTTCAACGATGATGGGAAGTAGGACCTTGATGAACACATCACTTCATTCTTTGTCGCATGTGGCATTCTTGGAGTTGCTCATGAAGACATCTCTGTTTGACTCTTCATTGAGACAATGCATGGTGTAGTAGTAAAATAGTTCTACCATATTTTAAATGAATACATTACCAACTATACTACCATGTGATCTGTATTCGAAGCAAGGTTCAAACCAGTGGAATATTTTCATGCCTTATTAGCACAACTTACACACATGAAGAAGGAGTCTTATGAACCCATTCGAGACCTTATAGCCAAATTCAACAAGCTGATTCATAAGATTCCAGACATAGCCATTCCCACTCTTAAAAATCAAAAGTGTTTCTTCATCAACACTCAGCCCCCTGATGTGAGCTTCTTGTTATGAAGATCTATTATCCCTGATTTGGCCACTGCTCAAGCTACAGCCACTGAAATAGAAGATGATCTTATTCTGGATCGAAAGATCATAAAAGAGTCATCTAAGCCTAAAATTCAGAGCTCTTCTTAGAGTACTACTAATCCTATGATTCAGAAGATGGCCAATGACTTGATCACTTTAAAGAAGCAAATGTCCCAACAAGTGACCAACGTTCCTTATCAGGATATTCCTAGACATAATTTCAACAATGCCAATGGAACTCCCGTAAGAGATAGGAATCGGTTGATCACTGCTCCCACTAGGCTGGCTATTGAAGCTCATCTTGTCAATGCAGTAGTTGAAATAGTTGATGATGGTGAAGAAAAAAAAGATCAAGATTCAAATGAAGCTTTCGAAGCTTTAGGATATGCTGATGAGTCTTTTGACGATTCAGCTGGTGACTCAAACATCGGGTACTTGGAGTACAAAGAAGACGAAGGTGAGCATGATGGCCAATCATTTACAGTCTTCACTTGATCCCAATCTCATAACCCCATAAAGTTGGTTAAAGGCTCTAAGGAGAAAAGTAAAGAAGCTCCTATGGTTATGGCTAAAAGAGGCTCTCCTATCTCAGTGCAAACTGAAAAGGAGATAACTTGTTATCCCGTAAAATTGACAAGGGCAATTTTACCGATAACCATACCAAAAATTTTGTTCTGATCCCTCGTTAGGGATCCCTTGCGTTCGAAACGTTGTAAAAATCCCTTCCCAGGAAATCTAGTTTTCAAACTTAGTCTTTTTTGAGTCTTTTTTGGCTGGGCGCATGAAATTGCTTTGCAACACTAACTTTTGATGCGCCCCCTTAAAAGCCTTTGGCGTATGGTTTTCAATGTTAACAAAAATTTTCATGCACCAAAGAATGTTGAACCTTCCCTACGCGTGCCAAGGCGCATGCGCTTGTGTTAGTACACCTTTTGTTGCGCCACTCTTTGGTGTGCCAAAGGGCAAGCATAATATTTGTGCAACAAAAAGTTTTGGTGCGCCAAAGGGTGCACATAGCTTCGTATCGACAATAGATTTGGTGCGCCAAAGGCACGCTTAATCTTCTGTTGTCAAAAAATTTCATGTGCCAAAGGGCGCATGCTTTCTCCTGTCGACAGCAACTTTCATGCACCTTTTAAAAAGTAGGTGGCGCATTGATGACCAATTTTTCTATATATATGTGCGTGCATGCCCAAAGTGTCATTTTCACTTTTCACCGAACGCGTGATTTTTCTACGCCTGTCAGCCCTTGCGCGTCGTTTTTAGAGCCTTGTGGACCCGTCGCGCGTCTCTTACTATTTATCCAGGTAAGGGGTTCTTCTCCTTGTCTGTTTTGTGTTTTTGTTTCTAGGTGTGTTCTTGGTCTGGTTCTAGCTTGCTAGTCGGTTTCGAAATAGAAATGCGTTGGCCTAGCCTCCTTCGTTTGCTATCTACCCCCCCCATGCTATCCTTCCTCTTTCTAGATCTGTTGGAGAAGGACGTTTTCTTGAGACAGTGGTTGTGGCCCTCCTAATCTAGATCTTTTTATTTACACCGCTGAACCTTTCGAAATAGGAGTAGAGGAACAAGAGGAATTTGAACCATAAAGAAACCCCCTTTGAAAAGAAGGTTTGTTCACTGTCTTTTCCACTTGGCGCATCGGCGCATCCTGCAACACTAAGAACATTTGTGTCCCTTTGGTGCATCTGACCACCTTGTAACGTGAGCAAAACCCACGCCAATGGTGCACCCTTTCTGCTTGCTGCATCATTAACCTCTGCGCCCTTTAGCGCGTCTCTTTCACATGTTACAAGTGCTATGCTCGTGCCCCTTTGGCGCACCATCCTTTTATGCTGCATCACGTTTCCATGCGCCCATGGCGCACCCATATTCCATGCAACACAAAGCTTTATCTACGCAAGTATAAAGCTATAAAGACGCAGGCGCATCCCCGATTGCAATAACATTATGATGTGTAAACTCTTTGTGCGCCACGCCATATGCCTTTGGCGCACGAAAATTCAATGTTACATGATTCATCCATGCGCCGAAGGGCGCACCAAATACCAATGCAACATGAAAATTCTATGCGCCCTTTATAAAATGTAATCTGCAACATCAATGCACCATGCGCCTTATCTATTTGGCTTGCAAGTTACAATTTTCATGCACCCTGCGCCCTGAGCCTTAAAATCTCTAACTCTTTCTTCTGCTAACTTTCCAATGGAAGATCAAATGACTAATTCGACCTTTTTGGATTGGGTCTCGCTTCTTCTTCATGCAGATCAGCAACTGAGTTCAAAAGAACATATGTCTACATCCAGCAAGAGACCCACCAAACCAAGAGGAAAGGCTAAGCTTACAAAGGAAGAGATGAAGTACAAATATCAAAGGGTCAGGATGCCGAATCACAGGCTGAATGCAGTATGGATGTCAGAGACTCAGAGTTGGGTCACATTGACATGGAAGAATTTTGGGTTAGAACTTAGAAGGTTACAAGAAGTCCGCGGATGGAAAAATTAATAGGCAGTGCCCTGCACTTTGCCAGAGGAATCCTCGTCAGTGCCGTCAACAATGAATTCATGATGGTGATTGCACAATCTTACAACAAGGACACAAGATGTGTCAAAAATAGCAAGGGCGAGGTAGTCATAAACCTCACTGCCCGTCATTTTGAGATAATGCTCGACATCCCTCACCACCGACACTTTGTGGCCATCAGCCAAGAAGAGTGCATCAAGGCCTGGGAAGATAATGAAGACCAATGCATGCAACTAATGAACGAAGTCTACTTGAAGAACAAGAAGGTGGTAACCTGGTGGCCCCAAATCATCCACCGCAGTGATTTCTCAGAAGAGCTCAGTGATACTATTACTTTCCTGAGTAGAGTCTTCAGGATTTCTGACACCCCACTACTTCCATAAATGGATGCTGAGGTACTTGGAAACAATGAATAAGAATGTGCCTGAGCAGTGCTTTTGCTGGGGAGAAATAATAAGTAGCACCATCTCCGAGCAGCTACAACAATTCACCACAATGGGAGTGTTCCATATGAACTCCTATGTAGTCTACGCTGTAGCGTCGGAGAGGGATTATCCAGGGCTAAACCGAAGTGGAATTTGGCCTCAGGTCAAGATATATGAATATTATCCAGAACTAAGGCTGGAGAATAGCATCCCTCAATTTGCCAAAATTAATGATGCTTTCTTCTATCACATCATTTGCCTGTTAAGGCCAAATCTGACTCATGGTCGTACGACCAAAAACATTGTGTCAACCGTGGAGAAGTGGGGGGCCCTGTTCACCCAGTTTCCCACATTTACCTATCTGAGGGCGGTCAACTTCTTGGGCGAGCCAACCAGGCTACCGAGGTATGCTGGACCTAAGCTGATTCTGCTGGAGCTGTCAAGGTAACTAATCACATATCACGAAAAGTGCCTGAAAAGAAAGAAGGGTGGAACTCCTTTCCCCCTCACAGTAGGCTGATACACATGCTCTTCTCACCACAAGGTGAAGGAAATTTTTACAGAGCTGGAGTTACTCAATTTGAAGCATGACTTCCCAGCCAGGCCCACCTTCGACCCAAGGGGCTGCCTGCCAAGGGCTAAGCTTGATCCGATCCATGTCCCTCAAATTGAGGATATTTACATTGACGTCATCCACGAGGTGGAACTCAGAAGAAAGGATCATTCTCGCTTAGCATTGGCGGAAATTATCCAATACGGAGTGGCCATTGTCCCCAAAGGCTTCCAAACGATGGAAGATGAAGTAGACAAGGTGTATAATGACACGGAAGGGGATGACTGGCCCTTCCCGGCCATTGACAGAAGCAAGGCTCCTCAAACAATTGAGGAGAGGGTCAAGGAGACTATGCACAGAACAGAGCACTGGTGCCGCATGAACGGGTTGATCTACCTCGGGGTAGATTTCACAACCTCCCCATTGGGCAATGCACCTCCAAGGTCCAAGAAGAAGCTAAAAGGCAAAAGTGTAGAAGGTGAACCTAGCACCATTCAGGAAGAAACCCCTGGAAGTCCTCCTTCCACAGCGCCAGAACAGGTAATAACTTTGGATTCGCCAGAGAAAGAAGCAGCGAAGGATAGTCCCATACGCCCATCCACTCAGGATGTCGGCATTGCTACAACCATAGAAGTCCCTTCTATCCCTTCTTCTTCTCTTCCTTCTCCTCCTCAAGTGACTCACGCGACCACCCCTTTGGTCGCGTCCTCTATCCCTTCTTCTACTCTTTCCCCACCTCTTCGTCTATCTTCTCCTACCTCGCTGATTTATCTTCTTCCATTTCTTCCCTCATTTCCGGGCTCCCTTCCCTTCCTATGTCTTTTGCAGCTACGGTTTCCCTTCCTCTCGTGGACACTTCTTCGGCTATGCTTTCAATGCCACCGCCACGTGTCTCCACGTTTTTCCCCTCTTCTACTGCTGCCCCCTCCTCCTCTGTCTCTGGTCCTTCTATGGGACCAGCCTGGATCTCTAAGTAGCTGGGCCAGCAAAAGAGGAAAGTTCCCATCGCTCCGATGGACTTTTCAGTAATTCCAGCCAAAGGGGCAAAGAAGCAAAAGCCTGTAACACGCTTCTCTCAAAGTGATGCAGGTGAGAGAGTTATAGAAATAACATACCCTGATCCCCTCAAGGAGAAAAAAGATCTATCTCTGACAGATTTTACTGTGACTCAAGTCACAATGGGGACGTCTTCCGAAAGTCTCTAGGGGGAAGCTCTTTCCACAGTCGATACCCTCTGCAAAAAGCTTCAAGAAATAAAAGAAGAGAAAAGGCTATTGAAGGAGCAGAACAAATATCTGCTTCAAGCCTTACAGAAGATGGGTAGTGCACCTCCCACGACTACCGCCGAGACTTCTGAGCTTCTTAGCCAAGAGAAAATCAATGAATATTCAAAGATCGGCGAGCAGGGTATTTCCGTTTCTGCTTGGAGGAGCCAGATCCTCAAGGACAATGAAAGAGTGATCGCCGAATATGTCAATTCATATCTAAACATCAGAAAGGTGAACAAGGAACTCCAAGCATTAGTGGGTCCCATATCAGAAGAGCTAGAACATGCTAGAATCCAACATGAGACCTTTCAACAAATGTTCAACTATTCAGTCGAAGATCTGGTCAAGTTCGGAGTTTTCAGCCATCCAAGGGCCCTCAACAAAACCATGTCCACTCTGGACTATCGGATAGATCAGCTAGAATTTGTTCTGGAAAAGATAGACAAGGTGAAGTAAGAGGCCCTGGATGCGATGCATCAAATGGAGCGAATTGTTCTTAACATGTCTCCAGGGCTGCTCACTCATTCCTTTACCATGAGATCAGCTGATGAAACTATCTGGATCTTCAAGGAGATCGCTTCTCAAGGAACGGGGCCAGAGGTCACATTTGACACTGAATCTATCAACAACCTACTGGCCTGTAGGGATTTCATCGGGTTCCTCATCGAGGCGGAGAAAGATTATTCTAAACTCCTAGAAAAGCTCATAAGCGAGCGGGAGACTTGCGAAGAAATTAGCGAACGGCACAAGGATCCATCACAGGATCAATTTGGACCCATGATTAACAAGTTTTTGGAATACCGCGCTCAGTTCCACATATCATCTCCTGAGCAGCATCAGAAGCAGGCAACCCCCTTTCAGCCGCAGGATGACGATGATGAGTAGCTGCTTCTTTTTCTTCTTCCTCTTCTTCTTATTCTCTCTATTCTCCAACTTTCTTGTTGAAATCTCTAAAGTGTGTTGGCACAAATGATGACATCATCCATGTTGCATCATGGGATGATGTCATCCATCAAGTTGTCAAAAGTCAACATGACTTTTAGATATTTTGTAAATATCTTTGTAAATATTTGTTGGCTCCTTTTTGCTTTTCTCCTCCTCTCTTCTATAAATACTGGAATACTTGTTATATTCGAGGGTGAACATTTTTTAGATGAAAATAGAAGTGAGGAGAGAAAGAATTTGAGCTTTATTGTAACAGAAGAAAACAGTAATACAAATATTAAGACTTTGTGCTCAATAGCTGTGTTATGCATTAGATCTTCCTTACGTTAGATCTGTATGTGTTTAATCTGTTGGATTCATATCTACTTTTCTGTCATTTACTCATCAGTATTGCTTTGTTTATTTATGCAAGTAGGTTTGGCTCTGTTTACTACCAACCTAACAACATAAATCTTCTGACCTTTCTGCTTTGGAATTCATTTCTTTTCTTCCTTCGGATCTGTTCTTTCTCTTTTCCCTCTTTTATTCCTTTCTTTTCGTAGCCTGAAACACTCTACTGGGATGAGATCCCAAACCCCTGAAGGTAGAATCTGTGAGACTTGCATAGATTCCTGCTGGTAGAATAGCAATAAACTAGTTTCGCTTTGCTGACTCAAAGAGGGGCTAAGCCCTGCACACTGTTGGCTCGTCTATCCATAGATCTGTCCAGGCGACAGATTTTCGTGCCAACATAACTAAAAAGGTAACTTCATCTTCTAGCTCTTTTTCTCCTGCCCCCAAGGCCAGTACCTTGGCTTAGACTAGTACAACTAGAACTGAGCCCACCATCATTCCCTCATATACCACTTTCGACATTATCGATCATTTAAAGAAAACCAAAATCCAAATGTCGGAATCTGAATACCTGTAGTCCAACCCTAAGCAATTTGAGAAACTTTCCAAATTTATTAGAAGTAAGGATGTTATCCATTCATCTTCAAAAGGGATTTTTGCTAGTCCCACTCAGCCTTTACCTCATAGTAATATGACATTTGCTGCTTTTTCGGGAAAGATTGAACTATTTTATTTATCCTTATAAATGATTTTAAACTCAACAATTATATAATTTACTCAGGAGCCTCTGATAATGTAATGCCCACAAAAGTAGACCATGCCCTTGGACTTACCTTGAATAAATATTATGGGTGGTGTTACTCCATGGAAACTAAACAAGTCCCTTTGATTGGCCAAATCAAGGATGCACAGTTTGCATTTGTTGCCTTCCCTGAAAATTGAGTAAAAATGACTATCCTAGTTGTTGATATCCTGGCTGCTTATGGTATTCTCTTAGGAAGAGGTTTTGTAAAGATTTGGAGGATAAATCAACATGGATTGGACCAAAGCTAAAATTCTAGTAAATGCAGTTCCTCGTGTCCTTCACCCTGAAGCACAAGCAAAGTACCTAGTCACTAAATCAGATGATCCTAAGGCTCAAATTCTCTTTGAAGATGCAAGCTTGGTTAATTATTTCATGACATCTGAGGTGCCCTATGTAGAAGTCAAAGAAAAATATCCTAATTCTATTTAGACCCTTGAGTTCGATGGAAGCTGTTCAACTACTGGATCAGGCGCTGGTGTGGTTCTCATATCTCTAGATTTTGAGATTTTTTCTTTCACCTTCAAGATGCAGTTTGAAAATACTAATAACATAGCTGAGTACAAAGCTTTGTTATTAGGATTAGAAATGGCAAGGAAAAAGGGGATCTGAAATCTCAAAGTGAAGGCAGATGCCAAGTTGATTTTAAATCAAGTAAGGGGATCTATTAGGTAAAAAATGATCACCTAAGGCATTACAAGAACAAGGTGTAGGACAACATAGAATGCTTTGATGCTTTTTCCATTAAGGAAATTTTGAGAGATCACAATGATAAAGCTGATTATTTAGTCATGTCTACATCTCTTCTCCTTCCTCACCCAAAGTTCAAACAGGACAAGTATACCATTGAGATTGTGTATCATCCAAGTGTTCTAGATAATTCAACACATTGGCAAGTGTTTAATGATGATCAACAGGTATTCTCTTTTCTTGAGAAAGCTAATAATTTTAGCGATATTTATTTTGAAGGATTGAGATCAGCTTTCCATGAGTCTTTCTCAAATTCATATCAAGAAATTGATGGTGAATTCATCCAGCTTAAAGGCAATAAGATTCCAAAGGGATTAGTTTATCTAGAAGGTCTATTTGACAAACATGACCGTTTCATTCAGGATAAAAGGAAAGATGAAGATGCTTCCTTGTTAGAGGTGGATCAAGTTAATCTGGGCTCTTATGACTAACCACGGATGGTAAACATTGGGAAATGTTGTTCTCCAAAGGAGAAAGAAAGATTCACTTCACTCCTAAAGAGATATATGGATGTCCTAGCATGGTCATATGTAGATCTAAAGTCTTTCAAGCCCAAGGATGTGCAACATAACATTCCTTTAAAGCATGAGGTTAAATCCTACAGGAAAAAGCAAAGGCATTACAATCCAAAGATCTCAGGGACTATCCTTTCAGAAATTAAAAAGATGTTAGATGCAAGGATTATCTTTCTAGTCCATCATTCCACCTAGGTTTCTAACATTTTCCCTGTCAGAAAGAAGAATGGTGAGATTTAGATTTGTGTTGATTTTCAAAACCTTAATCAGTCTTCGTTAAAAGACAATTACGAATTGCCTATCATGGGTCAAGTATTGTAGACTGTCACTGGATCAGAAATGTTATCCATGCTTGACAGATTTTTGGGGTATAATCAAGTCGAGGTAGCCTCTGAAGATCAACACAAGACAACATTCACCACCCCATGGGGGACCTTTTCTTACAGAAGGATGCCTTTTTGTTTGATTAACATTGGAGCCATTTTTCAAAGGGATATGAACTTATCTTTCAGAGATTTGATGGGCAAGGTCATAGTTGTGTATTTGGATGACTTGGCAGTCTTCTCTAAAAAGAAAAGTGATCATTATGATCATCTAGAGCAGGTACTCTTAAGGTGCAGGCATCATGGGATTTCATTAAATCCTAAAAATTCCATGTTCAGAGTAACAGAAGGAAAGTTGTTGGGTCATATCGTGACTAAAGAAGGAACCAAGATCAACCCAGAGAGGATGAAGGCCATCCAAATCTTTACCCTACCCACAAGCAAAATTGGGGTGCACTCCTTTTTTGGGAAGGTCAATTTCCTAAGAATATTTGTACCTGACTTTGTTGATAAAACCAAGGATATCCTTAGGATGATTAAAGGTAAAAATCCATTTCGATGGAGCACTAAAGGGAAGCTTACTTTCGACAGAGTTAAAATAGTGATTTCTCACACTCCTATTCTGGTATGCCCAGACTTCCGCACATACAGTATCGACCATCCTGATGCAAGAGAACGAAGAAGGAATCAAAGCTCCCATCACTTTCATAAATTTCCCACTAAAGGAACATGAATTGAAAATGTCACAAATCAAAAAGCATGCTTACGCAGTGGTGAGAGCAGTGAAGCATTTCAGGTACTATGTGTTGAGTTCTCACACTCTCGTTCTCGTTCCTGATACTACACTTGAGTCCATTTTGACTCAACAAGAGTTCGATAGTCAATGAGGTAACTGGATAGCTAAAGTCCAAGAATATGACTTAGACATCAAACCTACCAAGTTGGTAGGAGGAAGAGGCATGTGCCAACTAATTGCAGAAAATAAGTCTGAGATAGAGTATGAGGAGACTAAAGATACTTCTTCAAAATTGCCCATGGTGCTTTTTGTAAGCACAACTGATGAATGGTATATAAACATCATTTTCTTCTTAAATTATGGTGAGTGTCCCCCTCATTTAAGCCAAAAATAAAAGAGGATAGTTAAACTCAGGTCTGTAAGATACATGCTTTGGGACAATGGTATATATAAGAAGGGTATTTATGGTTTATTCCTACGTTGTGTTGATAAGTCTCAGTAGATAAGGTTGCTAGAATCCTTCCAAAATATAAAATGCAGAGGAAATTTCTCTTCTTCCATGAAAGCTTACAAGATCTTACAGGCCAGGTACTATTGGCCTACTCTCTTTGGAGATTCAACAGAATGGGTGGCTAAGTGTGAAGCTTGTCAACATTTCGTTGGCCATCCTAAGCTGACTGCTCTCCCTTTAAATCCAGTGGTAATTGAAGAACATTTTCACCAATGGGGAATTGATTTCATTGGAGTACTAAGCCCTTCCTCTAGCACTGGTCATAATTATATGCTCACCACCACTGACTATTTCACCAAGTGGGTGGAAGCTTCTCTAATCAAACAAGCTACCTCCGAAGTTTGCAATTTTCTCAAAGAGAATATAATTGTTAGATTTGGCATTCCTCACAAGATTGTTACTAACAATGCTTCCAATTTCTCATCAAATGAGTTGACTAATTTTTTTTATGGGTTTGGGACTACATTGGCTCACTCATCTAACTATTACCCCCAAGGCAATGGTTAGGCTGAATCCAGCAATAAGAACCTGGTGACCATAATCAGAAAGATAGTTGATGAGAATCAGAGGACATGGCACAAAGCATTGTACAATGCATTATGGGTAGATCACATTACTCCTAAGTGAGCTATTAGAATTTCCCAATTCTAGTGTATGGAACTGATGTTGAGATTCCTATCTCTATAGAATTTCTAGCCTTATGGTTTGCTAAAGTGATTGAGGATGAAACTTTTCAAAGTTCTATTGAGAAAAGAATAGTGTACCTAGCTAGGCTAGAAGAAGAATGGAGAAAGGTGGTGGATGGCATTGTAGACCCTCAGAGAAAAGTCAAAAGGATATTTAAAAAGAGATCAAAGCAACATGATTTCTAGATTGGAGATCTAGTACTTCTCTGGGATAAGAGAAGGGTACAGAAAGAGATGCATGGCAAGTTTGACTCTTTATGGAAAGGTCCTTTCAAAATCCATCAGCTGAATGGTGAAAATATCTTATGTCTATCATATCTTGATGGAGAGTTGCTCCCTCTACCTTTCAATGGCCAACATATGAAGTTGTTCCATCAATGATGCAAGATGCTCTCTTACACTGTATTATAATCTATTTTCAGTCATGTGTTTGCTTTCTTTCTTTCTTTCTTTCTTTGTTTGGTTTTTATTCTTCCGACTCCGTAGCCCAATGGATAAATATTTTTGATACATGAGTTCTCTTCCTTTGATTTCTCAAAGAAATTCCCCAACTGGAGCCAGCTGTTATCTCATTTTACTGATTTCAGCTAAAATTGAGATAACTGTGTGCATGTATAATTTGCTTAATGCTAAATCAAATGAAGCAAGAACTACCACCTAAAATAGTTCTAAAATTTAGCTAATTATCATGATAAGAATTAAACAAGGGTTAGATGCTAGCATTCATCAATACAAACTTTGAAACTAACAATGCTAAATATCTAAACTCCTCTATTCTCTAACAACAAATAAATGAATGGACCTAAGTAAGCTCCATGGCTATCAAAATAGTTGTCCTTAATGCTCCAAGAACCTAGGAATGGGGGCTAATCAAAGTTGGGCTACAAGACCCTTTTGACACCTCCCATATGACCCAAGCACTTTAAGAAAGAGGCTTAACTCTTCAAGATGATGAACTCTCAAAAGGGCAAGGTGCAAGCTCTTAGTCTCTTTGCTATATGCTTTGCATTTACTCTCTTAGAAAGTTTAGGTGTAAGTAAAAAGGTAGGTGGAGGGCTCTTTATATAGCCCAAAGGATAAAGGATTCAACACATTCTCATGAATGTGGGATAAAGGTAAAACATGATTAGGAATGGATAAGGTTGCTTTATTAAAGGTAACCTTACTTTAGAAGGGTTTAATACATGTTTAGTAAGTCATGGGAGTTGGGGGTATTTTAATTAATCAAAGGTGATTAATTAATAGGTAGGTGTAAGCTTATAGAAGCCAATTAGAGGAATATTAGTGTGATTTAGGCTATTATAAGGGGATTAAATCAATTAAATATTGATTTATTGGTTAAATGGAAGGGAAAGCTAATTAATTAATAATAATTAATTAGTCTAGGTAGAAGGGGTGATTTATTAACGGAAGGTTGTTAATTAGGGTATTTGTTAGATAGTTGACTTAATTAATTAGCGTATTGTAATTAATTAACGACAATAAGAGGGAATATGAGCATTTTTGAAGATGTATCGTTGATTTGCAAGAAAGGGAATAATTAGCACAATTTAAGTATTTAAATTGCTTGGGCGTAATTATAGGTGTCTACATTTGCCCCTCTTTGGGGTGGCATAAGTGATGCCACTTCAAAGATAGTAGACAAAAGAGATTTTGAAGAGATGGAAGAAAAATTAGTAGGAGGGAGAGATGCCCCCTCGAGTGTCGATGGGGTGATAGAAGAACTCGATTGATGATCGAAAAAGGTGAGAAGTAGGCAGAAGAATGGGGAAGAGGCAGGATGCCCCGAGGAGAGGGAGAATTAGGGGTGAAAGGGAAGTGGTGTAGAAGAAATAAGGATGAGGGGAGAGAAGAGCTTAAGCTCTAGCCGCTTATTTGTTTGGAACAAATTTGATGTCATCATATTGCCATAGGAACTACATCATCGGTCCTTATGAAAAATATAAGCATACGACAAAGGTAGAATGACATGAAAAGCCATAATATGAACAATTGTCCATTGCTGAAAATACCAACTCCACGCAACATACAATAATGCAATGCAATACGAGAAGGAAACAAGCTCATATAACAGGGAAAACAAGTACGAATGCACATATCTAACCCAACAACGGTCAAGACAGTTGTACAAATGTTTTGTTATTAGTGTTGAAGAGATCCACAAGTTTGTGATTGACAACAAGGGTTAAAAATGATGCCCCAAGCAAGGATACATGCAAGGGGAAATGAAAATGGACACGGGGTCCATGAAAAGAATTTGTGCACAATGAAACAGCACCAGGAAACCAAAAGTGCCCCAGAGTACAGACGAAGCAAGTAGCTAGCTTTTGTGAATGGTTGTGAATCCAGTGATCCACGAGTCGTATTAATCGGGGAAGATGTGAGACAAACCAACAGGATATGGAGAAAATACCATGCGCAAGACACAAGTTTCAGCCATAAGAAGCGAGTTACCATTTTGTAGGGTGTTTTACTTTTTAGGAATTTTTTGAAAAATTTTGCCTTGTTTTTAGATTTTTTTGATATATATATATATATATATATATATATATATATATATATATATATATATTGTTTTTGTTGTTTTCTCGAAACAATGTTCTATTGTTTTTGTGTTTTTCTCGAAACAATGTTCTATTGTTTTTGTGTTGTCTGAAACAATTTTCTGTTGTTTTTGTGTTTTCTCAAAACAATGTTCTATTGTTTTTGTGTTTTGTGAAACAATTTTCTATTGTTTTTGTGTTTTGTGAAACAATTTTCTATTGTTTTTGTGTTTTTAATAGTTTTCCAAAGCTATGTGCAGGTAACCAAGAAAGCATGGATGCCCCCAGCGTTAGGTGGAGAATATACAAGGGCAGAAGCCATGCGCTTATGAACAAGAAGGTGAATTCGTTGAGTTGCCCCCAGCATAAGATGGGAAATAACGAAAGACCACGTCCCTTACAGATGAATAGAAGAAGGCAAAGCCAGATCAAGGCTAGACTAGATGGTGTGCACAAGGAAACTTGAAGGTAGAATCAGGTCCAGGACAAAGACAACTACCCTTCTAATACAGAATGCTTGTGAACAACGAATCCTCCCGAGGTGCCAGAAACTAGTTTTCACCCAAGGACTTGTCCAAAGTGCCATAATTGCGTGGTTTTCACTAGTGGACGACCTGTTTTCTCTTCTTTTTTTTGATGTTTTTATATATTTTTTATTTTATTTTTGATGTTTTTATATTTTTTTATGATTTTTATGACTTTCTTGTGCCATGTTTAGGCATAAAACCTCTTAAGATGCATGGAATTCATGAGCTCTCAGAGCTCATCACCATTGGGGTGAGCCAACTTGTATGCCCCTGTGCCATACTTGGCAACTATGACATAGGGTCCTAACCAGTGTGGTTCGAACTTCCCTTTCTTTTCTTGCTCTGTTCTGGTGTTGAACTGGTTCTCCTTCATAACTAAATCACCCACCTCAAACTAGCGATGGATGATTCTCTTGTTGTAGTTTTGGGAGATTTTGTGTTGATATACTTTCAGGTGATTAAGAGCGCGAATGTGCCTCTCATCCAGGAGCTCTAACTCAGCCAATCTTGCCACTCGGTAATCTTCATCCTTATCCAAATAGTCCCGAAGAGAAATTCGCAGGGATGGGAGTTCAATCTCTAAAGGGATGATAGATTGTGTCTCGAACACAAGGGAATATGGCGTCGCACCCGTAGGAGTGCGAATTGATGTTCGGTAGGCCCAGAGGGCTGGGTGGATTTGTAGGTGCCAGTTTCGACCAGTTTTGCTAACCATCTTCTCCATTATCCTTACCAAAGTCTTTTTTGTTGCCTCAGCTTGTCCATTACCCTGAGGGTAATATGGCGTGGACCATTTCAATCTGATTTGGAACTGTTGGCAAAGACCTTTCACAGTTTTGTTCTTAAATGACTTCCCATTATCTGTGACAATGGCTGCAGGGATACCATATCGGCAAATAATGTGATTCATGATGAATTTAGAAATTTGTGCTCCTGTGACATAGGTTAAAGGGACAGCCTCCACCCATTTTGTGAAGTATTCTGTAGCTGTGATGATATGTGTATGACCATCAGATGAGGTAGGAGTAAGCTTCCCTATTAGATCAAGCCCCCACTTGGAGAATGGCCATAGGGTAGTGATTGGTTGCAATGGTTGCGATGGAGCATGGATGAAATTTCCATACTTTTGGCATAGCACACATTTTCTAACATAATTACAACAATCAGTTTCCATGGTGGGCCAATAGTAACCTACTCTTAACAGTTTCTTAGCCAAGACCATTCCGTTTGTATGTGCTCCGCCTACTCCTTCGTGTACTTCTTTAATTGCCTGGATTGACTCCGACACATCCATACAACATAACAGATTCCCATCGTAGCCACGATGATAAAGTGTACCTCCTAACAGGGTGTAACGGGCTATTTGGTGAATTAGGCTCTGCTTTTCAGAGCGGGAGATTTGGGGAGGGAATGTACTGTCCTTAAGATAGGTGAAAATGGGTTCATACCATGGTGAATGGGGACCAACAACCTCACAAGCCAAGCAAGATTTTGGCATGTCATACGCGGGCTGGCGTAGATTTTCTACGAAGAATGGCATATCATTGTTCCCTGGCGGAATACGAAGCATAGATTCCACCGTTGCCATAGCATCTGCCGATCTATTCTGCGCTCTTGGGATTTGCTCAAAGGTAATGCACACAAAATACTCCTTCAGAGTTTCCACCAACTTCTTATAAGGTATGAGCTTGTCATCCTTAACTTTATACTCATCATTAACCTGTTTGATGATTAGCTGTGAATCACCTACAACCTTCACATGTTGAATATTCCACTTGATGGCTAGCTTCATCCCTGCAATGAGTGCTTCATATTCCGTAATGTTGTTTGTGCAAGGGAAGGCAAGGCAGAAAGCCTGTGGTATAGGATCACCTGAAGGAGTAATAAGGACCACTCCTGCACCTGAACCATGAAACGTAAAAGATCCATCAAAATGTATCTGCCATACGATAGATTCTTCAATGTAGAGCAAAGATGCATCTGGAAGATCCAGAATCAAAGGTTCTATGCTTTGCAAAGGTGCTTCCGTTAGCTGGTCAGCAAGTACTTGTCCTTTAATTGATTTTTGATGGAAAAATTCTATATCAAACTCACTGAGTAGAATGATCCAATTAGCCATTCTACTTGTGAGGGTAGGTTTGGACAACAAATACTTGAGTGGGTTAACCTTGGATATGAGCTTGGTCTTAGTATTTAGCAGGTAATGGCGAAGTTTCTGAAAGGTAAAAAACAACAGCCAAGCAAGCCTTCTCAATCTGAGGATAATTACATTCATAGGCGATGAGGGGTGTGACTCAGATAGTACACTGCTTTCTCTTTATGGCTAAGGTCATATTGGGCGAGCAGTGCACCAATAACACATTGCGTAGCGGAAATATAGAGCAAAAGTGGTTCTCCCCGAGTGGGAGGCATGAGGACAGGTGGATTAGCCAGGTACTATTTAAGCAAAGAAAAGGCTTGTTGTTGCTCAGGTCCCCAAATGAAAGTGATGTCCTTCTTAAGAAAATGAGTGAATGAGTGAAATTTATCTACAAGCTGGGAGATAAAGCGGTGAATGGCTTGAATTTTCCCTTGCAAGCTACGCAGTTGCTTGATATTCTTAGGTGGAGGCATTTCTGTGATGGCAGATACTTTGCAGGGTCTACCTCAATACCTCGTCTTGACACGATGAAGCCTAATAGTTTCCCAAATAGCACACCAAAGACACACTTCTTTGGATTTAGCCTGACTTTGTATTCACGTAGGCGTTCAAAGATACACCGCAAAATGATAGGATGTTCCTCTCTTGTTTTGGACTTTCCCATAATGTCGTCTACATAGTCTTCCATGATGTCATGAATCATATCGTGAAATATTACTGTCATGGCCCGTTGATAAGTTGCTCCCACATTCTTAAGGCCGAATGGCATCACCTAATAACAGAAGGTGCCCCAAGGAGTTGTGAAAGCTGTTTTGTGTTGGTCTTCCTCAGCGATCTTAATTTGATTATAACCCGAAAAGCCATCCATAAGTGATAACATTTCATACCTTGCGGTTGAGTCAACAATCATGTCAATGTTGGGCAACGGAAAGTCATCTTTAGGGCAAGATTTATTGATGTCCCTAAAATCTGTGCAAATTCGGATACCAATAGGTTTCTTCTGGACAGGAACAATGTTCGATATCCATTCAGAATAATCAATTGACCTGATGAATCATACTGCAAGCAACCTTTCCAACTCTTCTTTAACTAACAAGGCCACTCTTGGGTGCATCTTTCGAAGCTTCTGTTTGATAGGCTTAGCGTCTGCATGCACAACCAAGTTATGTAAGACCAAAGTTGGATCTAAGCCAGGCATGTCTTTGTAAGACCATGCAAACACATCAATAAACTCTCGCAGTAGCATAGTGAACGTCTTTTGTTCTCTGGCTGAGAGTGATGCTCCCAATTTTACTATCCTGGGATCTTCTTCAGTACCAATATTAACATCAATGGTTTCTTCAACTAACAATTTTGATGAATCCTCCATACACGTGGGATCGGGAGGTAGGTGGAGATCTTCATCCAAGGATGTCTCTACGAGATTTTCATCCTTGGCGTGGTCACTTTGTTTGTCCTTTGATTTTCTTATTTGTTTGTCAGCCAATGCCTCAAAGAGGTTTTCACTATGTGACTTGGACTTTGATTTTTTCCGAGGCTTTTCTTTAGAACTCTTGCCCTTGCTTTTCTTTAAATTTTGCTGACCACGAAGTTCAGCCTCCTCGCCGAAGTAGGCGCAGGTGTCTAAGTCGATAAAGAAACCCTTCTTGTGATCTCCAATGGGAATTGTATCCCTTATTCCCATGAACTCTGCAATAGCCTCGTCATTCTCGAATAAATCTAGTGGCACGTGACATTGTTGGTCCCATTCAACAAGGGAGGGGTATACAAGGTCAAGGGTTGGTTCATTGGGGGTGATGGTTAGGACAGCATTATTCATGAAAAGGTTCGTGGAGGCTAGATCCTCATATTGGCTACAACAGGAATCCGTATCGTTGTCTAGATAATCAGAGCTATCCTCATGCTCAGAACAAGTCGCATCTTGATCGTTGGGGTGTGCTCCATAAGTGCGAATCCCAATGCCATATCTTTCTGTTTTGAAATGTGGAAGAGGGATTGGTTTTCTTTGTCCTTGTTCATTCCTCCCACATCCTAGGCCTTTGTAGCCCATGGAGTACATCATACTGCTAGATTTTTCATATTCTGGGGTTTGATAACAAGATGGCTGAGTGTCCTCAGGGACCCAAGTAGTAGGTGGATCAAGTAATTTTTCCTCAGCTAACAAGCCTCCAGGTAGGAACGACCCAATAGTATGTTCCTCTCTAGGTCTCCTGAAGCAGTAGTTGGGTCGACCTCTAGTCTTGGGCAACAAGGAGAGGTCTGAAACCAAGATCGCTTGTTGTACATTATACTCCCCACAACCATATTCCAGAATTTTCATCTCCCATGAATTAAATGGAGATGTTGAAGTAGATGCCCCATGAGTGCAAGAACGAAGAGAATTTGAATCTACTCGAGATTCCATGGCCTCAGAATGAAGAGGGACAACTATATCTGTGGAGGGACTTGCATATGTACCCTTTCGTGCAAAGCTATTAAGAGCTCTACAATGAGAAAAGGGCTCTGAGTCTCCTGGTATTATTACTGTATGTCCCTCATGCTTCAGCTTGATGCATTGATGAAATGTTGATGGCACTACTTACATGGCATGGATCCATGGTCGGCCTAGAAGCATATTATATGGAAGTTCCAAGTCTAAGACGTGAAACTTTGTCTGATGGAAAGTGGGGCCCACCTCCATTGGCAACGTAATGGTGCCTACTAACTCTCTTTCCGCGTTGTCGTATGCGGTGATAGTGATGATATGGGACTCAAGATCTGCCTCTGTATGTCCCAATTGTTTGACCAACTTAAGCGTGTAGATATTTAATCCTGATCCATTGTCCACAAGCACCCATTTGATTTTCCTGCGGGTGACAACTACCTCAATGTATAAGGGAAGATTATGTGTAGGATTCTCAGTAGGGACCTCCCTATGGTTGAAAGTGAGATGCTCACTGGGTGCAATATTTGCCACCGCGGCTTGAAGGTATGCAGGATCAACTTCTAAAGGCACTCCTGACCCCTGAAGAGTTTGATAAACAATTTCCTTATGCACATTGGATATCTTGAGAAGATCTAAGATCGAGATCTTAGCAAGTGTCTTCTCAAGTTGTTCTAAAAGGTTATATTTACCAGTTTGCGGGGTCAACAAAGAGGGTTCTGGAATCACGAGACGAGCACGCCTTGTTACCGCAGCGCAGTCCTTTCCCTTGATCTGGATGGTATTGACACGGTTAGTAGGGGAGCGAATACATCCGATAAGTGAATCGTAATGATTGTTATCTCTCTTAGTATACAAGTAATTCATGGCTTTATAGGTTTGGGATGACTCTCCCCGATCCGGTTTTTCCTTTTCCGACTTATCATGCTTGGGGAATGGTTCCTTATAAATCCCCATTTTCTTGTTAGGTGTTTGCATGTGGCTAGGGTTATCCACCTCTATCTCCCCATTGTCAATGAGGTCTTGAATATAGTGGCGAAGTCACAAACATTTGTCTGTTTTATGACCTTTAACGCGATGCATTTCGCAGTATTCATGCTCCTTATACCATGAAGGTTTAGGAGCGTTGTCATCGAATGGTTGTGTTGTAGGATAGGTCATCATGTGGGCCGCATCCAACTATTTTAGTATGACAGACAACAGCTCATTGAGGGAGGTGAATGTTCTTCACTTTGGTGGTGGTTGAATTGGGCCCTTGGTTAGTTTAAAAAGGTTGACTGGTTTGGACCGTTTGAACACGTTTGGAATCAGTGATTCTGTCTCCCACCACGTTTTTGTTTTTGTTGAAGATCTTTGGCTTTTCAGCGGGTTTGACACTTTGGTTGTCTTTAGATTGGGTTTTTAGGGTGCCTTTGGCAATGAGAGATTTTTCTATTTGAATCCATTTCTCGATAACCTCCTCAAAGGTGTGGACACAATGCATTTGGAGGTGGAAAGCTATATCTGGGTTGAGATTAGGGACGAAAATACTGACTAGCTGCTTCTCAGGGAAAGCACAAGGGAAGCGACTAGCTATCCCTCTCCATCGTTGGAGGAAGCTGGCGAAGGTCTCATTTGGGTGTTGTTTTGTGTTGCACAAGTCTGCCATGGTGATGTCACTCTCTATGTTATATGAGAAATGACGCACGAATCTTTCCGCCAATTCTGGCCAGGTGAAAATTGATCCTCGTGGCAAGCGCGTAAACCATTCTAATGCTTGACCTCCGAGACTCTTAGGAAAAAGTCTAATGAGGTAATTATCACTATAAGACACCTCTTGACATGCCATGTAGAAATCTTTAACATGATCCCTTGGGTCTCCCTTTCCTTTGTATTTGTTGAACTTTGGCATATCAAATTTCTTTAGAAAGGGTTGAAGGGTCATTGTCTTGTCAAAAGGATAGGGGCATAGTTCTTCGTATTGGTATTTCCTAATACTCCCTATATTGCTTTCTTGTATGCTCGCAAGCGTTGATTTCATAGATTGTACTTCTTGTACGAGCAATTGTTCTTTAGTGGGAGAAACGGGGATGTTTACATGATGATACCCTGTGTCTTCTTCTCCTTGGTTTTCTCGATGGAGTTCGTGGATCCTAAACTTAGGCTTTGACTTTTGAACGTTCTTGTTTGTGTCTTTCTGTACTTGGAAAGTAAGCAAAGCTAGTTGTCAGCTTAAGTTACTGAGTTGTTGTTGGATTGTGACTTGGTTTGTGTCTTCTTCTTCTAAAGGTTCCTCCTCTTCGTATTGTGGAGGTTCTTCCCCTGTCTCATGTTCTATCTTGTTTCTTCGTGGCACTTTGATGAGGGGTATTCTATGCCCTACCACTTTATCATTTTCTACATAAGAAGTGGAAGCATGTCCGCCTGTTAAAATATCTTCCATATTGATAAGGGGGTGTTCCTCCTTCGTAGTGTCATTTGTTTGTAGTATTGGTTCCTTCTCAATGGGCAATTTGGCCCCTAATTCCATGACCCGTGCCAAAACTCTATCTTTGTTTCTAAGGAGAAACTCATCTAGTAGAGTGGGGTCAAAATCAAAGTCTGCGTGTGGTGATTCTAATTCATTTCCACTATGATCGACCATCTCTTCTGTTTCCTTTTCTACAGAAAATAGTGGTCCTAGATTGTGTCCGATAAATGGGTTTGACCCTTGTCTGTTAGAGGTTTCCCAAGCTTGCGCCTGTTGTTCCTCATATGTTTTTTTCTTTAACCCTAGATGCATCTTAGGAGCCATGTTTTCGTGATAAGTTTCACTAAGGTAAGTTGTAGATTTGTTCAAAATTCAATGACTACCCCTAAGTGAAACACAAGATGTATGTGTTAAGAGTAAATTAACAGTGTGAGAATACCAATGTGATAGAATGATAAAGTCACCAATGAAACAATCATTTGGTATCAAAACTTAATGAAATGAAGTACCTCCTAGATTACGTTTTAAATTAATTTATGACGCCAGATGATTAACAAGATGTCTCCACTTATGCCAAGTTCAAAGGAATGAACTGTTGTCGCCAAATCACTACACCCTCCGAATGGCCAGGATGTGAATAGGACGTTCGGTGTGATTGGGACACATGGGATCACCTCTCAAGCTGTGGGACTTGGGCTCGAGGTGAACCTCCGGAGAAGGCCAGCTTCCTCTTCCTAAACTAAGTGTTGTACTACTCCTAGTGTAACACAAACGATTATCTAGTCCTATGCTAACATTTTCATGGGGTTTTAGGGAAAGAGTTTTACAGAAATGAAACTATACTAGGGATGGTGATGCACCGAATAAAGGGTGTCTTCAGATTTAGGAAGGGTTAATTTGAAGAGGGTGTGTGCACCACAGGTCAACTTCACCTACTGCAACTTAGAGAGGGTACAGGATACCACAGGCTAAGAGACACGCGTTCCTTTTGTTAAACTTTATTAGACCGAGAAATATACCAGTTTCCCAGTGAAGAAGGATGAACTCAAGAAGGGTGAACAGACACCACAACTCAACTGCATGCAATACTTCACCACTCGATAAGCACAGAACTCTAAGAACCTGCAATAGAAACTTAAACTTGCACAGTGTACCTGCAAGTATGAGAAAGGCACAAAGAAGCATAGAAGGATGAAAGGACCGAGATTAGTCACAAAACACACACTTTTATTGCTTCAATAACATGCACAATGCATCATACATTCAGAAGAGGCAATAGTTGCCATTACAGTCTTGAAGAGGAGGCTTGAAAGTTCTCTCAACACACAAGAACAACTTGCAGAAGAGAGAGGACCCTTGAAAAGTATACACTCTTGCCTGAGATATCTAACTGTCCAACTTGTCTAAACTGTTGGAACCCTTTGAAATGAGCTTCTAACTTACATTTATAGAAGAATATGTGAGAAAGAAGAGGAAATGGTCATAATTACATTCCTAAAATGAAGGCCCATGATGTATTTATTACAGTTAGTTGAACTACCTGAGAAGGTTCCATCATGGGTCATTAATTGCCTGATGACCAAGTCTTCTCAATTAATTAAAAGAATATTTAAATAAAATATTTAAATAATAATAATAAATATTATTATTAAAATATTTAAATAAAAATATTAATTTAATTAACATAATGTTGGGACCCCCCCGTTGACCCGTTTGACTTGAAGAGGAGGGGGGTCCATGTGGATAGAATCTGCACATAGCCAAATTTGATGAGCTTCGAATCCTCTAACTCGGTGTTGCACTCGATTTTTGACCCTGCATTAACTCTTTCCTTGCTTTGGTAATTGTGCTCTTTTGCATTGAGTCCTTCGAATGGTGAGCTATCAAACTCGATTCTTATCATTTTCCTCTGTTAACTCGAGGCCATTTACGCATTCCTTGTTCAAACTTCATGAAACATCACCACAGGCTCCTTGCGAAGTCACCGAGTTCTTCATCTAGCAAACGATCTTACCTTTCCTGGGCTCAAACTCACTTGAATGTCGAGCTTAACCCAACATTTCTGAAAAGAATGGTTTTACCACAATGCTCACGGTTCTTCCTTATCATATAACACTTGCAGTAAGAATGTTTTAGCTTGGCCATAATAAGCACAATTGTACCCTCCAAACGATGAGAAAATGCCATTAACAATAAAGACCTAATGCTGCCATGATGATGACCTAAGCTTATGCCCATAACATGTCGATAGACACCCTTGAAACTGATTTTTTAGCTAAAGAGCCCTTCGGTATTTTGACAGTGCACTCGGCAATCTCGGCTCCAATCAACAATTATGCCACTATTGGGATCTTAGTATGGCATAGGTAGCTGTGAGCTACACAATATACTCATTTTTTCGAGAACTAAAAAGATCCTTTATGTTACAATTTGCAACACATGAAATAAGCCGTTCGAAAAATACGTTGAACAACTGGGGCAGCCAAGAGGACCTTGGAAAAATGTACAGGTAACAACCATATGAATTCCCCCTTAGTCGTGGATCAAAGCTAATAGAAATAAAGCCCGATAAGATTAGTTTGAAACTGCAGTATAATCGTCCATTGAAAAAAACACAGTTTCTCTGCATCTGGTAAAAGAATACTTTTATTGTCTGATTGGACGTACATAATGGAAGGGTATAAATATTGCGTACTGCCCTCGGAGTTTTTTTAAGAGACCATTTTTGAGTAACAAGGATGCAACATGAAAAACGACCAACTAGGTATTTCAGAGTTGACCTTCGCATTCAATTCGTTTCTAGGAGAAGGAATGCTGAGCAATATGAATCGTTTCATTCTGCACCGTTTTAAACCTTCATCTCCTGGTTCATGGAAATTCTATGAAGCCTTGAAGGTCGTGACTCCAATCCATCGTACATGGCAGTGAATATGTGTTTCCTGTAACTGCTTGCTGGAAGCGCTAAGAAGGCTTCGACTGTATTGCACACGCCTGCTGCCTGTGCGTGAATGCGTGGGATTTTTCCGCGACCACTAAATGTTCAGAACTGTACACTGGCAAAGGCGAACTGAATGGGAGCTGGGAGATTTTTTTGTTGCTTCGTGAGGAACAGTATGAATGCCTCGTGAGGAAAACCATGTCTGTGGGAAGCGCTTAAAAGAAATCTTACTGTATTGCAACATGCATCCTTTGATCTCCATGCACTCGCCGCTTCACTCAGCGTTTGACTCGTTCCTCCAACCTGGCGTCACTCTTGACTCGCACAACATGCTCTGAACCTATTTACACGGCCCGTGCGGAATTCTGATCATGGTTTTCCATCTTAATATTTCCGCGCTTGGCAGTGTTTGCCCAAATCTCCCCTTCACGGAAGTTTGGTCATGGTTTGCCAAACCAATATCTCCACGCCTTGCAGTTTGACCGGATTTCTCCCATTTTTTGGCAGTAGACTCAAACTTCTCCCACGCCCGGGATTTCTTCTTTGGCTTGACATCACGTCATTTCCCCTTGGCATTGCTTGCCTTATTTCCCACGTCCTTGGCAAGATGAAACTTGGGACCCCCTTTACGTGAAAACCTTGTGTTGGCTTTCCACTGCAAATTTTCCACCATGTAAATCGGGATGAAGATATCCTATGTGGGGAAATACTGATTTGGCTTGCCATCATCAAATTTATGACCTTGGCAATATACTGAAATATTTCCCATGTGGGAATCTTACAATGGCTTGCCATCATCAAAGTCCAACCCGACAAAAGGGATGAAAATCTCCCAAGCCAATGCCTTAGCACGGATTTGAACCCCAACTTTTCCTTCTCGACTTACAATCGAACCAAACAAAACTCTGGATGCTCACGACCTTGTCAGGCTCGACTGAGTGAGCCAATGCTACCACGTCTGAGCTCCATCCTCAAATGATCGATTCTTTTCCATTGGCCAAGCTATACATGAATGTTCAGGTGATCGGGGTGGTCAGGTGTTCATTGCATTTCATGAAATAGTTTGAATGCATGTATAGGATGTCCATGCCTTCTGTAAGCTACAATTACCATATTCCATGAGAAGAGATCTGGATCAGTCATGCAGTTAAAGACTTTAAGATCATCCATCAAACTTCCACACTTGTCATACATGTAGATAAGTTTATTTGGTAATAGCGTGAGTCTTCCAAATGTGTGTCCCCTATTATTGATGTGAGAGTGGATTTGCTTGGCCTCCGCAAGGGCTTTCTTAGTAATGCAACCCTGTAGTAGATGAAGATATGTTAAAGAATTTACATATGGATTATGTGTTGTAAGAAGAACGTGTAGTGCCTCCTTCAAGCAACCCTCTCCATAGAGTGCTACGAGATTTTGATTGAGATGTATTTGGTTGCTTGGTTGCAAACATTTTTTCATTCAAACACTACTAGATGACCTCATCATCATATCTGCATAATCTCATATCATCTTGGTCAAACAAGATAATTTTCCCAAGTGGTTGGTCGAGCACTGTCTAATGGATTAGACCTGGCCTCATGTTAACTTAGCTTTCCTTGACTCGGCCTTCAGATCTTTTTGCATCGATCTCCACCGGGATCCTTGTACAATTCTTTTCATTCGTCAATTTTCAACGAGCTATATTTTACATTAACAAGACCATCGTCGAGCTCTTACAACTGAGAGTCTCCACTGAGATGATTTCTGAGATGATTATCAATTTGACACCGGGTTCTTTATCAACTCGACCCTGAACTCTCCACTGAGTTGAGATCAACTGGGTGCCTTTCGATGCTAGGTGATCTCTTCATATGCAATTTAGGAATTATTTTTAATTATTGTATTTCGATAATAACCGAAGGTGGGTTCCTGGGACTATTATTTTATTTTGAATGTGATAGGACCCTGTTGTCCAATCTTGCCAGGTGTGCAAAATTGGATAACATGAACAAAACGTAAGTAAATACATGAAGTTAAATGTGATCTCCCAATCAAGATATACGATGAGCAAGCTCAAGTCTGATTAAGACCTATATCTCAAAAAGTGTCAATTACAATTTGCGAATGACACAACAATATCACCAAGATATGTTAACCCACTTTGCAAGAAAGTGGAGTATTGATATCGAGGTGTTATTGATATAACACGCACAAATGGTAGTTCCTAACACCTTTTGAAATCGAGGTAATACTAAAACTGAACAAAAAAAAGCTCAAAGTATAGCTAGGAATAGTTAAGAATGTGTACAGTGTAACCATACAATATAGGTATTTATGTCGAGTTTACAAGAAACAAGACGTAAATATCAAAATTGTAATGATACGAGACAAACAAACTAACTCCTCTTATGGAAGTCCGCAGTGATGAACCACGCCTAACTACAATGATGATCTTGACGTGGGTATCAAGATCATAATGGCTACCAAATGACGTGAAAATGCCTCCACTCACTTTAGACGTTTAACTAACCCAGCCGTAAACATGGATGGGCGTAAACGGACATAAAAGTGAGAGAAACAGTCGAATGGAAACACAAAGGTAATGACACCTCTTTCGATCAACAAAGTGTCAAAAGAATATGAAGGAAATAAATCAAGAAAAAAATGACAAAAAATGCTAGTCTTACTTCGGCAGAGTTTCGCCTTGCCCTAAGGCAAGTAAAAACTAGGCGAAAGTAATACATCACACGTTTCTCAAAAAGAAGGTTCACAACTCAACACTGTTTTAAAGTGGTCAAAGTGGTCTCCTGGCCAAAGTATATTCTCCTAGGTGGTTCTCTCGCCCTAGGTGTTACAAAGTTGCCACAAGCGAGCGTGATTTACCTAAAAAGTTGCACTGACTAGTTTAGGAGTATCTCAGCTTTACTTTACCCCCTTCAAGAACAGTAGGCAACTAGTGCGTCTACGTGAACTATCACTGGAGTCGCCACAACGGATAACCTGTAACTCTATGTCACAAAGGAATCACTAGTCAAGTAGGTAGTGCGGAGCACTTCCCGTTTCATCCACAAGGTTCCCTCTTGCGTGGACTACTTTGGGGTTCCTGGAACCATCCCCATTGTTGTAGCTTAAGGCGTTATGCCAAAGGGGTTATGTTCCAGTTGAGCGGAGAGGGACGTACCCTTTTCCGAAACCTGCAATACAGTGTTTTGAATATGTTGTTCTTTTTATCTTGTTTAATTAGGTGTGGTTTGCTTGAAAACCTTTTGGCAACCTGTATAACAACTGTATTAGTAGTTTTTGATTTCGTTTTGATTCCTCCTTTCTTTGACAAGCGTTTTTAGGTCCTGCACTCAAGCGTTAGTAGTTCTCCAAGAAAATCACATTATTTAAAAGAGGATTAAAAGTTACTTTTGATTCTCAAGATCATCCAAGGATGCAAGAGAAGAGCATACACAACAAATAATCCAACTAAAAAGTAAATAAGATTTTTTCAATCAATGAACCATACAATTTTTTTGATAAATGTTCATTCCCTTAAACCAAAAGTGAAAGATGAAGTTTCCAATTTACCAAATGTTATAAAATGAAGACTAAAGTTGCTTTTGATTATCAAGATCACCCTAAGGTGCAAGAGAAGAGCATACAAAAACTTTATCCCAACTATATAGAAATGGAAAACTTCAAATCAAAGGACCGTTGAAAAATGCTTTGTAAAAGGTTCATTCCCTTAAGCAAAATGAATAATTAAATTTCCAAGTTTAATCCCAATGTTAAAAAGATATAGATCAAAGTTGTTTTTGATTCTCAAGATCACCAAAAGGTGCAAGAGAAGATCATACACACGCTTTGATCTAAATCGAGTAAGCATGGAAATACAACATTCATCAAAACATTAGACATGTTAGAAAATGACCAGCTTTAAAATAATAGAAAAACCTACAACTTCTATAAGTGTAAATCCCAAATTTATATTTTCATTGCATAGTTAACTTCAATACCTTTCCAACGCAAAAAAAATGGATTCATTTCAAGGTCGGGAGCAAAAGTTATGGCCTTCGGAAGATGGGTTACGCATATGCTCTTATGCTTATGGGTATGCACTTGACTTGCACTTAAAAAATGTCAAAAAAAAACGTCCCTTAATATGCAAAATGGGAAAATTTTTCCAACCAAGATTCAATTTTGACAACAACCCATCACATTAATATATGAATAGAAGACTCAATGCTATCAAACATTAACATACATGCTCAAGAATTTAAGATTTTCAAGAAATTGACAAAACTAGCATGTAGAATGATGAAAAAGTAAGCTCTAAAAATGAAAACATGATGAAATCTTGAAATTTTCTCACCAACATTAAATTTTGACAGCAACCCACCATATTAATATATAAATAGAAGACTCAGCACTATCAAACACTAACCTACATGCTCAAGAATTGAAAATTTTCAAGAAATTGACAAAACTAGCATGTAAAATGTTGAAAAAGTAAGCTTAAAAAAATGAAAACATGATGAAATCTTGAAATTTTCTCACCAAGATTAAATTTTGACAGCAACCCACCACATTAATATGTAAATAGAAGACTCAGAACTATCAAACACTAACCTACATGCTCAAGAATTTAAAATCTTCAAGAAATTGACAAAACTAGCATGTAGAATGTTGAAAAAGTAAGCTCTAAAAATGAAAACATGGAGAAATCTTGAAATTTTCCCCTCAATTCCAATTTTGACAGCACTTCACCTCCTTCATACCTACAAGGAAGACCCAACACATGCAAACTCAACAAAACATGTTAAAAAAAACAAGTTAGATCAACATGTGTAAAAGAGGGTTAGTAACCAAAAATAAAACTTAACTACAAAAACTTGAAATTAAGTGCAAAGGACAATGGAGTAAGTCCCACCGGGCGTGCCAAATGTGTGCATGTATAATTTTCTTAATGCTAAATCAAATGAAGCAAGAACTACCACCTAAAATAGTTCTACAATTTAGCTAAAACAAAGCATAAACACCATCATGATAAGAATTAAACAAGGGTTAGATGCTAGCATTCATCAATACAAACTTTGAAACTAACAATGCTAAATATCTAAACTCCTCTATTCTCTAACAAAAAATAAATGAATGGACCTAAGTAAGCTCCATGGCTATCAAAATAGTTGTCCTTAATGCTCCAAGAACCTAGGAATGGGGGCTAATCAAAGTTGGGCTACAAGACCCTTTTGACACCTCCCATATGACCCAAGCACTTTAAGAAAGAGGCTTAACTTTTCAAGATGATGAACTCTCAAAAGGGCAAGGTGCAAGCTCTTAGTCTCTTTGCTATATGCTTTGCATTTGCTCTCTTAGAAAGTTTAGGTGTAAGTAAAAAGGTAGGTGGAGGGCTCTTTATATAGCCCAAAGGATAAAGGATTCAACACATTCTCATGAATGTGGGATAAAGGTAAAACATGATTAGGAATGGATAAGGTTGCTTTATTAAAGGTAACCTTACTTTAGAAGGGTTTAATACATGTTTAGTAAGTCATGGGAGTTGGGGGTATTTTAATTAATCAAAGGTGATTAATTAATAGGTAGGTGTAAGCTTATAGAAGCCAATTAGAGGAATATTAGTGTGATTTAGGCTATTATAAGGGGATTAAATCAATTAAATATTGATTTATTGGTTAAATGGAAGGGAAAGCTAATTAATTAATAATAATTAATTAGTCTAGGTAGAAGGGGTGATTTATTAACGAAAGGTCGTTAATTAGGGTATTTGTTAGATAGTTGACTTAATTAATTAGCGTATTGTAATTAATTAACGACAATAAGAGGGAATATGAGTGTTTTTGAAGATATATCGTTGATTTGCAAGAAAGGGGATAATTAGCACAATTTAAGTATTTAAATTGCTTGGGTGTAATTATAGGTGTCTACATTTAACCATAGGAAATTTTTGGGAAAATCTCTTAAAATTCCCTTTGAAAGATATTTTTGGGTTTTTGGGTTTCCATTGCATGAAAACATATTCCCTACATACAGAATGTGTCATGTTCCCTGAAACTTGAAACTTGATTGGCTACGTACCTCATGTCAGGTTTTCGGAACTTCCAATGATTGAAACATGCCTTGCCAAATACATGTTTCATGTCTCATGTTTCCCGAAACCTGAAACCTAAAATGAAGCAAATCAGTTTTCAGGACCTAGAAGCATCTAAACATCTAATGCACCATGTCACATGTTTCCCGAAACCCAAAACTTGAAATGCATCATGTCTCATGTTTCCTAAAACCTGAAACCCGAAATGAATCATGTCTCATGTTTCCCGAAACCTGAAACCTGAAATGAAGTAAATGTATCATGTCTCATGTTTCCCAAAACCCGAAACCCAAAATGCATCATGTCTCATGTTTCCCGAAACCCAAAACCCAAAATGAAGCAAATGCATCATGTCTCATGTTTCCCAAAACCTGAAACTTGAAATGCATCATGTCTCATGTTTCCCAAAACCTGTAACCCGGAATGCATCATGTCTCATGTTTCTCGAAACCTGAAACTTGAAATGAAGTAAATGTATCATGTCTCATGTTTCCCGAAACCCAAATTGAAGAAAATCCTTTGTTTTGGGTTTTCTAACACTCCAAGCATGATGACATGTCATTAATGTCTAGTTGTCTAGCAGTTGACACATGCGTCAAGTGAAGTGTAATTAATGTTTCATGTCATTTCCATCCAAAGATTGACATGTCTTTTTCATATTTATTTCATCACATAAGAAGAAAATATTGACTTAGTCTCCTGCGTGAGAGTCAAGCAAAATAGGATTATTGTTAAAATGACTATTTTTCTAGGATTTATCCTATTTTCTCTCTTCTCTTTCTACTATAAATAGGAGAGGTTTGTGCATTCTAAAAAGGGGAGAATTTTTTTATCAAGAGATATTGTGAAAAAGAAGAAATTTTTTGTATTTTCTTTTAAATCATTGAGGAATAGAAACAAGTGTTATTTTTGCAAACTTTTTGTTGTGGGATTCATTTATCTTAGAAGATTGTTCTTACGTCCAAGATCTTAATCTATTCTTTGTTTAGTGTTCTTGATTATTTTAATCGCTCCAAACATTACACTCATTATCTAAAACTTGTATGAGTATTTCTTGATCTGCATTTTCTTGAAAGAAAATACATTCCTCTTATTCTCTTCTCACTCTGTTTCTTCCTTAATAGTTTCCTTTCTAACACATTCTATTTCTAAAATTGCAATATCTTCATTTTGTGTTGATATGGATTCTGGGATTGTATCCCAACCCCTTGGTTAGAATAGTGTGAATATTGTACATATTATTTCTGTTGTGTTTTAGATTAGTAATAAACAGGAAGCCTCACCTATCTTTGAGAAGGGATTTAATTACATGTACTGTGGTTGAACCACATATTTTGGTCTAAAAAAATATCTAGCCAACAGGTACAACAAAGTTTACATCCACCTATAAATTTTGTTACTTCTTCTTGCATCTTGGGCCAATAAACGTACCTTTACAAGTGGTCTAGGGTCTTACCAACACCAAAATGTCCTGCTACTTTTGAGGTATATGCTTCCATCATCAATATAATTATTTATTCTTTTGGCATGCAAAGCTTCCCCCCTCAGTAGATCATCCCTTCCTTGAGATAACAATCTTCAATCCCTGTCCTTTTAGTCCCTTGGGACTGTAATTGCTGAAATGTCACCCTAAAGTCTCTATCCTGGGCATATGCCTCTCTGTAAGCTTCCTTCATGAATGGATAAATATGAGAGATAGTGTCCAAATAGGAAAAAATTCTCCTATTTGAGTGGCCTATAAAACATTTCTTCCACCAAGTTTGTACTACCCTTCTTGTATTTGATCACCAAATGCAACTACTGAAGGAACCCCATCCATTTGTAGTTCCTTGTTTGCTACGATTTAGACTATGCTTGAAAATACTAGAGAGGTTTTTGGTTAGTGTGCACAATATTTTCTTTACCCAACAAATAATGCTTCCATTTCCTTATCATATAATGAATATCTCTTAACTGCTGAAGTTAAATTTTTAGAATGATAACATGCGGGTTTACCTCCTTGAAGCAACACTGCGTCCATGGTGTAATCACTGGCATCTGTCTCTACTTCAAAAGGATGATGTAAATTAGGAAGAGAAATTATTGGAGCATGACTAATATTTTATTTCAATAGCTCAAAGGATTTTACTTGTTCCTTACCCCAGTCAAAAACCTTACTCTTTGTGGCCACTATGTGTAGAGGATCTGCAATTGCGGAGAATCATGTAATGAACTTCTACATGTACTATACTACTTCCAAAAAACTCCTAGTCTTGGTGGCTCTTGTTGGTGTTGGAAAATTAGTAATGGATTCCAAATTATTTAGATCCACTCGTAGCTCTCCTCATCCAACCATGCACCCAAGATAGATAAGTGACTATTTGCAAAATTCACGTTTCTTCATATTACAAAGCAAGTGTTTCTCCCTGAGAACTTGCAAGACATGTTTAAAATGAGTTAGATGTTCTTTCCATGTGGAAATAAAAATCAAGATATCATCTAGATATACAATGACACATGAATCTATGAAATCCCACAATACATCATTCATAAATCTCATAAATGTAGCAGGTGCATTGTATAACCCAAAAAGGAAGTACTAACCATTCATACAAACCTTTTTTTGTTTTGAGGATAGTCTTCCATATATCATCCTCCTTCATTCTGAATTGGTGATAGCCAAACTTGAGATCCAACTTCGTGAAGAATTTTACATGTTGAAGCTAGTCTAAGAGATCATCTATGTGGGGAAGTGGATATCTATTCTTTATGGTGATCTTGTTCAAAGTGCTATAGTCGATGCACATTCTCCAAGAACCATCCTTCTTTGGCACCATCACAATAGGTGAACCACATGGTGAGGTGCTCAGATGTATCACCTCTTGGTCTAGTAGTTCCTAGAGTTTTTTCTTTACTTCAGTACTATCAAGAAAGGATTGCCTATACAACCTGATGTTCAGTAGAGGGGAATCTAGTAAAAGTTTAATCTCATGCTCTACTTCTTATTTTGGTGGTAACCCACTCGGAGCCTGAAATACTTCCTAAAAAGGCTAAATAATACTATCTAAATCATGTTTTCCTTGGTTAGAAATCTTTGAAACTTCTAACCCATATTTTTTATTCTCTAACAAATGTAAACAAAACTGATTATGATTTTCCTGAATAATTCATTTTGCTTGGTTAGCACTTACCATAATAACATGTATCTTATGCTGGTGTGCCCAAATATTGTAGTTAATCCCATCCTTGACCCATATGTACCATTTTTCTCTTCTCATAAATATAGCATCCCTGATATATAAGTAAGGACTCCCGAATACAACATCAAAAGCGTCAAGTGGAATAACGTCATCTTTCAAAACATCAATATACTGGGAATTTATCCCAAACTTGACCTTACATCCTCTTATTACCTGAATTTCAACACCTTATTCACCCAACCGAAAGGATAAGTGTTTGAATGCTCCTAAGTCTCAAGGCCAAGCTTATTTACAACTGCTTCAGAAATCAATATATATTGAGAACCGGTATCAACCAAAGAATTTACCTTAGTTATCTTAATCTAGATTTTGATCTAGAATAGTCTACTCATCACCTCTTCCTAGTTGTCCATGTTGGTGGCCATGCATCCAATCCTTCTGTCTACATAAGATTCATCTTCAATTTACACCTCCCCTTCTGTTTTTACAGTTGTCATGGACTTTTTTGAGTCCTTTGTTCGGTTCTTCGGATGTAATTCCAAATGAAAATTCCAACATGTAGCATCAATATGACCATTGATATCACAATTCTTGTAAAAATTCTTGGGATCTTTACAAGTATTCAAAGTAGTGGTAGTTTGTTTACCTTTCCCTTTCCACTTACCCTTGTTACTTGTTTTCCCATACTCTTTTTTCTGCTGATTTATTGATTGTTTTTCCCTTGGATCTACTTCCCCTTGCTTCTTTTCATCATTTATGTAGTATGCTTGCACACATGCCTCGTTGAGATATTTGGGCTTAGTGGAGTTGACTTTTCTTCGAAGGTGAGTGTGAAGTCCTCCCAAGTACTTAGTCAAAATATCCTCATCCTCCAATTCCATGTTTATCAACATGGCCTACATCCAAAACTCTGTAGTATAGTCCTTGCACACTTTGACCACTGCCTTTTCTAAAATAATACCATTTAATAATTTGGTCAGTCTTGTGGTCAATAGGATAGAAATTATCTCTAAGTAATTCTTTAAATTCTTGCCAAGATTTCACAATAGGATGATTCTTCTTTTCACAAGTGGTTAGATGGGTTTCCCACCAAACCAAAGTGTGTCCCTCCATTTTGAGACATGCAAAGGTGATCCTCTGTGCCTTAGTGAGATTATGGATGCTAAAGTAGACTTCTAAATATTTTAACCATTTATCAAGAAAATCTACATCTACTTGTCCTTTAAATATTTTAATATCAACTTTCGTCTCAACTTTAAAAGGAGTATGATCACATTTTACCTTTTCTCTTATGTTTTAAGTCTCTTCTTCATGCTCTTCCCCATAATTTTTCTCATGGTGGATCCTTCCTATGCCAAAATTTTCAGCTAAGCCCCAAACCAATGAGTCCATGGTGTCTTGCTTGACAGAAGTTGTCTTCTACAAATAAGAAAGATATTCTTTCCTTCTAAACATCCTATCCATCATGGTCTCCGACATCTTCGATTTTATGGACTAAGTTCTCTTCCTCCATTTTTCCCTAAATTCTCTATTTCCACTTCTTTGTAGAAATTTTAGGATCGCAAGGTGGAGCTTATTTTCCTTTAGATCTCGTCACCTTCATACAAATCCAAGAACGAATACCACAGTCCTGGAGACTTGTTAGCTCTAATACCAAAATGATCTATAAACTCTTCAACTTTGGAATTGTCCACAGAATCACAAAATAAACGTTGTTATTCTAATTTCTATTAGAAAATGACAGAGATAGCTAGTGAATGAATTATGATTATGCTTATAATCCATAATTGTAGGAAAGGAAAGAATTTAAGCTCATAAACACCAAGAAATTGTATCCTGGAAACCTTTAGAGGAGGAAAAACTATTCGAGAAGAGAAATTGATCTTTCTTCCCACTTTTATTCAAAATAATAAGTACAGAAATTACAATAAGTATGAAAGAGAAGTAGATAATATCTCACACTTCCTCCCAAATACTTGTTTTCTCTGTCTCAATGCTCCTTTCTTCTACAAAACACAATTCCAGCACTAAGAACTTCTTCCTCACTTGCTTTCATGCTTTGATGATCCTATTCTCTTCTACAAACATGTATTTATATCCTTCCTCATGTCCTCCCATGCACCGAAGAATGGGAAAGGTCGTGGAGGAGAATTGACATGGACAACCTTCCAAATTATGGGTTGTTCATTTCAGTTTTTTGTTTTCTGTCTGAAACAGCCAGGATCACTACCAAAATAAGACTGGTGGTCCCAGGACCGCTGCCCTGGTTGGGTGGTGGTTTTACAACCGTCACTCTGCATAGAGCAGCGGTCATGTTAATAAAAAGACAGAATCTCTATGTATTATTTTTCCTTCTTCATGTTGACTGATTTGATGAAGTAGAGTCATTTTGGATCCCTATGCATCAGCATTGGGCTATCATCTATCATTCTGCTAGTTGGGTGTGTATGTTTGATTTCCATATTAATTCTTCCAAGGTTGATTGATTTGGCCATGCACCTGATTAGAATTGACTCTATAGGCTTGCACATGTTGCTTTTCTAGTGATATGACTTTTTTTTGATAAATTTTTAATCAAGGCCTTCAACCTCTTCATCTTCCCTCTATTGCACCAAAGAGTACGATGTTGAGGAAACTAGGGTACACAGAGTTCCCAGGAACAGGACATAGGAGCCACTTGAACGCTACTTTATGAACTATGCGTTAGTGTTTGAAGCCGTGAAAAAAGAAAATAGGTCAAATGTCAGCAGGAGCTAACTAGATACGTCAAGACTGAATAAGACTAGTGTAGAAGACTTAAAGTAAAAATGATAAAGAGAGTTGTCAGAGTCCTACCTCGCATGGATTTTATTGCTTAGACTAAACATGTAAATCGCTATTGCATGCTTGTAGGACTTATAAATGTACCCAAGTGCATGCTATTTTGTAGGTCTTATCACAAGAGCAATTTGCTCACTTTCTCAAGCACAAAGCTCTTCCTTCTTGGAAAAATCTAATGGGCTTAAAACCTTATTTGTGCATTAAATGATTATTAAATACTATTCCTAGTTGTTGTCTACTCGCTTCACCAGAGATCAACCATCTGAATTGATGCAACACAATAGAAAGTGCAAAGAGTTATTCCTATCTCATCCAAGTGGTGATAGATCTGATTCTCAAGCCTCAATACCATTGAAGCACTTTACCTTTTAAAGAGGTTATAAGTAGCCTGACTGCTACATCATCATGTATGATCAAATAGAGTTAACACCCACTTTCTAGATCCTGGATATGCTCTTGAGGGGTGACTTGATTCTTAATAGTAAAGTATGGAATACTCTTGAGTATGCCATTTGGCATATCATGTTGCACAACCAGCAGTAAGGGACTCCCTCTAGTAAAGTTTTCAAAGTTCCTCAGTGGAGGAGGATGTTGATGTGCCATTGTAGGGTGCACAAGTTTTTGTTTTGAGGAGGATTTGAGTGGGTATGATACATGGGAGATAGAGAAGCATGCTAAGACTTTCTAGAACAAACTCTTCTTAGAGATGGCTAGAGGTATTCAAAGGAAACTTCAGCTACTGCACTTTTCCTTATGTGTAATCTTCTCATGAAAAGCCACTCAGGAATGCTAAAGTAGAGATTTGAAATGTTGGGAGTCACCATATGTGTTGAAATGAGTCTCAACAGGCTGAAATACTAAGTTCACACACCAGAACTTAGAGATATGAAATTTGATATTTCAATGCTTGTCCCACTAGGCATTCCATAAACTGTTGGTTTCTCAAACATGCACCCATGTCTCAGATCTTGGAAGGGACGAGGTGTTTGAGACCATAATGGAGCAATCCCCAAGTTGTGGGACCTTGTGCGCTTGTGATGGATCTTTGGAGAAGGGCCGATTCCTTTATCTATTTCTACTACTACTGTAACTCCTAGTGTTGAAATGGAAAAACTAAGCTAATGATGACAAGGGACCAGGGATAGAAGGATAATATGAAAGGAAACTACACTGAAAGGAAATAGCACTAGAAAAGAGGGATAAACACTATATGTATGAGTGAGAATAAAATAAAATACATGAAATGAGGATAGGCATGAGTAGCACAACAAAACACATATTCACCATATCATTCTCATGGAACTAAAAGAAAATGATAACTAGATCGTACCAAGCCAAGAACACAGATTATAATTAAACACCACGATCAATAAGATGAAAGTAATTCACCAGAATAAATTTACATAAACCTTTGCAAACAAATGAGTAGCATTATCATATATTATTATTGAACTCAATGCAATACAATGAGAATGGGCCTTGCTTAAATAGGAAAGGAATAACAATCTAAGAACTAGTCAAGGTCGTAGATCAAGCCATAATTCAAGGAAATAACTAATCACTAAAGAACTATTCAAGACCATAGATTTAAGAGAGAACTAGACATCAAGGATCTAGTCAATACCATAGATCAAGGAAAGACCTATACCTAACAACTAGTTAATATCTCCTAATATCTAAATAATATAAAAGAAATATCCACACACATAAGTGGGTGACAATAAATACAATAAAGGTAAATAAAATAACCTAGGTGAACATGAGCTAAGGTAAATACCTACTCTAACACCCCCCCTAAAGTTGAAGCTAGGGGCCAAAATAGAAGTGGCATGTCCACAATATGAGTCCTGACAACTAGGCCTGATGAGGTACTCATGTACAATAGAACTAGGAAAAAGGGACACCACAAGGTAACCAAAACTAGTAACAACTAAGTAAATAGAGAAAAAAACTGCTCTAAGGCATCCCAAGAAGCCCAGATCAAAAAACTCATACAATGCTGAAGAAATTTGGTGTGCACTATGGTTTGAATCCACTGCACGATCACAAAACTCAAAAACAACTGATACTGGCCTTCACTAGAATAGCTCCATATAAGGAGACTGTCAACAGAGTGATGTCAAAATTTCATAAAACACCAAACATAATTTGATCAACTACTATAAATAGGTGGGTCACGATCCAAGAACAATAACCAAAGCAACAAGGGAAGGACACACAATCAATATAGTGTCAACAATCCAAGAAAATCCAAGGTTACAAGTCAAGGACACAAAACCCAAAGAAGCAGGATCAACACCACCCCCTCCCATACTGCTAAATGGGTGGAGGGATGCTACAAATTTGTATGGAATTTTCAAAACACCTACTCAAACATTGACAAACTAACATTGGACTGCACCAAAATAGATAATCCAAGAGATATTGTCAACATGCCAAAAGTGTTGAAAATACATATACAAAATCTCTCAATAAACAAGAGAAATACACTACACCTGCTAAAGAAAAATGATCAAAACAAGAAGCATCATAATGAAGAAGGTATAGAAAGTGGAGGAAGAGGCCGAATGGTGGAGGAGCCACACCTGTAGAGTCCTCTCAATGAATGCCTATGTCACCGCCATGAGTGATCAGATATCCACCCCAAATCAACACAGATGGATGAAGAAGATGCCTGCATATGACTTGGTGCAAAATGCATAATGGGTGCATGCAAAAGAACATCAGAATGTGTGTCAGGTTGATCATGTTTGACAACTAAAATCTGAGGTTTCTCAAGCCTGAGTGAAGATGCAGATGATCTAAAAATTAATTTTAACTAGCAATTATGCACACACTTAACTTTTCTTTGTATTGATGTTTGATATAAAAATTGACTATTATATCCTTTTGTATTTTTAATAAAAGAATTAAAACTGAAAGTATAGTGTAAAAACAGAAAATAAAGAGATGAATCACCAGCAATTTGACACAAGAATTGATAACGAAGTTCGACACTTGTGGCCTATGTCTTTGGGTCTGATTGAATGGGACCGATCTATTAAAATCTTGAAAATAAATCTTTATAGATATTTCTAAAACAATCTAATCTTCTCATCATGTTCCTCTACCAAAAATAATAGGAATCACTTTTTACTTCATATCAAAATTCCATCCCTAGCTCAAGTTATGAGAAAAAAAATAATCTACATAGTCCCGAATGTCACTTCAAATACAATAAATCTCATTTTATAATGCTACCAAGAAGCTGGCTCAATGGTTAGGTGCCTATTATTTTGCATGGGAGGTTATCAATTTAAACCCCCCTACTTCCACTTCCCTCTCCTTCTCCTTACGTGGCTTTGTAGAGCTTTATCCCACATTGTGGGTGCGAAAAAGGAGAAACACCTTTAAGAACCACCTTAGCCACTTTAGGATGTGGGTTCCTTGTTGGATGGGTAGGTGAAGCACATGGTTTAGATTAGGTGTTAGCTAGGGTATTTAATAATATATTTTGGAGGATATTTCAATGTGGAGGGATAAGGAGTTAGGATATTTGGAGAAATGTGTGGCAAGGAATTAATGCATGGAATTTGAATAAGCTTGGCCATTTACAAACTTAGATTAAAAATATCCCACATGCATCAAATAATTACAATATGAAGAATATAAATTCAAGGCTCTTGAAATATGAAATGAAAAAGAGGCCAAGACACCCCTCTATAACCGAGTGTCGAAGACTGACACTCCAAAACAACTTTTGCCTTGTCATCTATACTTTCCATGTGTCACATTTTAATTTTTCCACGTGACGAGTGCACGTGTCCAATCTACATTTTGTGCCCAAAATTCACCAATTTCCTTGAAATTTCAGCAGACCATAACTTTTGCATACTAGCTTTGTTTCCTATAAACGAGATATCAACGGAATCATATAATTTTTCTCCATGCTTTAAAAATGACTGCAAATTATTTTGACAAGATATTAGATTGGTGTTTCTTGGTGAGGATCCTCTGGATCATTCCTCCCCACTAAGAAACTTTTGGACCCCAAAATTCAACTTAATTGGTGAATAGGTGAGGGTATTTCTCCCTCACCTTTCCGATTTCCATCCATTTAGCCTTGTTTGGATACATGTCTTTAAACCCAACACAAAGATAGTCAATATCACCCCTTCGCGAAGTTATGACCTTCCTGTCTAAAATGACGTCTTCCTGCAACTCATCAAGATACTCAGGAGAAAAATCATCAATGGAAGACATTATGTTAGCATCATTGTGATCAACAATCATAGGCAGTTCATACAATCTTAAATTCTCAACATTAACAACTGAGTAGATTTTCATATATGGAGGTAAATCTAACTGGAAAGCATTGTTACCAATTTTTTCCAATATTTGGAATGGACCATACCTTATAGGTTTCAATTTTTTACCTTCACATGTCAGTCTTTTCCTGCTGATGTGAAGCCAAACTGAATCACCAACTTTGAACTTGTGATCAGTTCTATGTTTATCATGTATGGATTTGTAATTACCAAACTTTTTTCCAATTATTCATAGACATACTGATGAACTTGTTGAATTCTCTAAACAAATATTTTAGCCTTGTCAGAATCACTTGAACCATTAACAACAGTTTCATATCCATAGTATACATCTAAAGGAGAATTAGGCAGATATCCATAACAAGTCTCAAATGGAGACTTCAAAGTATAAGAATATAAGGCATGATTATAAGCATGTTACACATAGTATAGATGTTCATCCCATAACTTAGGATGTTTTCCATAATAGCCCCTAAGAAAATGTACTACTGTGCGGTTTACAACCTCTGTTTCACCATCAGTCTATGGATGAAAATAAGTGCTCTTTTTCAATTTTGTGCCCATTAACCTCCACAATGTTGACCAAAATTCCCCAAGAAATCTAGAATCCTGATCAAATATAATTGAAGTAGGTAATCCAAAATGAACCCAAACAAACTGAAAAAATAAATGTGCAGTTCCCTCACCAGTTATTTGTTTAGTACATGGAACCAACACACACATTTTGCCAAATCTGTCCACTACCACATATAAGTAATCATGTTTCTTCCGTGTCATGGGTAAGCCTCCTACAAAGTCCATGGAAACACTTTCCCAAGGCCTTGTCAGAACAGGAAGAGGAGTGTAAAGTCCTAATTTTCTGTTACTTGGCTTGCTTGTGGCACAAAGAACACATCCCTTAATATACATGTTTACATGTTCATGCATTCTAGGCCAATAACAATATTTCTGTAAATGTGCAATTGTCTTACTAACACCAAAATTCCCTGAAATAAGAGAAGTATTTGCTTCACTAATCATATGCACACATTCATTTTCTGGAATACAAAGTTTACCAAAATGATATAAACAATCCTTTATGCAAATGATAATATGTTTCTCCTACTTGTTTCCCACTTACTAGATCCTCATACACTTCTCTAAAATCAACATCATGAACATATTGTTCCTTGTAACTAACATGAGCCAAAGAACTATGTTGCAAAAGGATGGATGCTACTATCACTGGTGGTCTAGATAACATGTCAGCAACCTTGTCTTTGAATACCTTTTTTATACCTTATTACAAGATGAAATTTTTGCAAAATTCCCATCCCCCTGAAATGTCTAGACCGCTGCAATTTGGTTTGTGTTTGTAAGTACTGAAGCGGTTGATGGTTAGTACGTATAATTGTTTCTTTTCCCATTAGATAACGCTTCCACTTTTTAACACTTTGAACTAAGAAGCATACAACTCTTTATCATAAGTTGGATAGTTTCTTACCGCACTTGTAAAGGTTTCTAAATGGTAACACACCGGTCATTTGTTCTGCATCAAAACTACCCCCCATTACGTAGTCACTAGCATCTATCTTAATCTCAAATGAATGCTGCAAATTTGGAAGTGCCAAGATCGGAGAGGTACTTATCTTATCTTTTAGTGTATCAAAGGCTTTTTGTTGTTTTTCCTCCCCACTGAAAGACATGTTTAATACTTGTCAAAACATGTAAAGGAGATGCAATATATGAGAAGTTAGCAATAATTTTTCGCCAGTACTGAACTACACCTAGAAAACTCCTAACTTCCGTCACATTAGTGGGTCTAGGCAATTTCACAATAACATCTATTTTTACAGGATCAATTCTCAATTCACCATTTCCTACAATATATCCCAAGTAAATTAAAGATGTTTTTCCAAATTCACATTTTGACATCTTCAAATACAATTTCTCTTTCCTTAGTGCATCTAAGACTTTCTGGATGTGTTTAACATGTTCATCCCATGAATTACTGAAAATAATAATATCATCTAAGTAGACAATAAGAAAACTATCAATGAATGGTCTAAAGATATCATTCATAACTCTCATGAATGTTGGCGGTGCATTCCACAAACCAAAAGGCATCACTAACCATTGAAACAATCCCTGTTTCATTTTAAAAGTAGTTTTCCCAAACATCACCTTCTGTAATTCTTACTTAGTGATAACCACTTCTTAAGTCTAACTTAGTGAAATAAATTGCACTCTTTAATTCATCCAGTAAATCATCTATTCTAGGATGAGGGAAACAATTCTTTATAGTAATCTTGTTTAAAGCACGGAAATCAACACACATTCTCCAAGTACCATCCTTCTTAGGAACCAAAAATAATTAGCAAACCACATGGGGATGTACTTGGATGAAATATACCTTGAGCCAAAAGTTCCATTACCTTGTCTCTTGATTTCCTCATTCTCTAACTACTGACAACCTGTACATTCTCGATATTGGGAATAGGTGCATCTTGAAGCAACTATATCTCATGTTGAACCCCTCTTTTGGGAGGTAGACCTTGTGGATCCTAAAAAACATCATCAAAACTCAGAAACAATTTTTTACCAATTCATCCTTATGTTTCATATCACAAGTCTCAAAAGCCATCTCATGTTCTTTCTCTTTGGCTTTGACCACCATGAGCACAAAAATTTTGCTTGAATTTACTAGCATTTTCATTTGACCTGTACAGTTACCAAGGATAGATTATTCTTTTCATGGTGAGCTCTAACAATAAACTCAATTCCCTTCCTTTATAAGAAAATATTTATTTTTCTTCCCTATAGAATATTGCTTTACGATCATACAAATAAGGACTTCCCAAAACCACCCCACAAATATCCAAAGGAACTACATCCAATTCAACCTCATCTATAAACTTGTCTGTAATGGAAAATTTGAAAGTACAACTTTTAGTTACCTGCAGTTTTGCATCATCACAAACCCAACCCAAAGGATAAGGCTTAGGATGTGGATTAGTTTTGAGTCCTAATTTCTTTATAACCTCCTCAGAAATCAGATTAGCTTGAGATCTACTGTAAAAAAGAGTATCAATTTTCGTATGTTTTGAAATCACTCTAATGTGGAAAATCTCATTCCTTTTCTTATCATCATGTATAGTTTGTTAACTATAAGAAGATGCAACATTTGTAGTACTATTGTTAGAAATTGAAAGTTTTGATTTTACCTTGAAAACTCATAGCTGTGATCTTGGTTTCATCACCTGAATCTGACCTAAGATCATGAATTGCAGTGTTTGTTTTTATTTTCCTTTCCTTTCTTAACCATCCATTTAGGTTTCAATTCAGGATGTAATTTCCAACATTTAGACTCATCATGGTTCTTTTTACAATGATTACAAAATGGTTTTTCATCTTCCTTCTTAACATTGTAGAGTTTGCCTTATGCTTACCCTTTCCTTTTCCTTTTTCTTTCAAACCTTTTCCTTTAGATTTCTTGTTCTTTTGTTTAAAAGAAGAGAAAGAGGACTCCTTTTTCATTTTCCCTCGTGCTTCCAAATGGTTTTCTTGAACACATACTACATCAAGATTAGTAGGACCTAAATACAAGTATCATATGCCTTAGATAAGTATGCAATCCACCAATATATTCAAGTAGTGTTTCTTCTGTGTTTTGGGAAATTCTCAAAATTAGAGCCCTTTTCCTAAATTCCTGTGTGTATTCTTGAACACTTTGTCCCTTACTTCTGTCTTAATGTTTTCCAATCCATCATAGCTTGTTGCTTATAACTAAGATGATAAAATTGTTGCCTAAGATTTGAAACAAATTCAGACCAAGAAGTGATTTCTATACCTTTGTTTTCCTCCACTTCCTAAAGCTTACTCTCCCACCAAATGAGTGTTGTGCCACCCAATCCAAAGAGTTGTCTAAATGAATATTTGCTTTATCATAAAAAATTCTCTGAACCCTGCAATATACTTCTATCTTGCTTGACCTAGTTATCCAACGTCTCTGCATTTATCTCTCCAGTATACATAGGCAATTCAAACTTGATATCTAACTTTAATGAAGGAAAATTAGATTTCAAAGGGCCTCTTTTAGGATTATCAAAACTAGATATTTCTTCTTTCTTACCTTCTCTAGTTCCCTTTTCCCTTTGTCTATCTTGGTACATTTCTTCTACCATTTCCTTCATCTGTAGGAATGATTGACGAAATTTTTCTTCCTCTCGATCCGCCATTATAGGACTTCGAGATCATCTGGGTAATAATTTTAGGATCTCCTTCAAATAACTATCCTTCACCCCTTATTAGATCAAGACCTTGTTAACATCCAACACACAACTTGCAATCCAAAAATAGTTAATCTGAACCAAAAATCCGTCAAAACCAACTCTGATACCAATGATCTAAAAAATCAATTTTAACTAGAAATTGTTTACACAACTTAAATTTGCTCTGTATTGATTTCTCGATATTAAAATTAAGTATTACGATCCTTTTGTATTTTTTTAATAAAATAATTAAAACCTACAAGTACTATACAAAAATATAGATAAATTAATAGTGAATTCACCAGCAATTCGACACAAGACGTGATAACGGAGTTCGACACTTAAGGTCTATGATCTCCGGGTCTAGTTGAATGGCACCGCTCTATTAAAATATTGAAAATAATTTTTTTACAAAGATATTTCTACAATAATTTTGATCACTCTCATCAGTCTTCCTTTGTACCAAAAACAATAGGGGTTGCTTTTTACTTCATCCGCAAAATTCCGACTCACTAGCTCAAGTTATGAGCATTTCAATAATTTACAGAGTCCCGAATGGTCACTTCAATTACAATAAAGCTCCTTTTATAATGTTTCTAAGAGGCTAGTCTCAATGGTTAGGAACCTATTATTTTGCATGGGAGGTTAGGAGTTCAAATCCCCCTACCTCCACTTCCCTCTCCTTCTCCTTAGGCGGATTTGTAGAGTTTTATCCCACATTGTGGGGGGTGCGAAAATGGAGGAAAGCCTTTCAAATAATGGAGTAGCTGGCATGTTTTGCATTGGCTCAAGAGCCACCTTAGCCGCCATAGCATGTGAGGTGCACTTAGTTGGAAGGATAGGTGTAGCACATAGCCTAGATTTTTGTGGTAGTTAGAATATTTGATAATGGATTTTGGAGTATATTTCAACGTGGAGGGATAAGGAGATATAGGATATTCTGGAGCAATGCATGGCAAGTTGGAATAAATGCGTGGAATTTGAATAATCTTGGCCATTTACAACATTTGGCTTAACAATATCCCACATGCATCAAATAATTACACTATGAAGAATATAAATTCAAGGCTCTTGATATATGAAATGAAAATGAGGCCAAGACACCCCTCTATAACCGAGTGTTGAAGACTCGCACGTTCCAAAACAAAATTTGCCTCGTCATCTATACTTTCCACATGTGTCATATTTTTATTTGTCCACATGGCAAGTGCACATGTCCTCTCTGTGTTTTGTGCCCAAAATTTACCAATTGCCCTGAAATTGTCAGTGGGCCATAACTTTTGCATACTAGCTCTAGTTCCTGCAAACGAGATATTGACAGAATCGTATAATTTTTCTCCATACTTTAAAAATGACTGCAACTTATTCTGAGAAGATCTTAGATTGATGTTTCTCAGTGAGGATCCTTTGGATTAGTATAACTCATGTGTTGCTCATGATCCTCAAAAAGAGTCAAGTGAACAAACAAATGAGCTCTGTCAATGTGTGATCCCAATGAAGTATCTGCATGAAAACCAATGTCATGGAGAGAATTCCACTTAACATTTGGAAGAGGGGAAATAATACCTTATGAGTGTCTACCAATACCTCCACCAGTGTAACCCATAAAACGGAGCATGTGAGAACCAAAGGCAATGGTACACTTCTCAAAAAGACAATGCAGTTGAGCAGAAATAGGATACACAACATGTGGTATTGTAATAGGCACAAATGTGGAAGAGCATGTAGTAACAAGCCTCAAAGGTTTAGAAGCATAAATATTAGGAACGTGCTCAAATACTAATAGATCAATGTCAATGGGTACAATAGCAATAGCTGCAAGTTGACTAGAAGCATGGATATGGCTGTCCACAATATCATGATGATGTTGTAGGCTAGCAAGTTGTTGCTATTTGGAGTGGATTATTGTATCATTATCATGAATGAGTGATTGTAGAAGATAATTTCACTTCTTGAGTGATCTATTTTTCTTCCAAAAAATTTACAATATCCTCTTGAAGTCCCACATACTTTAGAGAAAAGCATATCATTCTCAGAATCCATGATAGAGAACAATGTAACTCCTAAAATTTTAGGACATCAGGCTTAGCCGAAATTACATCCACAATTGATTACAACAATCCTCCATATTTGGCACTTTATAATTATAGTAACAAGTCTCAAAATAAATATTTCCAGTGGAAAGAGCACAAAAAAACAAGCACTTTTGCAAAAATAGTAGTCAAAACCGAGTTACCGAGCAAAAGATACAAACTTTTTAGTATTTTTCTCTGCTATGTATTTTAGCTGCCACTAAAAGAAATGTTGTTGCCTCCACCACACAAATAAAATTAAAGGGGAGTGAAGTTAAGAATCACAAGCTTTAATCCCTCATATGAGCATACCATATGACCAGGGGCTAAGGATTCTAATGAGTGTTGTGAAACTTACTATTCTGGGGTGTGCCACTTGTTTTCGAGAAAGTCACATCTAACTACTTCTTCTAGTAAAAATTACTATTTCTAGACTATGACAAAAAAATGGCCTTCCCCACCTAGAATAGCAGTCTGCGAATTTTCCCGAAATAGTTAAAAACGTGCATAGCATCCGTGGACCCCTACCAAAAAAGGAAAGATCTGAAATTCTTCTGCATGGAACCCAACATTGTAGATCTTGAGAACTTGAGAAATCTAACAAACCCAGAAAAATATTTCTAAGGTTTCTTTCCTTCCTAGCACGAATCTCGAGATGAACCTGTATGCCTTCTTTTGCAATAATAAAAAAACAAAAAAAAATGATTTGCATTAAGAAATGGCCAATTTTACAGTCAATCTTAGTGTTTTCACACCTTTTGGATCCAATGGAAGCCTCTACTTTGCATAAAAATGCATGCAATAAAAAAATACAACCAAATCCAAAATATATGAATATACAAAGAATTTATTTGTAAAATAAAACTTACAGACAGAAGTCAACAACAATCTCCAACTCTGGTACCATAAAAGGAATGATAACCAGATCGTACCAAGCCAAGAACACAGATGCCAATCAACAACCATCATTAATAAGATATAAAGTAATTTGTCAGAATAACTTTACATAAACCTTTACAAACAAATGAGCAACATTATCATATATTATTATGGAACTCAATGCAATACAATGAGAATGGGCCTTGCTTAAATTAGGAAAGGTAATAACAATATAAGAACCACTCAAGGTTGTAGATCAAGCCATAAATCAAGAAAATAATTAGTGATTAAAGAATAAGTCAAGACCATAGATTTAGGAGAGAACTAGACATCAAGGATCTAGTCAATACCATAGATCAAGGAAATAACTAATACCTAACAACTAGATAATATCTCCTAATATCTAAATAAGATAAGATAAATATCCACACACATAAGTGGGTGAGGATAAATACAATAAAGGTAAATACAATACCTAGGTGAACATGAGCTAAGGTGAATACTTAATCTAATAGAAACACAACTAAATATTGAACTGCAGGGACCTAAAATAGCACAACTAGCACAGAACGCAAAAGAAATGCCAAGAAGAAAGAATGCAAACACATTAGAATAGAGAATAGTCATAAAACGATGCTTCTATTACTTCCAGAAATGTATAGAACTGTTACAATGATGAAGGAGGCTGATATCCACATGCGAGAGCCATATGTAGAGGTCTATAACTCAAAATATAGAAATATAAAGTCCTTATTAGAATGCATAAGAGTCCATAGTGTCCAACATTACAGATGAGCATAGCTCTTACACTTATAGATAAATATTTTGAAGAAGAAGAGAAGAGAGGAGGTAAAATCTGATTTTGAAATACAACCACCAATAACAAGCATTCAGTGCCTGCTAATCTGTCATATGTGCTTCCCCAATCCTATTTTGCATATTGAAGAAGAAAGGAGGACAGATCATATGAAATCGGGTGGTTGGAGTGATCAGACCTGCTCTTCAATGCTTAGAGAGATGTTTTCCCATTTCTCACCTACCATATCCACAAAAAATTTGAATTTGAATATCTAGCATTATAGCTGATGTCAGTAGCTATTTGACAAGTATAGGTGCACATCAATCAGATATCTATAGCAGAAGATACATCTGTCAAAAGATGTTATATTCGTCAGTGCATGAAAGACATGTGGCATACGTGGATTGGATTAAAATATGGCCAACTGTGTAACTATTTTTTTCATTTCTGCCACGTGTCACCTACTAGTCTATTGCAAGGATTCAACACCATATTGGCACATCTTGAATGGTTGTGCATGGCACACTTAAGCATGATAAAAGATGGCTCAGAATAGAAGGGTGTGAAGGAAGAGCACACAAAATAAAACAAAGGAAGGTGCAGAGGAACACGCGCATGATGCACGTGGGGAAAAGAGGTAAAATGGTGTATAGAGAACACGTGGTCAAGGCGTAACCATTACAAAGAAACAGGTGCGGCATGTGGGACGGGAAGAAGTTGATTAGGAAGAAGGTGAATGTGCAGAAGGTGGGTGCAAAGGGAAAGTGGAAGGAGATGAAGGAAAGGGGTGCACATGGAAACTATGATCAAGGGAATGTGCTAATTAATCTTGAGCATACACAACCTTCTCATGAGTGACTGAGAGCCAGAATGTGTATATAAGTTACCTGAATATCTAGGAAAGTTATTTGGATAACACACACTACAGGTGATATTGTTTCATTTTTCATAGGAAATTACTATATCATATTATACATGTTTGGACATAATTTTTTATCTTTATAACATGCTAATGGGTGCTTCATGTGTAACATTTTTCTTGCATGTCCATTTACTTTCATGGTTTTTTGTTACTGTTTTCCTTTCCATTGCTTGGCATTTTATGTCATCATTTGTAGGATTTTCCCTTTTTCTTGTGTGCACACTATCTACTTATGGCTATAGTGGCCTTGCGTGTCTTGTGATAACATGTGTTATATCCCATGTTTGCCACCTACTTTTCATCATCTATAGTGTCTTCTTTCACACATTGTCTTCTTGCGTATTAGCTTACATATTATATTCTTTTCTTCTACCTTACATATTGTATTTTACATGTGAATTTGTCTTATTTTAACTAACACTTGTTTCTAGCCACTTTGTTTGTGTGTGCCTTAGTTTCTACCAAGCATACTCCCTCCCCCTATAGGGCATAAGTTTTATTTCAGAATTCGGTCCTCCTTTGGGACCCATAATCCTCAAGACCTCCACATGCACCCCAAAGAAGGGGCATATATCAGGTGAATAATTCCCCCCGATCAACATTATATAGTCACAACTCACTACAGTTCAACAAACAATCAGCACAGTCTCTAGTCTCAGCAATGGCCAAGATCCTAACTTGCGTCCTCAGCATAGTATAGTCACCAGTGCCTAGACCCAAAAAATAGTGCTTGGGTTCCTCAGACCCATACTGGAATCTTGTGACAAGGGGAAGTTACACAACATTTTTCAGTTCAACATAGTTTTTGGTAGTTTACATAGTGGCTTTTATAGGACAGACAATCCTTCAACACTCGACATGCATTCACTGTACCTTTTCTACTTTCACCTTGGATTGGAATTATTCGAAACAGATCATATTTTTCCACACCATCTATAGTGGTGTTCTCATTGTAGGAAGTATTTAAAGTTTAGAGGATGACACCAAAATTTTCTCCCTGCACTTCTTTTGTTCTTGGTGTGAGATTTCATAAAAAGGTCACACTCAGTGAAGCTTGTAGAAACCCATAATTATGCCCAAGCAATTTAAATAATTAAATTGTGCTAATTATCTCCTTTATCACAAATTGATGACAAAGCACACTTATTCCCTCTTATTGTAGTTAATTAATTACAATACGCTAATTGATTAAGTCGCCTATCTAACTAACATCTTGATTAACGACTTTCCATTAATTATTCACCCCTTCCATCTAGATTTCCAAAAAAACTCACAATCAATGTAGCTTGTAGACACCCATAATTACACCCAAGCAGTTCAAATACTTAAATTGCGCTAATTATCTCATTTCTCGCGAATCAACGACATATCATCAAAAGCACACATATTCCCTCTTATTGTAGTTAATTAATTACAATACGCTAATTGATTAAGTCACCTATCTAACTAACATCCTGATTACGAACTTCCGTTAATTATTCACCCCTTCCATCTAGACTAATTAATTATTATTAGTTAATTAGCTTTCCCTTCCATTCAACCAATAAATCAATATTTAATTGATTTAATCCTCTTCTAATTGCCTAAATCGTACTAATATTCCTCTAATTAGCTTCTATAAGCTTACATATACCTATTAGTTAATCACCTTTGATTAATTAAAACACTCCCCAATTCCCATGACTTGCTAATTATAAATTAAACCCTTCTAATGTAAGGTTACCTTTTATAAAGCAACCTTATCCATTCCTAATCTTTTTTTACCTTTTATCCCACATGCAAAGGGATGAAGTGTTTCCTTTATCCATTGGGCTATATAAGGAGCCCTCCTTCTACCTTTATACCTACACCTAAACTTCTTGAGAAAGAAAATGCAAAGTATATAGAAAAATAGACTAAAAGCTTACCTTTTTTTCTTGAGAGTTCATCATCTTGAAGAGTTAAGCCTCTTTCCTAAGTGCTTAGGTCATATGGGAGGTGTCAAAAGGGGTCTTGTAGCCCAACTTTGACAAGCCCTCATTCCTAGGTTCTTAGAACACCAAGGACAACCATTTTTGATAGCCATGGAGCCTACATAGATCCCTTCATTTATTTTTTGTTAGAGAATAGAGGATTTAGATGCTTAACATTATTAGTTTCAAAGTTTTGTATATTGATGAATGTTTAACATCTAACCCTTGTTTAATTCTTATCATGATGGTGCTTAGTAGTTTGTTTAACTTTTGCTAGTTAAGGCTATTTAGCTGTTAGTCTTTACTTACATTTGGAATTAGTTTTGAAAATAACACATGCACACATTTGGCATGCCCGATGGGACCTAGTCCCTTAGCATTTTAGTTTCAATTTCATTGTTTTGGATAACTTTTGATATGCACATGTAGTAATTAATTTCCATTTTTCTTGGAATTTTTACTAATTTTATATGTGTAAGTTATTATTCATAGCCATCATTTTAATGGGTTATTTCCATTTTTAAACTAACTTGTCAAAATTTGAAGTATTGTGAGCTTTCTTATGTTTTTTTTCCATATTATGGTTGTAGGGGTGACGCAGGCACACTTTGAGGAGCGCAGGCACCTCTCGGATGGTGCAGGAACACTATCAAAACCTAGTTCTCTATTTGTCAATCTTGGCACATATGCACTAACCCCGACACACATACCCTAACCAGCATGCAGATGCACTAACCTAGGCGTAGAAGTCATTTTATACTATACCTTCACTACAAATCAAAACCTGTCAGATTGGTGCATACACCCTAACCTGAGCGCACACGTTGTTTTAGTGGCACAGACACATTTCTGGTGGCGCAGACATTCTGTCGGAATCTGGGACTATTTTACAAAGCGGTGGCACACATGTTTTTTTTTATGGCACACACGCTTTTCTGATAGTACATGCAATCTATTTGAATTTCCACCTATTTTTATCAAAGGTAGTGTATATACTCTTTTCGTGGCGCACACGCCTCTCGGGTGGCGCAGGTGGACGGTAAGTCGAAATTACACAGAGTGGCGCACATGTATTTTTGGTGGTGCACATGCCTCTCAGGTGGCGTAGGTGCACTATAAATTGAAAAAACATAGAGTAGTGCATACGCACTAACCCACACATAGACGTAAAAATAAGGGTGCATGTGTCCTTTTGTTTTCTTGAAATTAATGTGTTGAGGTGATAACATTATTGTAGGTTTTATATAATCACATACTCATTTTTACATGATGTTTTTACATGTGTTTACTTGATTAGATAAAAAAATTTATGTCTTAGGAATAAGATCACATATGCTCTTCCCTCACGTCCCTTGGGGTGATCTTGGGAATCAGAAATGATTCTTAAGTCCTTTTTGATGCTTTGAGGTTGTTAGGAATATTTGAGTGGGAATTAGTTAACTTGGTGTATTTGAATTAAAGTGTTTTTCCATTTGATATCTTTTTAGATTTTATAAACATCATGTATGCTCTCCTTTTGCATCCTTGGAGGATCTGTAGAACTAGAAATGGTGTCTTCTCTTTTGATGGAAAGCTACTAAAAATTTTCATACAGGACCAAAACACCATGCTTGCCAAAGAATGGAGGAATCAAAATAAAGTAAAAAACTACTAATACATTTGAGTTGTTATATAGGTTGCCAAAAGGTGTTTTGAGAAAACCACACCTAATTAAACAAGATAAAATGAATAACATATTCAAAACACTGTATTAGAGGTTTCGGAAAAGGGTACGTCCCTCTCCACTCAATTAGAACATAACCCCTTTGGAATAATGCCTTAAGCTACAACAATGGGCGTGGTTCCAGGAACCCCAAAGTAGTCCATGCAAGAGGGAACTTTGTGGATGAAACGTGTAACATTCCCATTTTAAGACATTAGAATAAGGGAATTTTTTTTTCATATATAACATTCTCTGTTCTAATTTAGGTAATTCAGAACACACGACCAAGTTTTAATAATTGTTCTCTGTTCAAATAACGTAATTTAGAACACACAATAATTTTAAAACCAATGTTCTCTGTTTACATATTTATAATATGGAACACACATTCAATGCCATTCAATCATATAACAGATACCATTGCTGCTGCAATGACTCAAAGAACTACTGATCTCCCATTTCATGGCTCAGCATTTCATCAATCTCTCATCTCATGACTCAGCTACTTATTGATCCTTCATGTTAATCCATGCAATGTAAACTAAGTATACTTGGTTATCTTACCATTTTAGGTTATTGAAGTATTCCATTTAAGAGGCCTATCTGAATATCTGTTACCGATATTCATTTGAAATCCTGCTTCTTAAACCAGGTGATTAGGACAATGCAACTAGCAGCTTGCGATACTTTGGCCAAATATTTTCACATGCTTTGCATGATCATATTCCTAGACGTTATACACATAAATGGAATACGTCCTTCACCTCACTTTGTTTGTTATCTAGAATGGTCTTTTCTGACTTCTATCAGTCCTCTCATCCAAGGTTAAACTTTAACCCAAGATAGCAATATGAAAGAGTATAGGGAGGCATTCATGGTGACTAAAGGTACACAGACATACTTTGTTGACCCTAGTCGACTGCATGTGTCTAGTTACCTTTAGTCTTCCTGAGTCACTCCGTATACAAGGTCACATTCCTAACTTAGTCCAAAGTAACTTGGTCTAAGCTTATGTAAACTTGATTATTTGATTTGGGAGGGCATTGTAACATGTCAGTTACAACATTATGTCATCATGAAGGCTCCGCCTTCATGAAGACACCATATTGCATTTGGCATGTGCCAATGTCCTACAGAATCCTCCCATCAAGGGTTACACATCCAGATAAATGTGTGATTAGATTCTTAACCTTAATTCTATTAAGAATGAGTTTTAGGAACCACGTTGATCCTCTAACCTCACGGTTTTTTATAGTTGCACAGCTAGAAAAGAATTGAATTGTCTCATAGCTTTATACACATTCACCCTTCCTTACCGAAGGATTGCATATTTTCATCTTAGTTCTTTAATTTAAGCTTCGGACTCATAGTCCACTACAGCTTAGCGCAGTAAGATCAACTTACTAAGCTTAACCAAGTATTTATTCACAACTGAATTCAAATTCAGAATTCCATTTCATTAGACGTCATTGGAATGAGGCCTAATCCTAATTGAATGTATTCATTTAATCACTATAACCTTACTTCAGCTAAGGTTTGTTATGAGGAGATATGACTCCTCATACTAGATATCCTTTTGACCAAAACATCCCAAGAATATTACGAAATCAGAATACAAAATTCAATTGTCCCTTTATTAATATTTGTTAGTTGATAGACTAATTCTGAATATTATTCATTTAAGAGTTCATATTTATTTTACTCTTTTACTAGTGTCAAATTGCAATCCATATTGACTGAAGTGTTAACTAGTTACATGTTTCAACTTAAAATATTTATTCAAGTAAAGAATAGACATTATACCCCTTTAAAATCTAATAACCATCATTTGAATAATTCCAAATTCAACAAATAAAATTATATTCTTGATCATATTCAAATAGTTCCAAGTGCTACAACCATTAGTATAACACACCATCTCCTTTTACTCATTCCTCTAGATTAAAATTTATACATTTTTACAACTCCACACAACCGGACTTCATTCATGCCAAACAACATTATCAACTCGAAAAGAAAGAAGAATACAACTTTTTATTTTTTCTGTTTCCCAGAGAAGAAGAATAAAATCTCAAAAAAGATCCATCCCTTAGTTAATCAAAAGAAGCATCATAAAACAACATGTCTTCATTTTTATTCATGGAATCCATCTGCAAAATTTACTTGCATGGATCAGTTCATCGAACTGAGCATATTAAGAACTTATCATTAAATTGAGGTGCTCTTGATTAACTATCTCAATAAAAGAACTCTGCTTTTATGAAACGTTTCTGAATTTGAGATGGACATCATCTACGCATTAAGTGCTGATAAGGATGAATAAATTATCAACCAAATCCCAATAATTATCATCAAAATCAGACAAAAATATTTACCAACAACTTTTTCCCAATTAATTATTGTAAACAGGAAACACTTTATTCACATTTCCTTATTGAAATCTTCTAATAATGCAAGGAGTTCATTTCAGATTTAGACAATTACTACCAAGAGTATTTTCTCTAAATAGTTCTAGATTAAAAGCATCTGTAAGAACTGATACACATATACATATAGCTGATCTAATGCAATTACTATCAATTCTCTTTCCTCATTATAGGTGGAATTTCAGAGAAGATAATTTAATTAAAATTTAAATAGAACTTCTTCCCTTTTATACTACTCATTTAATTTCAACCAAATCAAATGTAGAAGAGAAAGGTAGTCGTACACCATGACAACACTGGTGTTATTTCCCAGAATTCAACCAACAACATAGTACATCTTTCAATTCAAGAAGGAAGAAAAACAACATATAAAATGCAGTTGTTTATGCCAAAGGTAGTGGGAAATTTATTCAATTTTAGATAACAGAATTTCAACTGGATAAGAGAAGAAATAACTAGTACTTCCGATTACCCACTTAATAATCTCCTTCTTTTCATTACAACCGAACTGGTTGATTTGAACAAGAAGAGATAACAATCAATAGTAATAGTCAAGAAGAGAGAACAACTAAATTCAATAATCGAATGAAAGGAAGAAGATTGATATTACCTCTTCTCATTACTTGGCTAAGTGTCAACTATTTAGTACAGACCTGTTTCGAATAGGGTAATTTCCCCTATACAAGACTATTACAGTAATCATAATTTACTAACTATCATTCAAGGAAGTATTCCTGAATTCATTTTACATCTGACCCAAAAATATCAATAACAACTAAATCTTTCAATTAAAATCATTTTTAATAATTATTCACCAAAAACAGGCATTTCTAGCTACGTCTGAAACAAGAAAGAATGTACAGCAAGCTATATGACCATAATTTCACTATAATAAATAAAGAATCCATTTTTTTTAACCACAAGAACAAGAATCTACTCAAGTTTAGTTCCAATTGAACACAATGAAGAAGTTCAAATATGCAGTTCGTATATATATATATTCACCATTGAATTCAAGGAAGAAATAAAACGATATACTCTATTCCATCCATAAAATAACCAAGTTACTCTTTCTCGGGTTTAAATAAATTGTTTCCCAACAATCATTCATGGCTTTCAAACCAAATAAGGAGACATTGTATCATTTTCCATCAGGAAAGAGTAAGGGTGATACATTAATTCCGATGCCTCTAAAGGATTCACATCCCATACACTATAAAATGATACGAGAAGCAGTTCACACAACCAGTCCTATCTAAGCATTCTCACGGTTTTTTCAAAACCATTTGCACACATAGAACTTAGAAAAAATTTTACACATCATTGCTACTTCCATCAAATCAAACCCATAATGGGTGATAAACTGAATACCCATTACATTTAAAAATTCAAACAGTAGAGATGGGTTTTGTTTCATTTACCATTTTAGTAAAGAAAAATACCATTTTTTCTCTAGTATGCATTAAGAAAATACCCAAGTTGTATTTATCTCCAAAAGACAACTCAACCAAGAAATCACAGCAAACCATATCAACATTTTTATTTTACAAAAACACCCAATATAAGAGCAGAGTTCTTTTAATGAAAAAGCTTAACAAAGAGCAAAACGGTTTAAAGAAAAGAGCCCAACATGCCTGTAAAACTTCTTGTTGCTTGAAGAAAACCACATCCGCACCCTCAGGAGTTATTATTTTCTACGGCAACAAACAATAAGGTTTCCCGAATGATCTCCTTGCTTCCACAGGTTCAAAAATAGCCGTGGGTAATCAAAATAATAGCAACAATGACCAAAATAATTTGCAAGTTCGAAAGAACCATAAATGCAGTGTAAATACTAGAAAACCAAATGAACACAATAACAAAAAAAATCCTCTTTCCCCTTTCCAAGGTGAGCTGGTCATGAAGACCAAGGCCAATAAATGCATTAAATGCATTTCCCTCTCATTCTCCACGCCATCTCCAACCTAATCTAGAGAGTTTGACTTTTTAAATATTTGCATGTAATTCCATTTTTAGCTACATTGCTAATTAGATACCTCCAACTCCCATGTTCCCACCAAACTTGGCGTTTAAAACTTCAAGGACATCATTTAATGTCCTTCATTAAATTTAAAACCTTCCCTTCTTATCCTTTCATCGGCATGTATCCATAGGTCCCCTTTTAGGGCTAACATTATTTTAGGTTACATTATCCATAGCTAGGTATTCACCTAGGTCGCAAACCATTAGGATTTGTGAAAAATTTACATCCCCTTTAATTTATAAAATCCTTCTAGGATAGTTATTAGGTCATAGGTAAGAACTTAACCCCATAGTATTTTACTTAACAGGTTTAAATAAGTTTTACCGACTTACGTTCATAACTAGTATAATGTGGGACATTCCGTCCAATGCACATATCTATACCTTGTTCATTTGCATCGAAACTCTTACTGCCTTACGCTTTCCAGTGTTACAATTTGTTTGTATTTTGGAGATCAAATATTTCCATTAGCAGCATGGTGCCAAGTAATTATACCTATAACCAAGTTCTTTAAAATTTACAACAATCTCTAGCCTGGTTGCAGACTTCGTTCTAATTAGAAAGTAAATCGACAAAGAGACCACAAGGATGGCCGAAGCATACCTTGGATTAATGGAATTGATTCAAGGTGTGATGTCAACAAAAAAATATGAGTTCATCAAATACAAAAGCAATTCTGTAGTTTCACACTTACGAAACACAAGTTATAATGACCTCCGTCCCAAGTAAACAAAATTACAGTAAGCAAGGGTTCAGATCAGTAACACATTCTTTTTTTTTAATATTAAAAAATATATCTTAACATAATAATCCTCATTTCCACAGTTACAACATCATGAAAAGAGGTTATCAAAGTAGCTTCTAAAAATCAAGACGTTACAAAATGGGAAGTGCTCCGCACTACCTATCTGACTAGTGATTCCTTTATGAGATAGTGTTACAAGTTGTCCCTACATGACCCTTTTAAGTACACAATGGATGCATTTACTACCAAGATAGTTGGGACTATTTGGGTAAATCATCCGGCTTGTGGATAATTTTTGTAACACCTAGGATGAGAGAACCACCTAGGAAAATATACTTTGGCTAGGAGCCCTCTTTGACCATTCTAAAACAATGTTGAGTTGTGAACCATCTTTTCATTGTGAAACGTGTGACGCGTTACTTTCACTTAGTTTTTACTTGCCTTAGGGTGAGGTGAAACTCTGCCGAAGTGAAGCCAACCTTTTTTATTCCCTTTTTTGATTTGCTTCCTTCACATTCTTTTGACACTTTGTTGATTAGAAGAAGGGTTACTACCTCTGTGTTACCAATCAATATTTTCTACCAATTTTTTGTCCATTTACACCCATCCATGTTTGTGTATGGGTAAGTTAAACATTTAAAGTGCATGGAGGCATATTCGTATCATTGGTGGCCATTGTGATCTTGATATCCACATCAAGATCGTCATTGTAGCTAGGCATGGTTCATCATCTTAAACTTACTTAGAAGGGTTACCTTGTTTGTATTGTATCACTAAAATTTTGATATTTACATCTTGTTTCTTATAAACTTGACCTAAATATCTATATTGTAAGGTTATGCTACACACATTTTAACTATTCCTAGCTATACTTTGAGATTTTAGTTTGATTCTATTATTACCCTCAATTTTGAAGAGTGCTACGTGTTACCACTTGTGTGTGCTATATCAATAGCATCTTGATATCAATACCTTGGTTTCTCACAAAATTTTGGTTAACATATCTTGGTGACATTGTTGTGTCACTCACAAATTGTAATTGGAACTTTTTGAGATATAGGTCCTAATCGAGTTTGAGATCACTTTTAGTATATCTTGTTAGGACGTTACATTAAATTTTTGTATTTACTTACATCTTGTTCATTCTCTTGAACTTTGCATAAGTGAGAACATCTTGTTAATTATCTTGTGACACTAGACTAATTTTTGAGGCATAGTCTAGTAAGTATTCCATCAGATAGGTTTTGATACCAAACATTTGTGTCACTAGTGATTTATCACTCTATCACATTGGTATTCTCACATTTTTATTCATTCATATTCTTGATAATTTATCTTGCATTTCACTTAGGTGTGGTCACAAGATTTTAAACACATTTACAACTTACCCTAGTGAAACTATCAAAAATCATGGCCCCTAAAACATGATTAGGAATCAAGAAACAAACATACGAGGAACAACAAGCATAAGCTTGGGAAGCCTCTAACAGAAAAGGGTCAAACCCCTTTATTGGACATGATCTAGGGCCTCTGCTTTCTATGGAAAAAAAGATACAAGATATGGTCAATAATAGTGGTAATGAGTTATAATCCCCACATGTAGACTTTGACTTTGACCCTACTTTATTAGACGAGTTTCTTTTCAAAAATAAGGATAGAGTGCTAGCATGGGTCGTATAATTAGGAGCCTAAATGCCCACTTGAAAGTTAAACAATCCCACCTACGAATAATGCTAATGAGGAAGAATGACCCCTTATCAATATGGAGGATATTTTGATGCATGGACATGCTTCTACCTCCAATGTAGGAAACAATAAGATAGTGGGACATAGAATACCCTTTATCAAAGTGCCACGTAAAAACATGACAGGACATGAGAATGGTGAAGAACCTCCACAAAATGAGGAATAAGATGAACCTTTAGAAGAAGAAACCACAATTCAACAATATATTAGTATCCTAAGCTGATAATTAGCTTTGCTAACCTCTCATGTACAGAAGGAAGCAAGCAAAAATGTTCAAAAGTCAAAGCCTAAGGTTAAGATCAATAAATTCCATAGAGAAAATCAAGAAGAAAATGATACGGGGGTACTGTCAAGTATATCTCCCTGCTTCTCCCACTAGAGAACAATTGCTCGCACAAGAGTTAGATTCTATGAAAGAAACACTCACAAGCCTCTAAGAGAGCAATATAGGGAGCATTAGAAAGTATCAATATGAAGAATTATGCCCCTATCCTTTCAACAAGACTATGACCCTTCAACCCTTTCCTAAGAAATTTGATATGTTAAAATTTGACAAATATAAAGGGAAAGGGGATCCTCGAGATCATGTCAAAGATTTTTGTAGTGACAATTATCTCATAAGAATTTTTCCTAAGAGTCTAGGAGGTCAAGCATTGAAGTGGTTTACACATTTAACTTGGGGATCAATCTTCACTTGGCCAGAATTGGTAGAAAGGTTTGTGTGTCACTTCTTGTACAACATAGAGAGTGATGTCACCATTGTAGATTTGTGTGGCACCAAACAATGCCCTAATGAGACTTTCGCCAGCTTCCTCCAACAATGGAGAGGGATAGCTAGCTGCTTCCCTTGCACTTTACCTGAAAAATAGTTGGTTAGTATTTTTGTACCCAACCTCAATCTAGATATATCTTTCCACCTCCAAATGCATTGTGTTCACACTTTTGAGGAAGTCATTGAAAAGGGGGTTCAAATAGAGAAATCTCTCATTACAAAAGGAACTCTCAAGTCCCAATATAGAGATAATAGAAATGTTAAACCCATGGAGAAGCCAAAGGTTTTTAATAAAAAAAATGTGGTGGGAGACGGGATGATGGATTTCAAATGTGTACAAATGGTCCAAACCGGTCAACCTTTTAAACTGACCAAAGGACCAATTCAACCACCACCAAAGCAAAGAATGTTCACCTCTCTTAATGAACCTTTTTTGTTTATACTAAAACAATTAGATGTGGCCCACATGATGACATATCCTACGACACAACCATTTGATAACAATGCCCCAAAACCTTCATGGTACAAGGAGCATGAATATTGCAAAATGCATCATGTCAAAGGACATAAGATAGAAAAATGTCTGCGACTCCACCATTATATCCAAGACCTCATTTACAATGGGGAGATAGAGGTGGACAACCCTGGAAAAACACATACACCTAACGAGAAAATGGGGATATATAAAGAGCCATTCGCCAATCATGATAAGTCAGAAAATTCAAATACGGATCAAGGAGATTCATCCTAAGGTTATAAAGTAGTGAATTACTTGTACACCAAAAAATAAAACAATCATTATGATTCACTTAATGGATGTATTCACTCTCCTACTAACCATGTTAACACCATCTGAATCAAGTGAAATGATTATGTCATGGTTACAAGGCGTGCTCCCCCTCGTGATTCTGGAACCTTTGCCATCAACCCCACAAAATGGTAAATACAATCTCTTAGAGCAACTTGAGAAGACGTTTGCTAATATTTCGATCATAGATCTTCTTAAGATATCTATTATACACAAAAACATTCTATACTAAACTCTTTAGGGGTCAGGAGTACCGTTAGAGGTCGATCCTACACATCTTCAAGCCACAGTGGAAAACATCATAAGAAATGAACATATTTCCTTCAACCATAGGGAGATCCCTACTAAGAATCCAACACATAATCTTCCTTTATATATTGAGGTAGTTGTTACCCACAGGAAGATCAAACGGGGTGCTTGTGGATAACAGATCAAGGTTGGATATTTACACACTCAAGTTGGTTAAATAGTTAGGACATACTGAGGTAGATCTTGAGTCCAATATAATCACTATCACCGCATACGACAACGCATAAATGGAGTCAGCAGGCACAATCACGCTACCCATGGAGGTGGGTCCCACTTTCCATCAGACAAAGTTTCATGTCCTAGACTTGGAACTTCCATATAATATGCTTCTAGGCTAACCATGGATTCATGCCATGCAAGTCGTGCCATTGACGTTCCATCAGTGTATTAAATTAAAGCATGAGGGACACACCATTACAATACAAGGAGATTCAGATCCCTTCGCTCACTGTAGAGCTCTTAATAGCTTTGCACGAAGGGGTACATATGCATGTCCCTCCGTCGATATAGTTGTTCTTCTCTAATATGAGGCCATGGAATCCTGGATAGATTCAGATTCTCTTAGTGCTTGCACCCATGGTGTGTCTACTTCAACATCTCCTTTTGATTCCTGGGAGATGAAAATCCCTGAATATGGCTACGGAGAATATAATGTGCAGCAAGCCCTCTTGGTTTCAAACCTCTCATTGTCACCCAAGACTAGAGGTCGACCCAACTATCACTTCAGAAGACCTTGAAATGAACACACTATTGGGTCATTCTTACCTAGAGGCTTGTTAGCTGAGGAAAAATTACTTGATCCACTTACAACTTGGGTCCCAGAGGATACTCATCCATCCTATTATCAAAACCCTAAATACGAGAAATCTAGTAAAATGATGTGCTCCATGGGCTACAAGGGCCTAGGATGTGGAAGAAATGAACAAGGATAGAGAGAGCCAGTGTCTCTTCCGCATTTCAAAATAGAAAGACACGACATTGGGATTCACCCTTATGGAGCACACCCTAATGATCAGGATGCTACTTGTTCTAAATGTGAGGATAACTCTGACTATCTAGACAGTGATACAGATTCCCATTATAGCCAATATGAGGATCTTTCCTCCATAAACCTATTCATGAACAATGTTGTCCTAACCATAACCCCTACAGAACCAACCCTTGACCTTGTTTACCCTGCCCTTATTGAATGGGGACCAACAACATCACATGTCACTAGATTTATTCGAGAATGACGAAGCTATCACGGAGTTCATAGGAATTCGAGATATGATTCCCATTGGAGACCACAAAAAGGGTTTCTTTATTAACTTGGTTACCTGTACCTACTTCAACAAAGAAGCTAAGCTTCGTTTTCAGCAAATCTTAAGAACATGCGAGGGAAAAAGTTCCAAGGTAAAGCCTCAGCAAAAATAAAATTCCAAGTTGCACAATGAAAACCTCTTTGAGGTACTGGCTGACAAACAAATAAAAAAATCAAAGGACAAACAAAGTGACCACGCCAAGGATGAAAATATCGTGGAAACATCCTTGGGTGAAGATCTCAACCTTCCTCCCAATCCAACACGTATGGAGGACTTATCCAAATTACTAGTCAAGGAAACCATCGATGTGAATATTGGTACAGAAGAAGACCCCAAGATAGTAAAATTGGGAGCATCAGTCTTGGCTAGAGAACATAAGACATTCACTATGTTGTTGTGAGATTTTATAGACGTGTTCACATGGTCTTACAAAGACATGTTAGGATTAGATCCAAATTTGGTTGTGCACAACCTAGTTGTGCATGCAGATGCTAAGCCTTTCAAACAGAAGCTCAAAAAGATTCACCCAAGGGTAGCCTTACTATTTAAAGAAGAAATTGAAAGATTGTTGGTGGAAGGTTTCATTTGGCCTATCTGAATGTTTATCCAACATCGTCCCTGTCCACAAAAATTCTGTTGGTATCATAACTTGCATGAATTTTAGAGACATTAATAAGGCTTACCCTAAGTATGATTTTCTGCTGCCAAATATTGACATGATTTTGGATTCAACAACAGGATACAAAATGTTATCTCTCATGGATGGATTTTCAGGATACAACCAAATCAAGATAGCTAAATAATATCATCACAAAATGGGTTTCATGACTCCGTGGGGTACCTTCTATTATTATGTGATGCCATTTGGTCTAAAAAATGTAGGAGCTACTTATCAGCGGGTAATGACAGTGATTTTTATGATAAGATTCATGATATCCTGGAGGACTATGTGGATGACATCCTTAGAAATTCTAATACAAGATAAGATCACCCTATCATTTTGCGACGTATCTTTAAACACATACGAGAGTATAAGGTCAGGCTGAATCCAAAGAAGTGTGTATTTGGTGTGCTATCAGGAAAACTATTGGGCTTCATCGTATCAAGATGAGGAATTGAGGTAGACCCTGCTAAAGTTTCTGTTATTTCTCAAATTCATCCACTTAAGAATATTAAGAAACTGTGTAGTTTATAAGGTAAAATCTAGGCTATCTGTCGCTTCATCTCCCAACTTACAGATAAATTCCACTCATTCACCCACTTGCTTAAAAATGATGTCACCTTCATCTAGGGACTAGAGAAACAACAAGCCTCTACTTTGATTAAACAATACTTGGCTAATCCACCTGTCCTCATGCCTCCAACTCCTGGGAGCCACTCTTGCTTTATATCTCTACTACACAATGTGCTATTGGCGCACAGCTCACCCAATACGACCTTGGTCATAAGGCAAAAGTGGTGTATTATCTTAGTCATACTCTTATTGCCTATGAGATCAACTATCCTCCAATTGAAAAATCTTGCTTGGCTATTGTTTTAACTTTTCAAAAACTTCGCCATTATCTATTGAATATCAAAACCAAGCTAATATCAAAATTTTACCCACTCAAGTACTTGTTATCTAAACCAGCCCTCACAGGTAGAATGGCTAATTGGATCATTCTACTAAGTGAGTTTGATATAGAATTTGTGCATCAGAAGTCGGTTAAAGGAAAATTACTCGTTGAGCAACTAGTAGAAGCACCTTTGTAATGCACAGAACCTTTGAATCTAGATCTGTCAGATGCCTCCTTGCTCTACATTAAAGAATTTGTCATATGGCAGATACACTTTGATGGGTTCTTTACTTTTCACGGTTCAGGTGCAGGGGTAGTCCTCATTACTCCTTCTGGCAACCCTATACCACAGGCTTTTCACCTAGGCTTTCCCTACACAAACAATATCGCCAAGTATGAGGAACTTATCATAGGGATGAAGCTAACTATCAAGTGGAACATTCATCATACCAAGGTTGTGGGTGATTCTCAGTTAATTATCAAACAAGTTAATGATGGATACAAGGTTAAGGATGACAAGATCATACCTTACAAAAAGCTATTAGAAACTCTAAAGGAGTACTTTGTGTACATTACCTTTGAACAAATTCTAAGAGCGTAGAATAGATCAGCATATGCTTTGGCGATAATGGGATCTTGTTACGAAATTAAATATTAATGTTTACATTATAGTTTGTTAGTTAATATTTAATATTGTTATATATTAAATATTAGGTTTGAATGTTTATTGTTATAATATATTGTTTCAACAATATATTATTTATAGAGTTTTGTTGTACCCGTACAATTATAAATGGGTAATTTGTTTGATACACTTCCTATTTTATAGGAAGAGGTTAGTCTATTGTAATGGCTATAAATTAGCCTAATTCATTGTGTAATTGATGTAGCAAGAATATAGAGAAATAATATAATTATTCTGTGTGTTTTACCTGTGCAAGTCTGGTCCAAAATCAATATTTGGTATCAGAGAAAAATCTATCCCCATGAGTGTCTTTTGAGAGGGAATATCATCTGGTGTAGTGGCGTTATTCAACAACAATCTATCTTATCTAAGTATCAAGCTTCATCTGACATAACTCAACAAGCATTCATTCTCCTTGGCGTTGATCGATGTCATCTTATTTGTTATTTCCATGCATCACATCTTTCTGTCATATAACATCTCCAGTCTGCCAACGCATGCATGTTTTGTTTTTAACAACCATGTGGTTGTCGCTGTAACTAAATCATTCTGATTTTGCACTTCTATGAGCAGCTTAGTGTTATTTTTTGGATTGTGTTGACTGTAAACTGGCTTCAAAATAATCTTAATAACTTTTGAGCTTAGGAGGTGGATGACTTTAGAGGATTGGATCTGCCTTATCAGGAAGAATTGTATTCTGCGTTGATGCTCCACATGATAATTTTTTGACAAGCTGCTGCATTGGTCGAATTTTAGCCTCGAGCCTTGAGGAGTCAGGCCTTTGTGTTGACTGCAGTCATATCGCTTCTACATGTGTAACGTGGTAGAAAAATATTATAGCAATATAAGCTATTAGGCATGGGATTCAACAGATCGGGGTATGATCTCGAATTCATCCAATTTTTAATAGCTCATCCTCCTATGTCCATGTAATTGTTCCTATCTTCTATAGTTTGATGAGATCAATCTCCAAGCTCTCAAACTCGTTCTCCTCATACAAAAATCTGCATACAACAATCACGAATACTATATCATCATATCTATTTTCTAGCCTACAGTGACTCCAATCTTGAGCTCAGTTCTATATTGCATTGGATCTCAATTCATTATTGTGCTTCCTTTCATAAATAATGGTGCTGCAATCTCATGCGGTTATCTATTGATTGCCACTCCGCCTTGGAAGTTGGACTCTCCTCCGTTTGGGAATACAGGCTTGACACATATAATACCACTAGGAAACCACAATATTTTTCCAAATGGTACAAATTTGGGGGCCCACGTGGGTGGTAGAGAATTATATACAACAATAATGCCACATTGGATCTCATGCATTTGTTGTTGTGGGGTGCCTTGGTTGTTCAAGATGTGCCTATGTACGTGATGGTGGCTAAGAGATTGTGTAGAACTTTATAGATTTATTATTATTATGTCCTTAGCATTGAGTTGTGTTAGTCAAAATTAATATATGAGTGTGTAAGATTCTATTCAAAATTTGAGTTTTTTTGTTATTTTAAAATAGTATATGTCAAAATTTTAATCAATAGCTTTTAGCTATATTAAAAATTTTAATTGTTTGTAAAAAGGCGCAATATCGGTAGAAAACGACGTCTTGTCATTTGAGTCAAAATTGTAAAAATGAGCTTCATTAACAAATCCACTAAGTAAGTAGCATCCTGTAATGGAGGATGGAGGCATCATAGGATGGAGGTCAAACAGCGACCTCTTGTCAGTCACCAACGACGAAGGGCCGCATAGAATGATTTGGTTGGCACAGTTTGTGGTGTGAGTTTTTCTGTCATTTCAGAGTTTCTATTTTGGATTGAATAAGTGAAATGTTCACATTCAGGGGGAACATGATCAACATGATCCAATGTTCCATTTTCATTTTTTCAGTTGAGTATGTGGCTATTTCCTATTTCCCGAAATGCAAAAACATTAGTACAGAAAAAAATAACACAGTGAATACATAGCATCATGAGGCTTGATGAGGTAGAAATAGTCAGATGTGTTCCTGTTCGTACCTAGGTTTTGTGGTTAGCCTCCTAAAAACCATTGATGGTTTGTTCAGATGTGTTCCTACTTGAGTTCCCACACTGTTAGGTCAGATGTGTTCCCTAGAGTGATTGGTTGATAAGCAGATGATTCCTAAGCGTGGTTCCCTTCCTCATCAGTCAGATGTGTTCCTGACAGTTCTTGGTCGATAAGAAGTTGATGTGTTCCTTCTTCTACCTTCAGTTCGAGGAGTTGTGTGCCTCAAGATCATGAGCGCGTAGAGGCGGCAGACTGCAAAGGAAGTGTGAAAGTTCTAATGTTACCATGTAAACATTAAGGGGGGAATGTTAGGAAATTAAATATTAATGTTTACATTATAGTTTGTTAGTTAATATTTAATATTGTTATACATTAAATATTAGCTTTGAATGTTTTATTGTTATATAATATATTGTTTCAACAATATATTATTTATAGAGTTTTGTCTTGTACCCGTACAATTATAAACGGGTAAGTTGTTTGATACACTTTCCTATTTTATAGGAAAGAGGTTAGTCTATTGTAATGGCTATTAAATTAGCCTAATTCATTGTGTAATTGATGTAGCAAGAATATAAAAACTACAAAAACATGTCAAAATATTCAAAAAAACACAAAAAACAATAGAAAATTGTTTAAAAAAACCCTAAACAATAGAAAATTGTTTCAAAAACACACACAAAAACAATAGAAAATTATTTCAAAAAAAACCATAAACAATAGAAAATTGTTTTTAAAAAAACACAAACAATAGAAAATTGTTTTACAAAAAACCCTAAATAATAGAAAATTGTTTCAAAAAACACAAAAAACAATATATTTTTTTTCAAAAGCCATAAACAATAGAAAATTGTTGCATAAAAACAAATTTTACAAAAACATTTACTTAAGTTTCCTTGCATTGTCTTGTTTCTTGCTTTACTTGCTGCTTATATGGATTTTTCCTGTTTGTGCATTTAGGTTGTTTGTTGCTTAGACATACTTTGTTAGGATTCATCTTTTCTTTCTTAGATTAGATTTATTCTTCCTTGTGCATATTGAGGTGTGTTTTTGCATGCTAGTGAATCCTGGTGCGTTATTATGTTATTTCATTGTGTTCTTTGTTAGCATTTGATTGTGTTTATTGCATGTGCATTGTTTTGTTATCACAACATCACATTACCATCATTATCATCACATCTAACATCATTTATACATCATATATCAAGGAAAAGCTAAGTATGCATCATACATGAATGCTAATCTAGTCATCACATATCGTATCATCAAATAGGGGCAAGAGGGATCGTAAATATCAAAATCTATACCCCCCATACCATTATCATCATATCATCTCATAAAAAAAACACATTTGATATATTCTACAAGATCACATCATCTAGAAATCAAAACACATGTGATACATCAACAAGATCATAATACATACACATGTCAAATCAAATCAGAAAAAATCATAAGCACATCTATCTATCGATGAAAAATAATAAACAAATGTCCATCTCATATACATATGTCATGTCACAAATGTCCAAATCATACATGTATGATATATCTATATCAAAAATAGATATACATCACGGCAGTACATCATAAAAGCCTTCATCAGAGGCATGTATTAAAAACTACTCTATATCAAAAATGTCTTTATCTGAGGCATACAAAGGTGATACATATATAACAAAATAAAAGCCTTCATTAGAGGCATATGTCAAAACTTCTATAAAGATAAAAAATGAATATACATGGAGCACAATCTACTCATAGCCTTCATAAAGAGGCGTGTGTGGATATACAAAATATCACGACTGACTCGATCCCTCAGACAGAGTAGCTGGCCTACCATGCGGAGGTCACATGGCATGAACATTGTGATGCCCACTAAAACAACCCACTTAAGACCCATGCACAACCTAGGTTTAGTTAGAAAATTATGGAATAATTTATTTTTTTGAACATTAGGAGTTAACGACCAAAGTCACAAGGACAATTGAATTCAAACTGATAACTATTCCCATTATAATGATTACAATTTCCACATATAAAACAACCAATGTAATAAGTCCCCACCTAGCTCAAATATCCTTAAGGATTAATTTAATCACTAATTACATTGACATTAAGCTAAATATTTCCTTATTAGAATTTTAGGGTTAAGGGACCAGAACAATTAAATACCCAAGTTATTTAATTCCACCAAATCAAAGACAAGGGTAGGGTTTAATTATAGTGAAAAAGGGAATACATATTTAAAATCAACAGAGTAAGGTCTCACTTACCCACTCCTAGAACTTGATTAGGAGTGTCTATAACTAGGTTGCAAGGCAACAACTACCACTAACAGATTTCAGAACAAAACAAATCCACTAGAACAAAATTTTCTTTTATTATAATTATCAGAGGTCACAAGGTCCAAACTTTAGGGTTAGAAGTTTTAGTTGGGTTCAAGGGGAAAGATTTATCACCTTACCCTATTTCTAACAAACTCAGAGTTTCAACTTGATTTTTTCTCACACTTAACACTTTCAAAACTTCCCTAAATCATTCCCATTGAATAGGAAATTTTCTCACCTTTCTAATGATATAAATAATTCCTCCTAACTCCTTATAGAACTCCAGATATGGACTAGCAGACCTTAGGGGTCAAATTTTACCCAAGGGGACACGTGGCAAGAGGGGAAGAAAACCCCTATGTCGGGTTGGCGGGTCGCGGGGCGGTATTTGAAATTTTTCTTATGCGGGGAGAAATTACACAATTCTCTCGTGCCTCTGCGAGCCCTCTAATGGACACGTGTTGGCTCCAAGCCAAAGTGGGGAAAGGATGAGGGAAGGGTGGGGCATTGGAAATAGTTGGAGGAATTCACCGAAGGGGGAGAGAAGGGGGAATTTTTGACACATGGGTCTGCATGCCCACGGAAGGGATTTCCCAAGGAAAGGGTAGGAGTGGGGGGCCGCGAGGATTTTTAATAAAATTTTCCAAGACAAAAACTTCAAACAATAATGAAGTTCTCCCTCCTCTGTTTTCACCCCTAAGGTGCCATGTGGCACCCTTTGGTTGGCTATGGGTCGGCGAGGAAAAATGTAGAAATTTTCCAAAAGTTTAAAAAGGTCCCAACAACAAAATAATGCCACGCCTCTGTCGTTGCCCCGTGAGGACACTTAGCACCCTCTGATTGGCTATGGGTTGGTGGAGGAAATTTCAAAAAAATTCCCAAACCAAAATTTTAAAACTTTTCTAAGGATTGCTATAGGGAAATTTTCGGGCCGCGGGCCTGCCAGGGAAAAATTTCCCAAATTTTCCCACCGAAGGCAGAAAAACTTTGAAGTGCCATAACGTTTTCTAGAAAGATCAGTTTTGGGAAAACAAGGACTTTCTAGAAATCTCTAGATGCCCTATTTGCACAGGAATCATAAATTTTACATTTTGATGAACTTTATCGGGTCAATTTTGCAAAAAGGATCTATAGGCTTTTAAAAAGTCAACTGGTAATTTCCAACTTTCAATTTTGACTAAATTGAATCTCCTCCTTCACTCAACATGCCAAACAGACATGGAGGATTTCTCTAGGGAGGGTTTAAAGTGTTTTAGGAAGGTAAATTTCACTTGTTTGATTTTCAATATACATTTTTCCATCAAATGACTGGAAAATGGTTGTGGAAGGGATTAGGCTTGGTTTTGCAATGTTAAAATTATTTTCTTAATGGTTCTTTGTCAATTTAAGTTCATTGATGTCTTAACATGCTAAATTATATCATTTTCAAGTTGATTATTAAGTGCAGGTCCGAACTGTACATTTTGATTAAATTTGCCAATTTTAAAAGATTTACAAGAGATCAAATCTAAAGAGATCCATCTAACTTTTCAATATACAAGTATGGAATTTTATTTACAATCTAATCTAATACATTAGTTACTAATAACAAACCATTCTAAATAAAAATCAAATAATAAATTTCATTTTTACACATTCCCAAAGACATAAAATGCAACATCATTTCCAAGTACATATCTTATTTTTCCAATAGAGATCTAACTATCTCTTTTGCCATAAAAATGAAACATTGAATTTAATTCAAAAATGCATATGAGATAATATCTTTCAAATTTTACTTCCACTTATAATACTTTGACTGTAACAAACAAAATTCTATTTCTTTCTTTTCAATGTATAGAGCAAAATATAAATGTCTTCCACATTCTGAATATACACTTTCAATCCAATTACAACATATTTTCTTCACTATATAAATGTTACAATTTCATCCACTTCAAGCGGGAAAGGATCACAAAAGAATTTGTTTCACAAGGGGCTGGCATATCTGTCTTCCTCTGCTCCAGAACAACAACATGCAAGTTTCCTCCATTTTCAATTTGATCACAACAAAAAAGGGGGAAAGGCAACTCTCTCCACCCAACTAAGACATCCAATAAAAGGAGAAGTCTTCCTTCATCATTGGCCCCCGAGCCCCAACCAAAATACAATAGAGGTGTAATTCAACCCATGGAAACAACTAGCTTCCATAACACACAACATTCTTTCAACATGCATAATACATATAAAACACAGTCCAAACAACACAACAGTTTACAACTGCAATTGAAAACAATCAAAACAAAACTCAGGATTGATCATGCAAGCCAAAGGAGTAAGGTCTATGGGGGAAGCTACTTATGCATCCCAATTGGGAATTCGGCATCCACCAAAACAACCCGCAAAAATAATTCATCCCACGCACATCCTTATGCCCCCCACAAATCCCTCCTTATGCTCCCCCATAGATTTCCTTATGCCCCCCACAAAGTAAGAAATGCAAGCTATTTCTTTTCCATGGTGGATCCCAAACCAAAACTCCCTCAACAAAACTCTAATGCCAATGGCATTCCTTATGCCCCCCCACATGGATTCCCCATAGCCTTTTCCTACACCATCCCTATGGAGGTCTATCCAACCAGCCAATAAATAAAACAAAACATGCACCATTCATCCATACACAAAAGAAACAGACAAGCATAAAAGAAGAGTTAAACTCCTACCTTTCCATGGTAGCTTTTGTTTCCAAACAGCAAGCTTCAAGGCTCAAAAAACAGTCCCAAAATAGTAATGTCCAAGCATGCAAATTTTCTCCAATTTCCTCCAGAATCCACAAGAGCTCCAAAACAAGTAAAAATGCACCCCAAAGAAGCATGCACAAATGATTCAACAACCCAAAACAAGCAAGGAGTTTGAATTATATAGGAAGAGGGAAGAGAAGAGGATGATGTGGATCCATGTAGGATGCCACATCACACATCCTCAAACTCCAACACAAAAATCCATTCTCCCAAGCACAATAAAGAGGTGGGTGAAAATATGACAAGTTACTTGCACACTCCAAAAAGCCCACACCTCAAGGGACAACAAATTAAATAAAATGTAAGAGAGTGCAATCAAAACTTGCAATATGATTAATAAAATGTCATTATAAAAGTCTAAAATCACCCCTCCAACCATAAGTATGGTTGGTAAATTAAATTTAGAGGTATGGGACAAGTTTTACTTGTCCCACAAGTCCTCCAAAAACAGCCCCCAAGGACAAATTCGAATTTCCAAGGAGGTGGAGTGTTTCTTACTCCAAAATATAACTTATACAACTCTTACACACACTTACACATCACTTACATATTAAATACAAAGAGCCAACCACTTCCATAATTACTTTCCCATATCCCAATTTGACTTATTTAAATCTTAACCATATGATTTCTCACATTAATCTACCACAACATAATTAAATAAAGAAAGGAACACATCACTAATAAAATACATACAACAATAAATTAAATTTAACCACATTAATAAAATACACAAACCCATGGTCACATATAAAGGAAACCCCCCATGGGAATCCCTAACAAAAAATACAACACACACACTCAAGACATGTTGCCATGGTGACCTTGTCGAATTCACCTAGAATTCCATTGTGGTTGGTCTCCAATCCCCCGATGTTTGTTGTGATATTTTAACCTACAAAACACAAATACCTCATTTGGCCTCGTGGCCATATCAAAACATCCAAAATGAATATATAATATAATAAAAAAATCATCTATACATATGAATCACAACAATAATCAAGGCAATCAACAAAAGCATTTACAATTTATATCCACAACTATATCATCATCAAATAATTTCTATTTTCTAGGTTTACTCAAGATATCAAATATCACATGTCCAAACAACATATATAATATAACCATGTCCAACAACATGTCAACATATATATAAAATGTTTCCAACAATCATCATGCATCATATATGAATCAAATTCAACAATAATCCAGGATCTGACATCTAACACCATACTAAATCTAAACTATAAGAATTTCCATCATATAGTCTACATTATCATGATTAGAATAAAAGTGTTGAAGTGAAGTGGGTACTACATCCCCCTCCCCTTAGACTCAACTTCCTCCTGGAAGTCATAAGAATCAATGTGGAAACAATGCAATAGAGAAAGTATCATGCCCTTTTTGGAATTGTTTTGCTTCAACAAGTGTGGGTCTATAGAACTCAAGTCTGGTGTAATATAATTTAACATGAAGAAGGGAGATTGTAAGGGATGAGTTCTAAACTTTCAGCATGCAAGGCTATGAACATTTAAATTTAAGGAGTAACTTTTATACTATCAAACAAGATACAACACATAACAATATAACAAGAAGAGTTCCAAAAGATCATTAAGAGTAACCACCAAGTAAGGGAATTACAGGGAGAATTTACATAAACTTGAGATGACCACATAGTTTCCCATTGATACATCATACCACATTAACAAAATTTAAGGTTTCTACATGTTTAAGCCATGATTTCAAGGTTCATTATCTAGACAAGGCTAGCAAAATCAACTATGACCAAAATTTTACACGAGGAACAAGTCTACTCAAGGTCCCACAATTTGAGGATCACACAAGATGAGGTTAATCAACGAGGACATTTAAATCAGCAAACCATTTAAAATCATAGAACTATTCAAGGAAAGCACTTCTATAATCTCGAGATGGTACAATCAAATTTTCATGGTAATACTAAGCAAATTCATGACCACAAGGTTTCCTATAGTCTGATTTTTATACTTTTGTTTTAAGAATCGAACACACCAAACAACCAATCTAAAGAAGTCAACTATTTAGCAATATATATATAATATATATATATATATATATATATATATATATATATATATATATATATATATATATATCCCCTAGTAACTAACATATCAATTCGAGCACCATACATTAAATCAAAATGGGATTTATTTATCTTATTTCCTACTCAAGCTCGGAATAACCATAAAGAGAGCACAAGAAACACCAAGGACCACTCAAGGTCGCTAGGGAGAAGAACAAGTAACAAGGGGTCTAATCACAATCCAAGGGTGAATAACATCATCTTGCACTTTCCATCCTAATGGGAAAAAAGGGCTACAACAACAACATGACCCAAGAAAATATAAAGAAAAGAAGACTTCCCGAAGTTATTTTATATCCTTAACATATGTTTCCTTAAAATTACAATAACTTAGGTCTCCAAGGATAAGACAACATGCAAGGAGGTTGCTTCTCAAACAACAGATAAGTCTCAAACTAAAAGGACCTCAACTCACATCCGTCAAGCTACGAGACGATAAGGGTGTGATGACTCAAAACTCCCACAAGAAAGGCACATACATATATTAACAAGAATTGCTAGGAAACTAGAACACGCTACTATCCTCCAGGTGTTTCACAATTTTAGGTAGGTGACAGAACTACATGTTCAACTATACATTGCACTCAATACACATAAATATTACTTATTTTAATAAATAAACTCATTAATTAAAAATTTATATCTTTTCTTGTTAAGAACATTCCGTTCATGTTTCCTTAGTTATAAACTTCCTTCTATTATGACATCACCAGTTTACGTTATAAAGAGCACCACTAAGGTGGGAATGATGTCTCTCCATTCTGTATAGGCAGAGAACATTTATTTTACTCATAAAGAAGGTGGATTGACAAGGTTTTCTTTCTATTCTTCTACATGGTTTTTATTTCTTCTATTAATCTACCAAGGGTACAACAAGGATCACTTCCCTTTTTATATGCTCATGTATATTTGTTTAAGCTTCAATGTCAAATCTCCTTAATTATAGTTTTATGACATTTTGGTTGAGTGGTATCATCAATAAAATTTTAATGAGGAAGGTTCAAACATATCACATAATTACTTTTATGGGAAGGAGATATAATTCAACACACTGTGTTTTTAATTCTAAAGGAACAAGAGACATTCAACATAGAAAACACATTATTAATTTTTGTAAGAACTAGGAAACAATGAGCCAACATGAATCACACCAATATTTTAAATATTCACCTACTAATTTCAAGCATCATTAAAAATTCTTAGTGGGTCTCCGCAAGTCTCACAAGAAATTTTCAAGGAAAGCTCATTAAAGAGGTATAATCTTACTTTTACGAATCTATTAAGGTTTAACAATTTTTTGTTGTCTAGGATGGAAACCTTTTTCTCCCCTAATAACCAAAGAAGGTTTTCCAATCAATTATCATGTCCCCATAAGATACCACCAACCAAGCAATTAAATGACAATGCAACTTTACTCCAAGGACACCACATCCACACTAGAAAGCATCAAATGCAATGGGGCAACCAAATAATTTACCAAATCATGGACTTTACAGCCAAGAGTTACAGTTTTTTAAAACTGGAAGTACAATATAAGCACCATCAATATTAACTATTAAGATCTACCAAACTAACATTTCTAAGAGAAATATCCAAAAGACCCAAAGCATCCATAGGTGTTTCCAAGTAACCCAAAGATTAAGAGGTCATAGAATATTATTCATAGTAAAGGAAATTTAAGGTACGAGTAGGCTTATTTAGAAGTCAAGAGAGTAAACCAAGTACTCTTAAATAAACACACTTCTTGAAAGGGCTTAAATCTATCCATAATTACCAAGATGCATACATTCCATGAGTCAAACTTTCTAAGATACAATTTAACATGACATCAATGAAAGGTCACTATCAAAACAAACACTTTTCCAGTAATATTTACAATCAACCAAAAGGGAAATCCAATCCTAACAAAATCTAAAATCCCATAATTATACACTTCTACTCCGATGAGGTCAAGCTCTTACCAGATTGTAAGAGAACCACCACTACCGCTATCAGACTACCCTCTAGACCACACTACACAACAAACTTTTTTTCTAGCAAGGTAAAGCAACGAAAGGGTCACTCTAAGATATTAGACACACTCAAGATTCTGTGCATTCATAACCAAGGCATAACTTTAAGCACCTAAGAGGACATTCAAGACACCCAGGGTTTACCCCCATACGAAAAATGTCACCATACCAGAAGCATAGAACGAGCTCAACAATATGCAAGAAGGAAACCATGTAATGTTTAGCCAAGTAGCAAACACATAATGAGATACAAGTCACCAATGAAAATAAATTCCAAGAAATGTCGGCAACTAAGAAAAGTGGCTAAGTAGCCGAATTGCAATGTTTGAAAATTCTAGCAAAAATTATAAATAAATAAAAAGAATCTTAGAGCTTCTCAATCCAATCATAAAATAAGATGCTGGTCCTTGATAAAATACACAAGATTATGAAAGTAAAACACAAAATTTAATACCACATTCACTCCGTAACCTTTCATGGCCACCAATAGGGGTACTCTACCTCGAGGTTAGTTCCAAGAACACATACATAGGATTGGGTCCTAAACGACACCCAGACTTAGTGTCCACCCTCTCATATGTGTAATGACATGGAAACTTGACAACTAGACCCTCTTCCCTAACCACTGAAGGAAGGAAGCTCTAAACAGCTTCAAAATAACTCTTCCCGACCCAGAACACAACCACTATTGTCCAACTACAAGAATCACACCATATAAGTTATTATTTCAACAACATCAATAAATAAGGGTCTCAATAAAGGGCTTAATACATCATACAGTTAAATCAAGTTTTAGGACTCATTGAGCATACAAAGGGCTTAACGCATCATTGTCACAAACCAACAATGGGCCTCATCTCTCTCTACTCTAGCCATGTCTCTCTCGGCTAAAGCCTGTTGTAGCTGTTACTGCAATGAGGCTATCAGTTCCAATGGCTATGCCATCAATACTGGTCCCTGTGGCACTCTAGATGATTGGCCCTACTCTAGTACCCTAGCTCTAGGAATCTGTGATGGTATCTATACTAGGCCCTATGGCCTTGGTCCCTGTGCCTATGGGGCACCCTGCTCATTATACGGTAGGCCATCAAATGAATCCTCTAGATCAAGACCTGCTACTCTCTCTCTCCACTCGGAACCATGCCAAATATCTATAGGTGGATGAGTGCATCCTACCCAGGCCTCCTTCGGGATAGTAATACATCGAGGTAACATAGTGGCGTACCAAGCTATGTAATCTGCTACTATCCCTGGGTCCTTGACTTGTCGTGTTGGGTCCCATGCCTATGGAACCACCTATGAAAAACTTTCCCTAGCTCGGGCCACCGGTATGTGAGGCCCCCTATTATGCCTCTCTGAATCTCTACAGGCATACTAGATATCACGTTGTGGAACCCCTATACTATGTCAACCTGATGTTGGCATCTGTCAACTCTATACAGCTCTATGATATAGCTGGGACTACCAATGATAAAGAGCTCTACTGAGCACACACTGAGATCTATGACATCCTATGGCCACTGGATATGTCTATAAGGTTGCCATATAATATCTATCTTGAGTATCTCATCAAAATCTCACCTATATCTAAATAGGTTACCTAGGTGGCCTTGTGTATCACCACCTACTGATACCCACACCATGTAAGATGGCTCCTCTAGGTCTCAGACACGCAAAGTGCCCACAGGGCATCTGATTGCAATATTGTCCCATGACCAAATCTGTAATAAAGAATCTGGACCCATGGTCTTCTAACCATGGTAGGTGATCAAGTGTAAATCCCAGTATAATCGAGCCAGTATGCACTATCCCCAACAATATCGATCCCCACTAAAAATACCGTGTACCAATGGTAATAACCCTCTCAGGAATGACGTCCCTATCTTATCAGTGAGAAAAAAACCCACTGATAAGTAACATAATGTAGAGGGGCCCCCGATGCAGTGTCAGGTCCGAATGCACTTGTGCAAGGTAATAGTCATACCATAATGCATTATGTCATCCACATCAAACAAATTGATGCATGCTACTCTAATCAGCCCTACATCAGAGTTGTACTCAATCAAAGTTCCCATGATTGGCACATGGAGAATCCACCATACATCCTCTAGGGTCATGGTCATCTCCCCAATCGGAAATCTAAAGCACTGGCTCTCACTATGCCATTGCTCGGCTAGTGCAATCAGTAAACCATGGTCTAGGGTGATGGATGACATCCAAGACATGGGGCCTAGCCCTACTGCCTCGAGAATTATAGACATAGCTTTTCAATCTCACTGATGCATGCTCCCCTCAACCTCATCTATCTGGGTGTGATGCACCCATGTCTACAATACTAGCAGATGTCTCTGAAAAATATCAAATCACTCGTCAGTTACTAACATTTCTTCTAAAAATCTATCTATCATTTTAGGGTTAATCCTAAAATCCTAAAATTTCTTCTAAGTGTCATCTTTTTGGAATTTCTCTATCTATCCTCCACCAGCCGAGGATGCCTATGCACCCTTTTGGGCATGTAAACCTCCCTTTTGGCATGTACGCATGTGTGCATTAGTCTTCTGGCATTTACGCCATCATTCAGGCACCTGCACGGGCATGTGCGCCATGTATTTGGTGTTTGTGACATGGTTTGTATGCCTACGCTTGTGTGCATGTACCTGCTAGTGTGTGTGCCCTCTTCTTTGTGTGTGCGCCCCATTTTAGATGTGTGCACATGCACACACATGTGCGGTGTGTGAGTGTACACATGGGTGTGTGACATTTGTGCCTACGTGTGCGCGTGTGTGTATTATGATACATGCGCCACCAAAGAGACACATGTGCCCCTGACTCAATACCTATGCCTACGTGCATGCGCGCCAACGTGACCTTCTAGCCCTAATCATTAAAATTAAGGCATTAATGATGAAAATTGGCACGAAAAGTTTTGATACTCATGAAGGGGCCATCGTCAGCGTGCCATTGGTACCCTTAGACTATGTCTTCTCACCTCACCTGATCCTGTGCAATCACCATTGTCCTCGTCACTATTAGATCCTCATAGTAAAAAATCAATAGTGCTCGGTTAAAATGAATTGGTCGTGATGATTTACCCCCCCAAGGTGGGGTATATTAACTTGTTTTTCACCATCGTGAAGGCTTGGAGACCCCTTTCGACTGCCGTTTTCTCCTCTGTTCACCGTGGAATAATTATTTTTATTAAATAATTATTTTTCTCTTATTTTTCACTGTATTGGGGCATTTTTTTGTTGTCCAATACCCCTTTCTTCTCCCTAGGGAAATTTTATTGCTCCTAGGCAATTTTTCTTCTTATTCACTCTCGTAAATAATTAATTTTCAAAAATAATTATTTTCTTAATTTTTCCAATAAACGAGGACATTATTTGTCGTTTGTTTCTTCTTTCTTCACCTAGGGCACATTCTGTTGCGCCTAGGCCCTTCGTTCTATTTCTTCTTTTTTCTTCTACTGTCCAACACATTTTAGAAAATGGAAAACAAAAACAATATATATATCACGTCAAAAATCCAAAAACAGGGCAAATTTTTTCTCAAAATCCTAAAAAGTAAAAAAAAAACCTACAAAATTGGTAACTTGCTTATTACGATTGAAACTTGTGTCTTGTGCATGGAATTTTCTCCATATCCTACTAGTTTGTTTCACATATTCCCCAATTAATATGACTCATGGATTGCCAGATTCACAACCATTCACAAAGATAGCTTCTTGCTTCGTCTGTACTCTGGGGCACGTTTGTTGCCTGGTGTTGTTTCATTGTGCACAAGGATTTTTACTTGGACCTCGTGTCCATTATCATTTCCCCTTACATGTATCCTTTCTTGGGGCATCATTTTTAACCCTTGTCATCAATCACGAACATGTGGACCTCTTCAGCTTGATAACAAAACATTTATACAACTGTATTAACCATTGTTGGGTTAGATATGTGCGTTCGTACTTGTTTTCCCTATTCAATGAGCTTGTTTCCTTCTCATATTACATTGCATTGTTATATGTTGCATGGAGTTAGTATTTTGAGCAATGGACAATTGTTCGTAGTATGGCTTTTCATGTCATTCTACCTTTGTTGTATGCTTATATTTTTCATAAGGACCGATGATGTAGCTCTTGTTGTAATATGATGACATCAAAAATGTTCCACTACACAACGGCTAGAGGCTAATTTCTTCTCTCCCCACCTCCATATTTCTTCTCGATCACTTTCCTCTCACCCCTACTCTTTCATACTATCTATTTCTCACCTTTTTCGATCGTCTATCATCTTCCTTCATCACAACATCGACACTCGAGGGGGCATCTCCCCCTCCTACTAATTTTTTTTCTATCCCTTCAAAATTTATTCCATCTACTATCTTTTAAGTGGCATCACTTATGCAACCCCAAAGAGGGGAAAATGTAGACACCCATAATTATGTCCAAGGAATTTAAATACTTAAATGGCTCTAATTATCTCCTTTCTCATAAATTGATGACATATCGTACAAAGCAATCATATTCCCTCTTATTGTCATTAATTAATTAAAATACGCTAAGTGATTAAGTCACCTATCCAACTAACATCTTGATTAACGACCTTCTGTTAATTATTCACCCCTTCTATCTAGACTAATTAATTATTATTAATTAATTAGGTTTCCCTTCCATTCAACCAATAAATCAATATTTAATTGATTTAATCCTCTTCTAATAGCCTAAATTGTACTAATATTCCTCTAATTAGCTTCTATAAGCTTACATATACCTATTAGTTAATCACCTTTGATTAATTAAAACACCCCCCAACTCCCATGACTTGCTAATTATAAATTAAACCCTTCTAAAGTATGGTTACCTTTTATAAAGCAACATTATCCATTCCTAATGGTGTTTTACCTTTTATCCCACATGCAAAGGGATGAAGTGTTTCCTTTATCCATTGGGCTATATAAGGAGCCCTCCTTCTACCTTTATACCTACATCTAAACTTCTTGAGAAAGAAAATGAAAATTATATAGCAAAATAGACTAAGAGCTTGCCTTTTGTTTTCTTGAGAGTTCATCATCTTGAAGATTTAAGCCTCTTTCCTAAGTGCTTAGGTCAAATGGGAGGTGTCAAAAGGGGTCTTGTAGCCCAACTTTGACAAGCCCTCATTCCTAGGTTCTTAGAAAACCAAGGACAACCATTTTTGATAGCCATGGAGCCTACATAGGTCCCTTCATTTATTTTTTGTTAGAGAATAGAGGATTTAGATGCTTAACATTGTTAGTTTCAAAGTTTTGTATATTGATTAATGTTTAACATCTAACCCTTGTTTAATTCTTATGATGATGGTGCTTAGTAGTTTGTTTAACTTTTTATAGTTAAGGCTATTTAGGTGTTAGTATTTACTTACATTTAGCATTAGTTTTGAAAACAACACATGCACACATAGCTAAAATGAGATTTCTTGAAAAACATGTTCTTCTATATTAGGTTCAAGATCCTGTCTACACTCTTTACTCATCATGCATCATTCGCCCATGTTCCTTTCTCATTTTATTACAAAATTTTACACACTTTTTACATGTTTTGATCATATGCACACATTCATTCTTCTCTTTTGCAGGTTCATCCTTATGGGAAGCAGTATTCACATCAATGACACATTATCACAACATCAAGATAAATTAACAACATGTACAATCGTGGCATCTACATATATGCTCTCACCCTAGGGTCACCATCATCTCTTATTTTTCACTTCCTCTACTCTAGCTTTCACTCTTCACTTTTTATCAGTCCATGTTGTTCCTTTTTACTTGGTACACTTTTTCGTCATCGATCTACATGGTTATCAGGTACGCATCTCTTATCTAATTTATATTATCAAGAATTCTATCAACAACATAAAATGGGGGAAAATATAGACACTAAATCACACACTTTTTGTATATATCTAGTCATGATCACATACTACTACTCATATGATTCCTGAGCAAGAAAAGTATTAATTGACCCATGTCTTTAGCCACCTTTTCTTTCTTTATGTTTCCTATGTTGATCTTACACTCCTATCCTGCTATGACTTTTCATACTTTGAAAATTCTCACTTTGGACACTAGTGCTCATATAGAAAACCAATAACAGGTGCCCCTATCTCATCTGGGTTCCTTTGACCTCTTTAAGTGCTCATGTATAATTAATTAAGCTATAAATATAAACTAATATCTACAAAGCCTCAAAATCAAATGTTAATTAAAAATGAAGCATCAAGATAAGATCTTAAAGGAAATTCTTCTTAAATACATGAATCAAACTAACATGCCAAGCTATTTCCTACTCTCTATGATTTCTAAACTTAAACTATAAACCTATCAAGAACATAAGAAATAAAAATGTGATGTTTTTTATCCCAACATTTTGAGAATGGAGTCTCATCAAGACATGGATACAAGGCCATTTTGATCATATTCATATTACTCAAAGTTCTGATGGATGAAATGCAAGATGAAGATGCCTAGCTCAACACTAATGGAGGATGTTCAAAGATAAAAATGCCTATAGTTTATGCTATATGCATGAAAAGATGTAAGAAGAAAGGTAGGAGGAGGGTTCTTTATATAACCCTTTGGTTTGTATAAGCTTTGCATTCTATTGTATGTGAGATAATATCAAATCTAGCTTAGTAATGGATAAACATACTTTAAGTTTAGTTTAGAGGAGTTTAATTTATCATTAGTGATTCATGGGAGTTAAGGGGGGTGTATTAATTAATCAACAGTGATTAAATAATAGGTGGGTGTAGTCTTATAAAAAAAATTTAGAGGGAAGTTAGCATGATCTATGCTATGAGGGGATTTTAATCCAATAAATGATGATCTATTAATTTAATAGAATGGGAAGTTAATTAATTAATAATAATTAATTAATCTAGATAGAAAGGAACACTAATTAACGTAAGGTTGTTAATCATCATTTTGAGCACTATAAGGGTTAATTAATTAGTGTAGTATAATTAATCAGTGGTGATAGAAGAGAAAAGGTTCACTTTTAATGATATGTCGTTAATTTATGGGAAAGGGGATGATTAGCAAAATTTAAGTATTTAAATTTATTGATCCAAATTATAGGTGTCTACATTTCCACCCCTTTGGGGTTGCATAAACAATGCCACTTCAAAAATAGTAGACAAGTACAAAAATGTTAATTTTGAAGATATGGAAGAAAAATTAGTGGAGTGAAGGATGGCCCCTCGAGTGTCGATGGGGTGATGAAAGAGGTTGATCCACACTTGAAAAGATGAAGGGAAAGAATAAAATAATTTATCCCTATTACCCTAAGTGATTTGGAAGAATAGTGTTGAGAAGAGAATGATAAGGAAGAAAAAAAGAAGATGAAGGGAGATGGAAATAACTATCATCTTGCATGAAGTAAAAACAACTTTATTTTATCATTTTTCTTATGATCTAACTCATCATTCCATATTAAAATGTATGCATACAAAAAATTTGGACCATAACATGAAAATTTATGTACAAACAATTGTTTATTGCCAAAAATACTAACTCCATGCAACATACATAATGCAATGTAATACAAAAAAGTACACAAGATAACCTGATAGAGAAACAAGTACAAACACACATACTCAAACAAACAACATTCAAGATGGTTGCAAAAATATTTTTTTATCAAGCTTTAGTTCTCAAATGTTTGACTTAACGACAAGGGTTAATGATGGTGCCCAAAATGTGGATACATGGGAGGGGGATAATGGAGGACACTTGGGTCCCATGATAAAGCATTCATGCACTATGAAATAGTAACAAGTAACTCATTATTCCCAAGAGTATAAACATAGTAAGAAAACCATCTTTGTTAATGGAGATAGATCCAAAAGATCCGTGAGTCACACACAAGAACAGATGAGGATTAAAGAAAGATGTTTTGTAGGACAATTTTTATGGTTGAGTATAATGAATTTGACACAAGTGTAAGCTACATGCATGCTTGTTACCAATTTTTTTGATAGGATTTTTTTACCAATGTTTTGGTTTTTTGAATGTTGTGATTTTTTAGGGGTTTTCAGAAGTTTTCCGAAGCTATGTATAGGAAAATGAAGATGCAAAGAGGCCCCTAATGAGAGGTGAGAATGTACAAGGGAAAATATTTTCACATATACATAAGAATAATATATATTGGATCAAGTCCACAATAGATATGTTCAACTTGATGTTGAACACAAGCCAATGAAGATCCAAAAAGGAGAGAAAGTGTTTCCACAGTGCAAGCTGGCCAAGAAACATAGAATAGAAAATAAGTAGAAGATTGTTTTATTAAAAAGGGGACAAAGGTCTAACATATTAAAAATGCACTCCTATACACATGGATGTTCTTAAAAAATTAGAATAACAATGTGAATTCTATGGAAGGATATGCAAAATGTAGTGAGAAGATTGGTGATGAAAAGGTGATTAGCCCAAGGCACACATCATTTGACAAGATACTATTGGGATGTGGATCTTGTTTTCAGTCTTCTGGAATTAGCATTGAAGTGTTGGAGTTCGAACAGTTAAGTTTGGAGAATTTAGGAGAATTCTGTAATCATCTTTTGTTTTCATACTATGAAATTGTTGTGTATTTTTTGTTAACTGTCAGTTAATCAGCTATTGTCATAGTGACAGATTTTCATCTATGAGAAGTTGAAAGGTCACAACTTTTTCAAGTCACGATTTTTTCAAATGAATTTTTTTAGGGTTCTTTAAGAACTTCCTAAAAGGATTGTAATCTTATAAATAGAGGTATTAGGGGCATCCTAATGTATCTGAGTGATCAAAGAGATCAAGGTTGAGAAATTGGGTGTCAATTGTATCTTAGATGTGGTTTAGCATCTTTGGGAATTCTGTTGTGATTTCACGAGTGATTAATGTGTAATTGTAAATAAGAGAAGACTGTGATACTAAAATCTGAAAAAATTCTTGGTGGATGTATCCCACATTGGGTGAACCACATTAAATATTATCTTGTCTTCTTTTGTGCATTGTTTATTTATGTTGTTATATTTATACAAGAATAGATATGTTAAATAGTTACCTACTACTGTGATTTGAGGAATTTTTTCCACAAATTTGTTCTCTAATTCCTAACAACTCGTTTAAGAAAATTTTTTGTTTTTTTGTTGAAGTGATGAATCACAAAGAAATTTTAGCTTGAGTGGGAGCTATGGTGGATGAGTGTAGATCGAGTGTTGAGAAGTTCAATGGGAAGAACTTTGGTTTGTGGAAGATGTAGATGGAGGATTACTTGTATCAAAATGACCTCCATGTTTCTTTGGCTATAGAAAAAATAAATCTATAGCCATGTTGGATGAGGATTGGAAGTTTCTAGATAGAAAGGCACTCAGGAAAATTCAGTTATTTCTTGCATCTTCATTTTCTTTCAACATATCGCAGGAGAATACCACTAAATGTCTCATCAATGTGTTGGGGAAGTTATATGAAAAACCCTCGACCTCTAATAAAATATTTTTGATGAAAAAGTTATTTAATATGAAGATGTCTAAGAATGGTTCTATTGGTGATCATTGGAATGAATTTAACATGGTTTTTATTATGTTAAACTTGGTGAAAATTGACTTTGATGATGAGATCAGGGATTTTTTTATTTTTTGCTCCTTGTCAAGTAGTTGGGATAGTTTAGTTATGGTTATAAGTAATTCAGTCTCTAATAACTCAAAGTTAAAGTTTGAAGATGTGGTAGGTGTGATCCTGAGCAAGGAAATGTGAAGGAAGAGCTCCAAGGATTCTTCTACTTCTGGAAACACTTTAACAGTAGAGAGAAAAGGGAGAAAAAATAACAGAGAGAAAGGAAACTATGGGAAGTTGAATGATCGCGGAAGGTCAAATTCCAAGAGCAAGTTGGAATGTTGGCACTATGGGAAGGTTGGTCATGCTGAGAAATATTCATGGGCTCTTCGAGATAAGAAGAACAAGAAGGAGGAAACTAAGGATGTAAATGTGGTAGCAGGTGATGTATATCAGGATGCCTTAACTCTTTCTTCAGATATTATTACTGAGTCTTGGGTATTAGATTCAAGGGATTCTTTCCATGCCACCACACATAGAATTACTTTACTAACTTTGTTCAAGGTGATTTTCGACATGTATATCTTGGTGATGATGAACCATGCAACAAAGTAGGGAAAGGTTGTGTTCAGATGAAAATGCAGAATAAGAACACATGGTTACTTAAGGACATCAGACATGTGCCTAAATTGAGGTGGAACTTAATCTCAATGGGTCAGCTAAGTAGTGATGGTTGTACGATTAGTTTTATAACAAATTCTTGGAAGGTTACCAAGGGATCTCTTGTGGTTGTAAGAGGTAAGAAAATTGGTACTTTTTTATTTAACCAGTGGTGTTGATTATTGTAATTTAGTTGCTACAAATGGATATGTAAATTTTTGGCATCGAAGACTCAGTCATATGAGTCAAAAGGGTATGCAGATTCTAAAGTATAGGTTACCTGAATTAAAGGAGTTAGATTTGGATTTTTGTGAGGACTATGTTTATGAGAAATATAAATAGGTGACATTCCTCAAGGTTGAACCTACTAGGAAGGATGGTAAGTTAGAGTTGGTGCATACAGATGTATAGGGGCTAGATAAGATAAACTTTATTGGTGGTTAATTTTATCATGTCACTTTCATTCATGATGAAACTAGAAAAGTTTGGGTATATGGAATTAGAAAGAAATCTGATGTGTTTGAAAATTTGAAAACATGGAAAGCTTTGGTTGAGAATGAAATATGTCTCAAGCTGAAATGTCTAAGGTCAAACAATAGAGGGGATTAGTGTAGTATACTTTTTGGTAAATGGGATCCGCAGGAAAAGGACAGTTCCTAAGACTCCACAGGAAAATTGATTACTCATTTCTTAGAGTATTTGGATGTGAGGTATGTTTTCACATTGATAAACATGATAGGACAAAGCTAAAGGCTAAGTCTGAGAAATGCACATTTTTTGGATATGGTGAGGATCACTGTACTTTTCATGTTTGGAGTCTTAAGGAAAAGAAAATATATCGGTCTAGAGATATTTTATTTAATGAAAAATTCATGTATAAACATCAGCTGCAGGAACAAAAAGAGGAATCAAAGAAATAATACATAGTGTTAGAGGATACTGTGGATGGCAAGGTTTCCAAGAGGCTGGTTCAAGTACAACATGTTTTGACATAGCCAATTCAGGAACCTACTCACTAGGAAGCCCAAGCTCCTTAGGTGAGAATGTCTTCTAGGGTAAGAAGGGAACCTGAACCTTTTACTCTATCTTTGAATTATTTATGGGTCATTGATAGTGGAGAGCCATAGCACTTTGAGGAAGTAGTACAGATGAATTCCAGGAAGAAGTGGGAGTAGGAAATGGATGAAGAGCATAGATCTCTTATGGAGAGCCAGACTTGGGATTTTGTGAAGCTACCTAAGGGAAAGAGAGAATTGTAGAATAAGTGGGTGTAGAGAATCAAATAGGAATATGGATGAAGAAAAATATATAAAAATTGGTTGGTGGTTAAGGGATTTATATAGAAGAAAGGTATAGACTTTAATGAAATTTTTTCTCCTTTTGTTAAAATGAATTCTATTAGGACTACTCTTAGTTTAGTAACAGTAGAATACTTGCACTTATAGTAGTTGGATGTAAATACTACATTCCTTCATGGTGATTTTGAGGAGGAATTGTATATGCAGAAGCCACAAGGTTATGAGGTCAAAGGGAAGGAGAGGTTAGAGTGAAAATTGAAGAAGAGCTTGTATGGACTGAAACAAGCTCCACGGTAGTTGTACAAGAAGTTTGACAGTTTTATGTATGAGCAGTGTTACTCGAAGTGTCACTCAGACCATTGTGTGTACATCAAGAATTTTCTTTATGGTAGTTATATTATTTTGTTCATGTATGTGGATGATATGCTTGTTGCAAGGAAGAACATGCAGGAAATAAAGGTACTCAAGAAGCAGCTAGGTAAATCCTTTGCTATGAATAATTTGGGGGCAGCAAAGTAAATCCTTGGTATAAGAATAACTTAGAAAAAGAATCTAGTATTATCTCAAGAAGAGTATATAAAGAAGGTCTTGGAGAGTTTTAGTATGCAAGATGCTAAACCGGTTGTTACTCCTTTGGCAGGTCACTTTAAGTTATCAAAGGAGAAAAGTCTAAAGACTGAGGAGGATAGAATCCAGATGTCTAAGATACTATACTCATCAGAGATTGTAAGCTTGATGTATTATATGGTATGCACTATGCCTAATATTTCCCATGTAGTGGGAGTAGTGAGTAGGTTTATGAGTGATCCAGGTAAAGATCACTAACAGGTAGTAAATGGATCTTTTAGTATTTGAGGGGGCCATGGGAGAAGCATTATGTTTCGGTGGATCAGAAACTACATTTCGTGGCTATGTAGATTCAAACATGGCAAGAAATTTGGATAGAAGGAGGAGCACAATAGGTTATCTATTTATGATTGGTGATACAACGGTGATCTAGATTTCATATTTGTACAAGGTTATGGCTTTTTCAACCATAGAGGTTGAGTATGTGGTTTTCATAGAGGCAAGTAAGGAGATCATGCCACAATAGTTTCTTGATGAGTTGGGGCATAAGTAGATTGTTAGGAGACTACAAAATGATAGTCAAATGGTTATTCATTTGGTGAAGAACTCTGCTTTTCACTCTCGGATGAAGCACATTCAACTAAGATATCATTTCATTAGGGAAGCTTTGGAATAAGATAAGTTGAAGCTAGAAAAGATTCATACTATTCATAATCCTACAGATATGATGACCAATGCAGTCATAAGGGAGAAGTTGAATTTAAATTCAACTTTGGTTTTCCTTCATGGATTATAAAGAATGGTTGAAAAATTTTCTCATTGGAAATAGTCTCCAAGTGGGAGATTATTGGGGTGTGGAGCATGTTTTTAGTCTTCTAGAATTAGCATTGAAGCATTTGAGTTCAAACAATTAAGTTTGGAGACTTTAGGAGAATTCTGTAATCATTTGTTTTTTTCAAGTTGTGAAATTGATGTGTATTTTCTATTAACTGGTGGTTAATCGGTTGTTGTCACAGTGACAGATTTTCATCTGTGAGAAGTTGAAAGGTCACGACTTTTTCAAGTCATGATTTTTTCAAATGAATTTTTCTAGGGTTGATCATATAACTTCCAAGAAGGATTGTAATCTTATAAATAGAGGTATTAGAGTCATCCTAATGTATCTAATTGATCAAAGAGACTAAGGCTGAGTAGTTGGGTGTCAATTGTGTCTTAGATGTGGTTTAGCATCTTTGGGAATTATGTTGTGAATTTATGAGTGATTGTTGAGCAATTATAACTGAGAGAAGACTGTGATAATTAAATCTGAGAAATTTCTTGGTGGATGTAGCCCACATTGGGTGAATCACATTAAATCTTATCTTTTCTTATTTTTTGCATTGTTTATTTATGTTGTTATATTTATGCAAGTACAAATTTGCTAAATAGTTTACTACTTTTGTGATTTGAGGAATTGTTTCCATATATTATTCTCTAATTCCTAACAAATACAGACTAAATTAAGAGTTTAAACAAGGTCCAAAAAAACACACTTGGTAACATACTAATCTTGTTTTCTCATTGAGATCTAGTGTGTGCACATGGAAATGAATTACCTCTTGAAGGGAAGATTTGATACATAGAAAGTGAATAAAAACTAGCCAATGTGTAGGAATGATTTATTATGAAAGGACATTTGTGAATGGAGCATGGAAGGAGAGCCTTATATTGCTCTTCTACCAGCCAAACATCCATAGCCCTGACTGAGATGTATTTGATTCCATTCACATAATTTCTCTACTACCAACCATATGTTCATAGCCCTAATAGAGATACTAGAAATACCCCAAGAGATATATTTATTAATATTCTTTTGATTTTAGCTTTTAGATTTTTGATTGATTGATTTTGTTTTGCTTTTGTTTTCTGAAAATTCATTTCAGATCTCTTGTTTTACAAGGGGTTAAGAACCACTGATGGCTTGATGGAAGGATGTAGAAGTGATTACGATGATGACATTGGCTAGTATCAACAAATACGTCCAAAATTTCTTCACAACAATTTTATGAGATGTGAATTGTGATAGGATCTCTAAGAGGCTAGTCATTCTTTAATTTACCAAGGTGATGAAAGACCAAGTTAAAATGGATACCATAGAGATGAATTCCGCATAATGAGCATGAATGGGCTAAAAAAAATCATCAAAGGGATGAAACTGGTGGGAGACTTACAAAAGGAATATGGAAAGGAAAGAACGTCCATGTGTATGCAATACCTGATTACAATGTTTGATCTTTGTACCTTTGATTTTTTTGTAATGTTTTAATGCTTTCTCATTTTTGTATTTTTAAAATCTTTTGATTTTTATTTATTTTTGAATATATTGGGATTAACAATGTCACTTTGCGTGATAAGATCCAACAACGATGTTTGTGATTTTTTTGATAAGAGAGACTAGGAGAATTTGCTTGTCAAGTGTGATATTATTTCCAATCTCAATGATCATGGTGAGATCATATTCGATGAGTGACTATGACTTACCGTGAAATATGGATTTCTGATGTGGGATCCTAACTTCCCTATCCATAGGTTTTTTCACTTTACGCCATACTTGGTGTGTACGTTGGTGTGAATTCTTGAATCATGTTTGATTTTTGATTTTATGATCATTTAAATTGTTGGGATCTTTGGAGCTCTTGGAATTTTTTATCTTTTCTTAATGGAGAAACTATTTGGGTTTCCTATAAGCTATGAAAATACTTTTCTGATCCCGATAAGTGGATGAAGAGAATTGATGGGAGGAATGTGAGGAATGATGGTGGGCTTGTTGTAGTTGGTGATATAAGGATGATATGATGGGATACCAGGAGGTTTCCCATAGATATAAAATGATGATGGGCTACTAGGACATGGCCCAAGAATAGATAGTTATGGGATACCAGGAGGTGTCCCATAGATAGAAGATAAAAGGATACTAAGACATGGCCCTAAGACGGAAGAAGATGATATGCTACTAGGACGTGGCCTAAGAATAGAGGATGAGGGATACTTGGAGGTGATCCACAAATATAATATGGAGACATACTAGGAGATGGCCCACATATAGAAGAAGATGTTGGGATACCAAGAGGTTTCCCAAGGTGAGATTTTGATTGAGGAATCTTGATAGATAAATAATAATTGGGTGATGAGAAGATAAGCTGAGGATCAATGCAAGACCCAAGCGTTTCATCATAAAATGAAGAATGTGAAGATGGAAGACTAAGAGGAGAATCAAGCTCCATATTGTTAAGGTCTTACTCTATTTCTTGATGAAAGGAGTCAACTTCTTCCCCATAATACATTAATGCATCAAGGTTAAAAGATAATCCTTGTCCATGGTTTTCTAGAGTAATCTCATTGTGTTGCCCCATAATTTCTCTGATCTCTTCTTCATTCTGAAATAAATAAATTGGTATGGGTTTCTGATTGACCATAGGAGTTTAATTAGAAGAAATGGGTATAATTGGTGTGGAATATTTAGAAGATGTTTGATGATGATTGATAGAAGAAGGTTACTCAAGAGATGACGTAGATTTGGATCTAGATTTCTTGTGAGTGGAATAAGATGGGGACTTGGAAGAATTTGATAATTCTTTCCCAAGAAGACAACAAAGTACATGTAGAAAAATAGGGTCACTTATCCAATCACTACATTGTGATGTAGGAGTCAAATTTTATGATTGATTAGAGTAAATTTGAGTCACAATGATCTTCAATGGGGGAAGAGGTCATTGAGGTGATTGATAAAATGGGTCTTTTGAAAAAATGGAGGATCATGATGTAGAAGTTGCATTAGATGTTTGATAAAGGGGGTCCTGTGAAGAAAGTGAGAACCGTGATGTAGGATTTGAGTTAGAGGAATGATGGGGAGAATTTATGGCAACACAAATCCTTAAAGGAGGATAATGTTGTTTAGGAGGCTAATTACTCCCTAGAAGTAAGTTGATTGAATGAATCTCACAAGACTAAGAGGAATCTGAAAAATAGTTTGGATTAGAATCATCAAAATATTCATAAGAATCAGAAGAATAGATTGTATTGGGATTAGAAGAAGAGTGGGGGGAACTCGAATAATAATTTCAATAAGAAGCATCCAAACCATACCACTGAATATGAGATGAAGGTGGGGAACGAGGTACCCAACTAAGTTCTCCAGCATGAAGAATCAAATGGGGTTTCATTGTGATGGGCATGTTTTGAGGTAAATTCCTAAACCTAGGTTCTCTATTGTCGTAAGCATGAGGAATTATGTGATAATATTTCATTGTTGGAACTTATTGGGTCTAAATTCCTAGACCTATATTTTTTTATTGAACTCCTTTAAATGGATGGAAGTTATGTGTTAATTCAGGTAGCATAACGGTGACTAAATAGAAATTTTATGAACAAATAGGGGATTCTTGTGTTATTTTCTGAAGGGGGCCTAAGGAAAACATATATTGTGATGACATAATGTCAATAAATCCAACAAGGTTTGGAAAAAAATTTGTGAGTGAAAATGATCAAAGGATCAAAAGGATTGTCCTTAGAAATATAATTCTATAAGGTGAATGATCATAAGGAAAAATCATACAAGTTCAAAACACAAATCCAATATACAAGGAAATACTCCTGATGAAAATATGTGTCTCAAAATTATTTAGATGCAAGATGATTAACACAATGTCAATAGTTATGTCAAGTTTAAAATAAATAAGTCATAAGTACTAACAAAGGGTTGAACTGATTTCTGATCAAGGTATACTATAACCTGTCTAAATACAAACAAGACCTAAATATCAAAAACTGGAAGTTACAAGTGCGAGCAATGCAACAATTTTACTCAAATACATTAACTAAGCTTTTCAGAAAATAAAGATATTAGTATCGAAATGATCTTGATATGACGTAAAAATGTAACAATAACACTTTTCAAGGTTGAGGTAAAGTCAAAGTATACCAAGGAGTTGTTATTATGTGAGCAATGTAACGCTACAATATCGAAACTTAAACTTAGTTTACTAGAAACAAGATATAAGGATTGAAATTGTATCGAAGTGATGATATAAAAGTAACACCTCAAAGGAAATTTGATGATGAGAAAACCTAGCTAGAATGAGAATATTGACATGGGTATCAAGATCAAAAGGCTATCAAGATGTGAAGATGTACCAATACACTTTCAATGTTTACCATCCATTCTCAAGAAAGGACAAATGTAAATGGGTACAAAAGTGGTAGACACAATCAAATAATATAACATGTATGAAGCTCCTCTTTTGATCAAAAATATAAAAAAGATAGCAAAGGAGTAGATCAAATAGGGTGAAAAATACTTGGCATCACTTTGGCATAATTTTTCCCCATCTTATGGCGAGTGAAAAACTAGGTCAAATTATAGTTAAAATTTTTTGTGATGAATGATGCTTAGTTTAAACTTTAATAGAATTTCCTCTTGTTTGATAAACAAGGTTTTGACTCATATAAAGTTCTCACTTTTTGAAGGCTCTTTACAACAACAATTGGATTGATATGGTGAAGTTGGATCCAAGAAAAAATGGATTTCCTAGGTGTTCTCTCAACTCGGTGTCATAAGTTACCCTCACGAGCTTGTTTTTCCAAAAAAGTCACACCGACTAGTCTTAGAGTATCCCGACTTTACTTTATCCCCTTCAAATATAATGAGAAATGAATATATTCAATTGTATTCTCATTGGGTTCGCAATACATATATCTTTGATGCTAAATCTCATGTGTAAACTAGTCAAGTAGGTCTGTGGAGAACTTCCCGTTTCATCCACAAGGTTCCCTCTTACATGGACTACTTTGGGGTTCCTAGGAACACCCCCATTGTTGTAGCTTAAGGCTTATGCCAAAGGGGTTATGTCATAGTTTAAAGCAGACAGGGCGTACTCTTATCCAAACCTGCAAATATAGTGTGATGAATGTGGTGTATTTTTTATCTTTTAGACTTAATGTGGATTAGTTGTACACTATTTGACAACCTGCATGAAATTGCATTAGTATTTTATTTCGATCCTAATTCTTTGGCAAACATTTTAAGGTCATACATGAATATTTTAGTATTTTTCCACAAACAAAAGGAGGATAAGACATTCATTCCCTTAGTAATAGGTGTAATGATATATTTTTCCAAAGCATAGAAAAGATGTAGAAATCATTTCTGATTCCCAAGATCACCTAAAAGCTGAAAGGGAAGATCATACGTGATTCTAATCTCTTAAACAAACATGCAACATTTATTAACCCTAAACAAGCCAAATTAGCAAAAAGCATGAAGATATACCCTATAAAATAAAATTTAATCCCAAATAAACTTGCAAGGAGTTAGCACAACAAGAAAACAAGCTTTTGTAAAATTTAAAATTACACTTAGATTTGTAGTGTTACACCTACGTGCCATTCATAATGTATGTGCACCATTAAAAATATGTGCACATTAATAACAATATGTGTGTGCCTATGCTAAAAATGATAGTGAGCTAAGCATGTGCACAGGCATAAAGTTGTATATTCGGGAAAGCTAACAGCTGCGCATATCAGACAGAGGTTAAAAAAGGTCTAGAAAACGTGTGTGCACCTAGAGAGGAACTTGCACATTTTTTTAAGCATATGTACGGAAAAGTAAACTACTGAGAAAAATAAAGAGATAAAGTGAATGTGCGTAGGTAGAGAGGTGTTTGTACAACCTTTCCAATGTATGTGCAGGTCTGACCAAAACTAACATGGGGTACAACTAGTAGTGGGACATATTTGCAAATCAAAGTGTGTGTGTGTGCCGTTTTGGACACCTATGTGTGAGTTTGAATTTTTGCACGCCCCTACAAAAATTACCTATGCGGGTACCTATAGATGATGTCAAAATACATAAATTTGATGTATGCACCCTTTAAAAGATCATTTTTTCCTAATTTAACTCAAAACTAATGAAAAACCATCACAATAAACCCCATAAGAGAGACTCAATGCATATAAAGTTAGTGAAATAACCTAAGGATTTCAGCTTATTTCACATTTGCATGATTTGGGTTAGCAAAAATTGAGAAAAACTAATTAAAAATTTTCATTAAAATCAAAGAGACTATGAATCCATCCCATCGGGCGTGCCAAATGTGCTCATGTATAATTAACTAAGTTATAAATTTAAACTAATATCTACATAAATTCAAAATAAAATGCTAATTAAACAATGAACCATCAAGATAAGATCTTAAAGGAAATTCATCTTCAATACAATCAAAATAACATGCCAAAATATTTCCTACTCTCTATGATTGATAAACTTAAACTTTGAACCTATGAAGAACATAAGCAATCAAAATGTGTGTTGATTAGAGAACACTTGACAAAACTCATAGAAGAATTCCAAGTGGTAAAACAAGCCAAGTTTAAGGGCACAAATGAAAAGGAAGAACCCATCCATGCAGGGAAAGTTCATCATTCAGGTCCTAGCCTATTTTGAGCATGAACACCTATTTTTAGAAGATGGCATGCAGAACACACCAATGATGTAGAGACATGTGCACCATGCATTGTCTATCTTTAAAGATTAGATCGAAGCGTTTTAGATGGAGATGAGCTAAGAATAGGATTGTCACTTCAGTTAACTGTAAGAGGTCTATAGATAGCAAACTTTCATTTGTAGTTATGCCTATAAACGGTGCGTGGCTATTAATAGCATGTGGCCTATTTTTGGAATAGATAAGCGGTGAAGGGAAAGTCCCCACCCTATATATCAGTAGTGAATTACCTAAGAGAGAGGGATTAGAGACATATATAGCTATATGTAGAGCATAAGAGGTAAGCATACAGAGATGTGTGCATCTGACTAGATTACTGTATCAGATCCATGCATGCATCAGTACAAAATGCCATTATTGTAAGGAGATTTTATGTTTATTAATAGATGGAAGTTATTGGTTGAATTTAAGTTTTATTCCTGTGTGTAATTGAGTAGTGCATGTTCTTGATTCAATCATGATTATTATTTAAGCTTGTTATTTTATAGATTTGAATATGGCATGCATTGTAGAATGATGGATTAGTTATGGATCTATATGTTCCTTCCTTCATCATGCTAATACCCTGCTATAGAAACCCTAAAGAGGGACCTAGTACCTTTGTGCACTTCCGGTGAGTGCTCAGTCTAGGGTATTATCTGGTAAATTCTAGGCTACATCATTGTGATTTTTTGTTTGATCCCAGGGGTTTTAGAATGGAGTCTCAACAAGACATGGCTAGAAGGCCATTTTGATTCTATCCATATTACTCAAATCTTGGATGGATGAAAGGCAAGATAAAGATACATAACTCAACACTAATGGAGGATGCTCAAAGATGAAAATGCCTATATTTTATGCTATATGCATGCAAATGTGTAAGAAGAAAGGTAGGAGGAGGGTTCTTTATATAACCCTTTTGTTTACAAAATCTTTGCATCCTATTGTATGTGGGATAATAGCAAAGCTAGGTTAGTAATGGATAAGCATACTATAAGTTTGATTTAGAGGAGTTTAATGTATCATTAGTGATTCATGGAAGTTGAGGGGGTTGTATTAATTAATCAAGAGTGATTAACTAATAGGGAAGAAAATAGGGTCGCTGAGAGTTTGGCTAACTTTGGTGTTAATAATCCATTTCAAACTTGGACTGGAGGGGACGTTCTGCCCGCCCATGTTAATAAAGCCATAATCATTGATCTCCATGGCAGTGAAAATCATAACTAACGGATGCATTTTAGATGCTAATGAGTGGATCCCCAAGTACATGATGATGACATCACAAAATATTTGGATGATTGTTGTGATCTGTGCGGGCTGGGCTGTCATCATTTCTTGGCATAGGAGGAAAGCCGAGGAGCGGGGAAATAATAACAAGTGTAGCATAATTATTAAATTGGATTTCATAGGAAGGAAAGATTCAAATACCAAAATCAAAGTTCGGCCTATTCCACACATTGATAGCTATTTTACTGTTGAGAATAGGAAAAGGTGCAGAGGAAACATGGGGGGGCCGCCATGCAAAACCGAACCAACCCACAATCCTGAGTGGAAAGAGAACACGGAGCTTTGGGATTACCTACAAATCGGGGGCCTGTCGAATTTCATTGAAAGGATCCAAGGCTTCGACCAAGACATCTCTATCAAATTCACCTGGGGATGGAAGAATAGAATAGTCAAATATAGTAACATGAAAATGGAAATCACGGAAGAGATCATAGCTCAGATCACGGGCCTCAGCTTGGAAGGCACAAAATTCTTCAATAAGAAGGTAGACAGGGAGGTGGAAACCAAGAAATTTCTGGAAGAGGGAGAGAATCTTCAGTTCGTGACTACTGGCCTCAAGGTGGAGTTGATCCCTGAACCTTTTACTGAACTAGCCAAAATGGTGGTAAGGTATGTTACCCTTGAAGGAAGATATGTGACTATACCTCAAAAACATCTAATTTTTCTGAATCATTTTCGTAGAAATAACATTATCAGCTTTCCTCATTATCTGATTAACTCTCTGGAGAAATCTATAAGGGAAGTTCAAAGCCACTCTAGGGCTGTCCCTTTACACCAGGGCCTTATCCTCTTGATTCACCACCATTTCTCCAGCTGCCCTTCCGTGAATCCTATCCCACCTCCCTCCTCCATACCTCCACCTGCCCACACTGCTCCCACTCCCTCCCTGCTAAAAAGAAAGAATGAATATGTTGTCTCCAACAAGAAAAGTAAGAGCCTCAAAGTCAAAATCCCTGCTTCCCAATAAGTCCTAAGTAGCCACAAGGACTTGGAACTAGCTGAAAATCTCCTGCATATTAGCAAGCTGGTGGAGGAGCCCAAAGAGGAGGAATTTCTAGATAGGGTGGACAGATCAGAAAAGGAGATACAAGAGCTCAAAGGGGCTATAAAAAAACATGGAAAGAGCTAAGGGTAAAAGGATCCTTCAAAGTGAGGAGGAAGAGGGGGTTATTGGTGAAATCTTTAAGAAACTATAGTCCTTAGATGGCAGATTGGGGAATGCTAAAAGCTGAAATGACTGCATATTGTCTGCCCTCAAAAGCATCTATAATTTCATTGAACAACATGTCCACAGTGTTTGCAGTTTAAGTGGGATCAATGAGGACATATGGGGCCCTAAAGAGAAAAGGGACATTGCAATTGCCCAAGCAGATTTACAAGACTCCTCTCAGGCCACTTCCATTGCCTTCTTCATGTCACTGCAGGCTATCAAGACCAAAATTGACAGAGCCATCAAGTAAAGGGCTATTGTGATGCTGTTTTTTGGCTACGATGTGGCTGTCATCGGGCGGTTCTGGAGCTGTTTTTTGGTGGGGCTCTTTATGTTGTTTCTCTTTTTGTTCCTTTTTGATCTTGTCTTCTTTTTTCTGGATCTTTTACGTTTAGATCCTTTTTTCACCTGTATTGTAATATTTGGCTGTTGAGCCTTCCTTAGTTGACTGTTTTTCCCTTCTCTGGGCTACTTCTCTCATCTTTACTATCTGGCTTTTGAGCCCTTTTGTATACAGGGTATAGTCCCTTCAAAACTATTTACCCTTAATAAAAAAAACTAATAGGTGAGTGTAAGCTTATTGAAGCTTTTTAGAGGGATGTTAGTATGATCTATGCTATGGGGGGATTTTAATCCAATAAATGATGATTTATTGATTTAATAGAAGGGGAAGTTAATTAATTAAGAATAATTAAGTAATCTAGATATAAAGGAACACTAATTAATTGAAGGTCGTTAATTGGTAGTTTGAGCACTAGAATGGTTAATTAATTAGCGTAATGTAATTAATCAGCGGTGATATAAGACAAAAGGTATGTTATTGACTATATGTCGTTAATTTACAAGAAAGGGGATAATTAGAAATATTTAAGTAGTTAAATTACTCGATCCACATTATAGGTGTCTACACTTTGTACTTTGCTCACATCTTTTGGGTCCTTTCTAGCCATTTGGGCATCTTATCTTTTTGGTAGTCAAAAATTTCAGGGTGAATTATGAAATTCAATCAAGGGAATCATATAAATATAAAGTTATGTGACCATAATAAAGGACCAAGTGTTAAGAATTAGCTTTCACCACCTGACATTACATCCAAAGGAATTATCAAGAGCATTCAAGCATCCATCTAGCATCCACACAAGGGAAAGGGACTACGTTTTTCTACATACACTTCATAGAAGGATAATTTCATTCTTTCATGAACACATCCATTTACATCAATTACATCTAATTAATTGATCATTATCAAGTGTGACACGCACAAGATCTACCTAGGGCACAATTTCAACACACACACACACACACACACACACACACACACACACACACACACACACACACACACACACACACACAGAACTACATTGGGTCTGAGATGTAATGCAACCCTTGGTTATAAGTTCACTTGTTTAACAGTCGAGGAGAATTTGAGCCCTCATTTGCATTATTTTATTTTTAGGTTTGATGTGTTTTGGGGTTTAGGTCATTTATTCAATACAGGTTATAGGTGACATCTGGGAACGTGATGTGACATACTAGTAATAGGAATAAATGGACACAAAACACCTCGCGACCCTCTGATGTTAGTTTTCTAAGGTTCTGAGAAGTCACAACTGTCCAGGATATGTCTTCAGCACCCCAAATGCCCCTAACCCAATCTATCCACCCCATTCAAACTTATTATGACACTTATGCATTTTTTTGGGCTTTGGTGCGATACTTCCATCCTCTTGTTCATCATTTTTTCATCTCAACATAGTCTAGGATTATTTTCGATTCAACTAAATATTTCTATCTCTCATTTGCAACTAGGGTTTCAAACTTAATTATTTATGTGTTTGGGTCAATGTTTTACTTTAATTGATTATATCATAGCATTGTTACATATTTAGATATAATATTTATTCATTTAAATAAATTATTTAATCACTAAGGATCATCAATCTTGGTTCAAGTAATGAAAAAATGTTGCATTACTTCTAAGAATTAGATGATAGATCTAAGCCTTATGTACATCCATCGAGTAGAGAAAGTGGCACATGTAATAGCATGCTTCATAAAGGAGTTCAAAGATGAAGATTATTTTCCATTTGCATTCCCATAGAGCTCATCAACGTGTGTATCTTCATTGACGGAGGTTTCTTGATGCAGCCTAGAATTTACCAGATAACACCCTAGTCACACTGGCACATCACTCAGCACTCACCCAAAGCGCGCAAAGGTACCATGTCCCTCTTTAGGGTTATTGTAACAGGATGTTAACATGATGAAGGAAGAAACATATAGATTCATAACTAATCTGTCATTCTACAATGCATGCTACACTCAGATCTATGAAAGAACAAGCTTAAATGGTAATCATGATTCAATTAATAACATGCACCATTCAACTACACACCGAATGACACTTAGATTTAGCCAATATCTTCCATATATTAGTAAATACATAAGCTCCTTACAGTATTGTCAATATATATCAATGCGCATATGGAAATGATACAAATATTCAGTCATATGCATATATTCTCTGTTACACATACATACATCTCTTAGTTATACATATCTCGCACTCATACATACATCTCTCAGTCATACATCTCTCACACTCATACATCCAGTTGTCTCTCTCTCTCCTATGTATCTAACATCACATATATAGGGTGGGGACTTGCGCTTCACCTCTTATCTATTCTAGTAATAGGTAGCATGTTATTAATAGCCACACATGCAAGTGTGCTACCTATAGTCCTCTGGCAGTTAACTAAAGTGTCAATTCTATTCTCATCTTATCTCCATGTGAAAACACTTTGATCCACTTCTCCAAAGATAGAAAATGCATGGCATGCATGTCTCTGCCTCGTTGATGTGTTATGCATGCTACCTTCTAAAAATGGGTCTTCATGCTCAAAATCAGCTAAGTCCTAAAATCTAAACTTGCCTTCCATGCGTGGGTCCTTCCTATCCTTCCACGCCCTTGGTTCTGGGCCTTCTATCCCATGCAAACTCCTTGTGTGATCTTTGACAAGTATTATTTGATCAACATTATCCCACACTAATCGCATTGTCATCCCGACAATGGGTATCTCCAAAAATTGAAGGAAATAATAGAAGAATGGAAAGAATAAGAATGAAAGAATGTAGATAAATAAATATTTTTTATGAGGTTATTAGGCAACCTCCTCTGTATCAGTTTGTAGTATCAACTCTGGATACTCCTCCTTTATTTCAGCCTCCAATACATGTCAATCAATGAGTGTTTGTTCTATTTTTTCTGGGATGTCCACATCAATGGATTCCAACTCATCCCTTGCAATTTATCCTTTCTTATTTTGCAGAACCAACACAACACTAGACATTAATGTCATTCTTCCTTCTAAAAGGTCCATCTTCTGTGCAATCAGATTTCCAAGCTCTTCCAGCTGAGTCTTGTGCGGCTCTTATGTTGTTACCAGGGCCTTGTTATTCTATTTAACCATTGATAATCTTTCTGTGTGTCCCAATTTCTCATCTTTCATTGCTTTCTGAACCTCGTTGTTCTCTTCAAGGGTCTTGATGTTGATAAGCTCCTCTAGAGCTATGGATACATTTTAAGCCTATTTTGCTTTCTGCAATACTTCTTGTAATGTCTGCAAAAGCCCTTCATAAGATCCAATTTTTCTCATCACATATGCTTTCTCTTGATCAAAATCTTGTTCAGAGCATTTTGGTACTTGCATACGTAAAGTTTCATCTTCGAGTACCAAGTCCACCAACTTTCCCACATAGTGTATCACTGAAGGAAATGTCTGTGGTATCTTGGCCTCTAAGTGTGGTCTTGATTTGATTACATTATCCCTAATCTCCTCTGCAATGATTATAAACACCTCATTCTTCTTCTATGTGAAGTCACTATCCTGTTTTATGTGCACTATCTCTTCATCCATTGTCTTCAACTCCTCTCATAGCACTCTAATCATGGAAACTTTTTCCATGTTTCTTATAGCCACCTTAGTAGAAACTTTCACCAATGCATTGTTGACCTGCTCATCTGGCAGGACAATAAGATTTAGTGTCATGTGTCTAGATTTAGGTGCCTTCTTCAATCACCTTAAAACACATGACTCTTCACACACATCAAAATTCAGGCTCATCCAGTGGGTGTACATTGACCATGATAGTTGCTTTCAAGTTCGCATAGTTGCCATATCCTCATCCATTAACTCCCAGCTGAATAAATCTTTCTGCGCTATCATGCTCTGGAAGTAGGCATGGATAATTTTTCCTACGACCTTTGCATACCCCATGGCTGGTGGAATGTGCTCTCCACTTCTTCTTCTAGACCTTTTCCTCGTTAGGAATTTTAGCCTCCAAATTTGGGACTTGTGTCTCCACATCCTAAACATCCTCTGTAATTTTCTCCTTTGGTATTTCCTCATCCTCTTACTTTTCCTTTGATGCCTCACCCTGTTCTTCTGTGTTCTCTGGAAGTGTATGAGAATTGGGCATGCTTTCCTCTAACTCTTCCACCTCCTTGTTCAACTTCAGTTTCCTCGTTCTTTAAATGGTAGCCTCCTTCTGTGGGGAGAGTCTAGGTGATTTATGCACAGTGGTTGGAGTAGAACCTTGGGTCCTTATTCTCCTACATACCCTTTTAAACCCATACTCGCCTTGGACTACATTCAAGTCCTCATCATCCACATCTTATGGCTGAGGTGGTGTAATTACGCACTCAACTTCACCCTTATTTATAGGATGTCTCCTACCCTTATGCTCCAAACCACCACTATCTTCATGCTCCTCCTCCTCATCCTGCACTTCAATTGGCTCTATGGGCTTAAGTGTTGGGATGTTCTCCATTGTATGCCTTCCCTTTGGTGGTGCTAGAAGTGCGAAATCACCTTCCACATAATTTTTATTCTCCATATTTGGCTTTAACTAGAGATACACCAATGCTACCCCCCCCACATCTACTACAACCAGGCTTATTGGCTTGATATTCAATACTTCTGAAATGATCCTCTCTGTATAAGCACTTCTTCCAGGATACACATACTTCTTCCTCAATGTATGTTAGTCACAATATACCTTATCTGCATTGAATACCATTTGGTGTGTTTCTATAAATCTATGAATAGATGCTTGAAAATACCTTGCAATGAATACATAAGTAAATTTACACCAAGGGCTCTAGACTTTGTCTTTCATTGGGAAGTGCATGACGCAAAAATGCTGATATACAATAAACTGAACTTGTTTCCCTACCACTTCTAGTAGGTCCTTTGGGATGTGCCACTCTTCCCCAAATTCTGCATGGAGCCTGTCATACCACTTCTCTACCCTTTTCTTTACATCATCTGTCATAGCCCCCTTATATAGGTATTTGTTGAATATTTTAGTTGGATACTTGTTCTCCATGGGGTATTCCCATACTTTCTCCTTTGGTCCATCTGGTACTATAATCTCTATAAATACCAGTGATAGTAGAACATCCCCAAAGTTGTTCTTCCCTCTTGTGTGTGTTGCTTCGACTATTTTTTCTGTAATATAGCCTGCAATGTTGTAGATTGTCCCTTCTAACATCTTACGTGCCACATGTAACCACATAGTATTTACCTATGACCACCACTCCTGATCGTTAAACTTGGTAACAAGGTGTATTGTAGCTTGTACAACTAGACAATTATTTAGTTTGTCTATGTCCATTCCGCACAGACCCTTCAGGTACCCCAACTCTTGTATAGTCTTCTAAATCATGGATTTATCTAAGAGATCACCTTTTATATCTTCCCTTTGGCATTCATACATGTAATTCATAAGACAAGCGCAGATGATATTCTAACTCTACGTCATGCAAAGTAGAAGAAATCTTCGTGCACCCTGCTCATGAGCCACTGATATAAGGGCTCATACTTCCTAAAATATGGAAGCTCATACAACTAGAAGATCCCAATTCTATTCAAAATATTCTCACCCACATTTTCATAAACTGGCATGTCATCCTCTATGTGCTTGTTCATTCTAGTAGTGAGCAAGGAATCAAGACCCTTCTTGTTCTCCGAAGTCCTGTGATTGTATTCACTCACTTTGTTCTTTCTGATGGGTTAATCCCATTCTTAGCTGATGATGAATCCTAGATATTGCATCTCTGAAAATGGATTTCAGGTGCCATCTCTTCCTCCTCAATGACTACCTTCTTGTTTCCTTTTACTAGTGCTATATATGCCTTCTTTGGTGCCATTTTTACCTTTCAAATGTCTCCTCTTCAACTCTACAACTCTGTGAATCAAACCCTAGCTTGATTTTATTTTACCCTAGGTGGAAACTTCACAACCTAACTCTTTTCTATCTCCCTGCTTCGCTCAAACCCTTCACCACCAAGGACACAAGCTTCTTGTCACACAGATCTGGTTGTCACTCTTGGTTTCACACCCTTTGCACCTTAACTTGACCACTCATCTCTTCACACTTGGCTCTTTAATCAAATACTCTTATTCGCAACGGTAAAAATGAATCTGCATCCCATCCTTATATAAATATTTTAAATTTTGATGCATTTATTGTTCCTTTACCTATCAAATATCCCCTCATTCATTGACTAAATTTGTTCATTCCGTGTGGTACATCTTCACACCTAGTTATAACCTTCTAGCGTGCCTTCCTACCCTATGGTCACAGACTTCTCTTCAGCGTGTGCTCCTACACCTGGGTACCTCATCATTGTATCTTCTCCTATAGCTAACATGGCCTCAACTTACCTCGTGTTATACTGTTCTTTCATTCATCTCCATCCTTGGTCCCTTTTAAGAAGCAACAATATTATTTTGACTTAAAGCACACTCGTAGCTGCTTATTCCTTTCACCTTTCATTTCCCACAGTATTTTTCTTGCATAACTACAATGACCCCACATGAAAACTATGTGCAGTCCTCTATGCATAAACATTTTCATACAGTAGTTAGCTTCATGCATGAAAGCGTGCTTATTACATAGGAACAACAACTAAATTGACAAAGCATAACGATAATGAAGGAAATACATTAAGGAAATACAGAATTGAAAACCTAAGCTAAATGAAAATACTGCCTTATTACAAACACCAAGAATACTTATTTATAGTAGGGCTTCAGCCTACTCCCATTAAATTAATTGTGTAGCTATGTTCCATCAAGTTCTTCTAGCTAGAAAGCACCTGATTCAAGCATAGAAATGATAACATATGGCCCTAACCAATTTACTTTGAGCTTTCCTGGATGGCACAAGAACTTTGAGTCATAAATAAGTACCATTTGTCTAATCCCAAAATTTTTATCCCATATGTTTCTGTCATGCCATGCCTTCTGCCTGGCCTTTTCCTTCTTCTGAATCCATCATGTTATGGCTCAGTGCTCATCCAGTTGAATCATATTTTTGATATGCTCTTCTAAATCTTGTACATCAGATAGACCTCCAGTGCATGCAATGCACAAAGAAGGTAACATAGATTATATAGGGAGAACAACTTCTATGCCAAAAACCAATTGAATGGTGTGGCTTTGTTCAATCTCTTGTAAGTTGTTCTATATTCCCAAAGAACAACTGAGACTTTGTCATCCCCAATCCTTTCTTCTAACATCACAATTTTTTTCAAAGTATATCTCAAAATCATTTTAAAAAGCCTCAACATTTTTGTTTTCTTGAGGATGATAAGGTGTAGTTTTATGGTGTGCAACCATAAACTCATATAATAGGATCCTGATTGTCTCATTTAAAAAGTGTTTACCTCGATCACTTGTCAAGGTTTAGGGACATCCATATCTTTTAAAAACATTATCCCACATAAACCTAGTTGTTATAGTTTGTGTACAGTCCTTAGTAGGTGTTTCTCCTGCCCCACCACGTGAGATAATTTGTGCAAGTAATGACATAGTACAATTGAGTACTTCGTGCAGCTAGCAAAATAGGTCCTACAAAATCAATGGCCCATTTCTCAAACGATTTGACACTAGTAATCAGTCTCAAAGGCATCTCATCTCTTTTCCCTAGTTTTCCTAGGCACTGATAATGGTCACGCACCTTACAATATTCTTTACAGTCTTTATACAATGTCTACCACCATAATCCAGAAAGTAGGATCTTTTGAGTAGTCGCATTGCCTACATAATGGCCTCCTACAATACCACTATAAGCTTCTTCCATAGTATCCTTATGCTCATGCTCTAATACACAATAGTGTAATACTTCATCTCTACCTAGCTTATAGAGGTCACCACTGATCAACATAAATGGTGATGCATCTATACCAAGCTATTTCTTTTCTAATGCTTTCATTCCTTTTGGTGTTATACCTATTCGTAGAAAGACAACAATGTCTTCTAATTCCATGGGCGTGTGTTGTAACCTATATAACTATGCATCGGGCATTTTATCTTCAATTGTCTGTGCATCCTCTCCTGAATTGATTCTAGATAAATGATATGGTCCAAAATTTATTTTCCCTGGCTTCACCACAATTGTGAAGTCAAACTCTTGAAATAAGAGCACCCATCTGCATATGTGCCCCTGTAAGACAGGATTGTTTACCAAGTACTTCAATTCCATGTGAATACTTATAGAACATGAATGGTGTTGCTAACAAGTATTGTCGAAACTTGTACAAATCATAGATCATTGACAAAGCTTCGTACTCTGTAGTTATATAATTTTGTTCTGCGGGAGTCAACTTCCTACTAGAAAATTAGATTGGATGATCTATAATACCTTGGCCAAGTTGAGCTAACACAATGCCAATGTCCATACCCAGAAGCATCGACATGCTAATGAAATGGTTTATCCCATGAGGGAAAACATAGATTGGGCATAGTAGTAAGCTTCTCTTTCAATATATCAAACACGCACTGCTTTGGTTCTCCCTAATAAAATGTACCTTTCCCCTTCAGTAATTCTTCTAAGGGTGAAGCAATTTTAGCATACCCTTTTATGAATTTTCTATAATATCTTGTATGACCCTAAAAATCTGTGCACTTCAGTTTGACTGGTAGGCACTTGTAGGCCTAAAATGACTGCAACCTTGGCTAGATCAACTAGAAAACCTTCCTTGCATATTATATGTCCTAGCAGTATCCCAAATGGTGTAAAAAATATGCTCTTTTTGATGTTCAAAGAGATACTCCAATTGTTTTCATCATTCAAACATTAAGCACAGATTATTACAATGATCTTTCATAAGCCCATATATTGTCCAATCATCTAGGTAGACCTATAAGAAGTTATAAATAAAGTCTTTAAATGTCTAAACAACTATTCGCGAGAATACAACAGGAACATTTTTCAATCCAAAGGGCACCATAGTATTGGAAAAAGCTTCCCCCATTCAATAGTAAATTTTTGTCTTTTCTTGATCCTCTTGAGTAATTTTAACCTGATGATACCCGAAAAATTTATCTGTGAAGGAATATATTTTACACCCCCTGCAACTCCTAGTATTTCCTTAGTGAATGGCATAGGGAATAGATCTGTGATGCATGCAACATTAATCTCCTTATATTCCACACATATCCTAATCTATCCATCCTATCACCATTGGGATAACCCATTCTAACTCATCAAGGGGCTTGATACTTCCAGATTTTAACATTTTATCAATTTCTTCCTTTACCGTTTTCATGCAAATTAAGATTCATTCTGTAAGGTCTCTTTCTAACTAGCTATGTACCATCCTTAATTTTGATCTTCATTTACCCAAGTGATTCATGTATGCCTTTAAGTTTATGATATCCTTGAGGGAATAAGTCCTGATAATCCCTGAGTAACTCGATGATCTTTGCTACCTCCGACCCTATATTCACCTTCTTTTTCTTCATGGGTTCGTGGTAGGTGTGCGTATCCTTTTCTTCATTGTCCAAGACCTCGCACACCCCGTGGGAATGTTCAATATCCAAGTTCTCAACTTCCTCATCATCCACGATGTAAACCATCTTTCCTTTCTCTTTCTCAAAGCAAGTGCATTCAAGTAGTATGGAGTCCATTTCTTCCTCCTTTTCAAAAACAGGCTCTAAACTTTGCCTCACCAAACAATTCCTAAATATGCTCTTCTAATTTTGCACTATCTCCTATAGTTAAATGCTTGACAAATTTTAATGCCTCTGCTATAGGAGGTTTAGTCTAGAAGTAGTCAAAAGTCTAGATCATTCCTGCAATCAAATCTTTCTTGTTTCCATTATCTCGATGTAGTTCTAAGTTTACATACCAAGCGTGTGTACATCCTTGTAGCGTAGAATATAATCTATGCACCCATAGTGAACATGGTAATACTTCCCATCCTACTGTCCAGAGTCTCTCACACTGCTAAATGTGATGTTGAACAGGTTGATCACCATGATTAGTACATATTTTCATAGGTGGGTTGTTCCTTATAAACTTAGTAGACAAAGCCATTCCAATCTCTTCCCAGTTTATAAGATTATCTATGTGGACTACTCACTAGGGCACTACTATCCCACATAGTGTATATACTAACATATCTCTCCTTTTAATTTGATTTGTAAATTGTGTTTCCATGGCCTTAAGAAAGGCGGGAAGATCTTCTGTCCCTATATACCAAGGTATTGTGCTACCTATTTTTTGAATCAAATGAAGTCCATTCTTGTGTGCAACCATGCTTTTCACCTCGTGCCCTACTAATTCATATGTACCATGAGCCCAATTGTCACAAGCAATACTCCTAGTATCACTAATAGAATGATAATCCTCCCAGTATAGGATGCCTTCTTTTGATGGTTCATTGACCTCTAGGTCCTGAATAGCGTGTACATAGACTCTGTTTAAATCCTCCTCACTTAGAGGCTCAACATATGGTGTAGAATTTCCATATTTTAAAGGTATCACAACCCTTTCCTCTTTGTTTTCAAAGATGATATACCCCTTATTAAATCTCAAGTCAGCATTATTCGCATAACACCAAGGGCATCCAAGCAGGGTTGGAAAATTGTCTGATTCTGCAAGTTCTAATACCTGAAAATACCCAATGAACTTGGCCCCTTGTATAGTTATAGATGCATCCTTCAAAAATCCTATTGGATTGACCTTAGTCTATTTTTCCATAAACAACACATTAGGTGATGGTTGCAATGGAGGCCTCCCCATTTGTACCCATGCATCTAATGTTAGCACATTTACTTTCACACCTGTATCGATCAATATGTTGCTCAACAGCCACCCATCCACAACAACATTTAGAGTAATTTATTTTTCATAGTCAATGCTATCATGGGGAATATTTCCATGTAGAATATATCGTCCAATCTCAAGACTTGCATGCAGAGTGTTCCTTTTTAACAAACTTCCTATTAGTGGAATAATGTTCTCCTGGTGCAACATCTTACACACGTCTCACAGATCATCGATATCAATTTTGACTATTTTTTATGCTTTCTTTTGCTCCTTTAGATACTGTATCTCACCCTGAATATTCCTTAGCACTTTTATGGTATCCTAGTAAACTTCCTTCTAATGAGCAGGATCTAGGTACCTCGCATGAAAAACCTCCTCCTTGGTGATCATAGGCTTCTAGTGTAATGCCTCTATTGTGCGTGTTGCTTCAACACGTGTTGTAATCTTCACCGTAATTACCTCAGGTCCTTTTGTTATATTGGGCATCCACTGATCTTCTACCACACATTGGATTCTAACCATCTAGTTGCCTTTTTTTTTACTTATGTTGCTTACTCATATCCTCATGTAAGTCTGGGAACTCTTCATAGCTATAGTTCTTTCCACAGAAATAACATGCAATATTCTAAGGACATTCAGTCCTATAGTGGTCAGGAGATCCGTATGTATAACATGTTCCATGAGGGAACTCACCTTTTCCTCCACCTCAACCTTGTCCTCCATATCCACCATGATATCCACATCCCCTTCCATGACCTCCTTCAAAATGCCCCTCATTCCTGTCATAGCACATTTAATTATGATCTTGATCCTGGTCCTCATTCTTACCCTTAGAATTATTTCTTATACTTGTCTGTCATACCCCAAGGTCTATAGCATCCTAGATCTGACTAATCAGCCAACAATCCTCAGTATCATGGGTCATGGACCTACAAATTTTGCAAAATCAAGATACATTCTTCCTTATCATGCGCTATGAAAAAGGAGAGTGGCTAGCATCATGATTCAAATGACAAATCTCATAGTCCAACAGTAATGAGTGTATTGATCTGCAAGGGAAAATGTCCTTGGTGTCACCTCCCACTTCACAATCTATACATCAAATTCCTGAGTGCGTTTCATGGGCTGAATTTGTTGATAGCTTTTCTAACTACTTTTCCATAGCTATAATCTGTGCCTCTAGAAATGGACTAACACCAGTGTCAATGCTCCTAACTGCCCCAACACACAAAGCTTCTTCCAGTGCTTCATGTGGATCAGTGTATGTCTTATATGACAGTGCCCTTCTATAAGGTGTAATCAGTCCTCCAACAAACCATTGTGCATACTGGCTAGCGTGAATATCATAAGATAGCTTAGATAGAAGTGTCTTAAACCAAGCATCATACTCATGTACACTCTCAATAGTGTCTTGCTTGATATCCTTGAGCACACTTATACTCTTTTTATAAAAAATTAGGGATATGGAACTATTTTAAGAAAGCATCTCTCAATGTTGCATAATCCATTCAAGTTTGATTAGGGTCAAACTTCCTATACCACCAATGTGCGCGCTCTTGTAATCTAGTGGTGAATTGAATTGTCTTTTGCTCAGGAGCCATGATCCCTTTAGCACGCCAAAATATTTCACACATATGAACATGTTTGATAGCATCCTCTATACCTATATACTCCTGGAGATGAAGATACATCTCCATATAGATATTATGTGGTTGCTGCTGAACTTGACCACTTGATCCGAAACCTCCTGTGTTCCCTCTACCTCTAGAACCACTAGATCCACTGGAACTAGAACCACCTATACCTATTGATCCACCACCTACAGTTGGAATAGGGCATGTAGATTTACTCCCCTCTTCTCTGATAATAGTACTATATTGTACCCCTATAGTCTATGAGGTATTTCAACTTCTAGAGGTGAATCCAACGTTTTGCACACTCACATTCTGTGCAGATGATGTGCCTAAGAATGCTCCTCCAAATCAAATTGAAGTCATCTATCCTACCATTGATGTACTTGATCCCTGACCTACTCCTACTCTCCTACTTCCCAAGTTAGTTTGTTGGTTACTTGTCATACTAGATACTGAAAAACCAAGTACAAGGGCTAGGTCACTAGGTGGATTAAGATGTGCACCTACATTCCATGTAGTCTCTACTGGTGCACTTCCGTGTGAGGCCAAGGGGTGATCTCTATCATGCTTTGCAAGATGGGGGAGATCTTGATGCTTTGGCTCCATGTCTTCTACGTGAGTTGTAAATCCTTCACGAGCCATCTCTCTCATCCATGCCATACTCTCTACAATGGAACACTACTTCTCTATCTACCTCTCGTGCACCTCATTATACTTAAGCTTCCTTTATTCTCTCTATTTCTCTATTGTTAGGTCTTCCATCTTAAACCAGACCTATTCCTACCCTTGTGCGTGGAAAATTTTAGTTAGCCATCGGTTTAATCTCTAGGTTAAAAGTTACCATTAATATCTTGATCGCCAGTGGAATACCTTACAAATATGTTCCTCTTAGATACCATAAAAACTTCAATTTAGCTACCTCTGGGCAAGAGTACGTCAAAATTGAATATTCCATAATATAGATGTTTAGAACTCCATGAAACCACATATCCACCACGTGAGTCCAGACCAGATTAGCATCATAGAGGGCCTAAAATTCTTCCTACATCTGGAAAAGTGCATGATGCCTGCAATTCCACTGAGATGCATAAGCAGTAAGCCACTCGTATATTTCTACTAGAAAGATAGCTAAAAATATCTCATATAAGTTGTCATATAGGTTCTATTCTACCCAAGTGCGTGCGTTAAACTCAGATCCATTGTTGAACCATCATGCATATTCTTCCTCTAGATCATGTATCCATTCCTCAATACTTGCTAGAGTTAACCTGTACATCTTAATCGCAAACCATCTTGAAAACAAATGAAAAAGAGGTTCTATCAATGAAACCAATTATGTAGCCTAGAATTTACCAGATAACACCCTAATCGCACTGGCACATCACTTAGCCTAGACTAAGCACTCACCCGAAGTGCGCAAAGGTACCAGGTCCCTCTTTAGGGTTGTTGTAATAGGATGTTAACATGATGAAGGAAGAAACATATAGATTCATAAATAATTCATCATTCTACAATGCACGCTACACTCAGATTTATGAAAGGACAAGCTTAAACGGTATTCATGATTGAATTAATAACATGCACTATTTAACTACACACATAATGACACTTAGATTCAGCCAATATCTTCCATCTATTAGAAAATACAAAATCTCCTTATAGTATTGTCAATCTATACCAATGCGCATATGGAACTGATACATTGATTTGGTCATATGCGTATATTCTCTATTACACATACATATAGCTCTCAGTCATACATCTCTCACACTCATATATACATCTCTCAGTCATACATCTCTCACACTCATACATCTAGCTCTCTCTCCTATATACCTAACATCACATGTATATAGGGTGGGGATTTTCCCTTCACTACTTATCTATTCCAGAAATAGGCCAAATGCTATTAATAGCCACATGCCATTTACAATCATAGCCACACATGCAAGTGTGCTATCTATAGTCCTCTAGTAGTTAACTAAAGTGTCAATTCTATTCTCATGTCGTCTCCATAAAAAAACGCTTTGATCCACTTCTCCAAATATAGACAATGCATGGCACGCATGTCTCTACCTCGTTGATGTGTTTCGCATGCCATCTTCTGAAAATAGGTCTTCATTCTCAAAATTGGATGAGTCCTAAAATCTAAACTTTCCTTCCATGCCCTTGGTTTTGGGCCGTCTATCCCGCGTGGACTCCTTGTGTGATCTATGACAAGTATTCTTTGATCAACATTTCTTCTCCATCAACATGATCCTCTCCGCCTCTTCTTCTCTCATCCTTATTTTATCTCTCATGTTCTAATTCTCCATTATTAAGGTGTTTTTCTATTTTTAATCTTGTTAATTTAAATGTGACCTATAGTAAAACATTGTAATTATTTCTCTTTAACTAATAAAAAGGCACTCAATTTCTTTCTTAGGCATATGAAAGGTCACAAGTTGTAAGGGTAAGTGAAAAATCATATGGGGTAGATGAAGAGTCTTTTTATAAAGTTATTTATCTGGATGAATCCCTCATTCCAAATGGTTTTCTATTGTGATTCTCTAAGTAGATAGCTATTGCACTACTAAGAAGAAAGAAGAAGATAACATTTTTCCATTTTTGTTCTCTTTGTTTCCTCTATTCCTCTACTTGTTCATCTTTGTGCACATGATGATCTTGTACAACCAAGGAATGTGTTAGTGTCTTTGATGAATGGATTAATGGAATTATGTGTCCATGACTTTTTGTGTCTTGTCATTGTTAGAAAAAAAGTATTCCTCTAATTGAGTGTGGTTTACTTCCTGTTAATGTTTGTAAAACTATGGAAATTCTATTCACAAATTAACCCATCTTCCCTAGGTTGTTGATCCCTTTAACCTTACCTCTTAAGAAGATTCCACCCATGAAGTAGATGTAAGAAATTTTCCAAAGGTCTAGTGGAGTATTCCAGTGTGATCCTCGGCCTCACGGTCACAAAATTACTAAGTTTCCCCATCACAAAGAGGAGGGACATAGTCCCAAAGTGTTAGTGAAAATAAATTAATCTTTCCTTACAAAAAAATATTTTTCCAAAAAAAAATTGTTCTACACCACTCCTAATACCAAAATATCCAAAAAAGAATCATTTATTGGAAAAATTTAAAAAAAAAAAAAGAATTTGAGAATCCTAAGAGCCTTGATGTCTACTGTGTATTTTTCCCATAATGACCATTCCTAGAAATGCTTATGTGTTACAGCCTAATCTTCTTTTCTTTCAGGATACACAAGAATATCTCACATTTTATTGAATAATTTTTATCTAGATTAACATAGAAAGATTCAATCACAGTCATGAAGCTGCAAAAGTTTTTGATACAGAGGAAGAACGTGCACAAGCTCTACAACATGCAAGACAAGATCCTAATTAAAAAATAAGATCATGTTATAAGCACAAGGGACTAAGAGGGGGTGAATCAGTCTAGTAAAACTTTATTCCATTTCATTCATCATTTATTATCATTCAAACAAATATTCAATCATATATCAACCACATGTGTGCTTATTTAACCATGAATCAACCATACACATGAGAAAGATGCAAGAGAGATCACAAGGATACAAAATTTAAGTAGGAAACCCTCAAGGGGAAGAAAAAACATTAAAAATCTACTTATATTACTCAAATCAAAGAGATTTAGTTAATCATTAACTTAACAAGGAGCACCAACCCCTAGTTTAGAAGAGCACCAACCCTACAAGGAGCACCAACCCCTAGTTTTTGTGAGGTACCAACCCCACAAGGAGGCTACAACACCCTAAGGTGATTGATCACCAAATAAACCACCTTGAAATTATTGTTCAATGATAAAATGTTTCTCACACAACTAATAGTTATCTAATTTCAGCTCAAAACTTCTTTAAACACACCAAACCCTCATCCAAACAAGCTCTTATCTAACTTGATAAATATCTATTATTCATGGGTTGGAAGTATCAATATTCATTACATATCTAGTATTAAATATTATTAAGGTCTTCATAGATATTCTTAGATCTTCTCTTAACCCCTTAACACTCTCCTTTACTCCTTTATGGGTCGCATGTTTCCCCCATCCAAAACTAGTCACACATGACTCATTTGACATGCTTATATAGCAATCTCAAATCCAAAACACACCTGGGTCATCCATGACCAAGTAGGTTAGTCACCACAACTCAAAATTACATTAAAAAAATCATATAAAACATATACAAAGGACAAAAAGGGTCAACAAGGGTCAAATCAACATGAACAAGCTCCAAGACACACACACACACAAACTCAAAATGCAATCTCCAACCATTGGTGAATGGATCATGATCTCCAACAACACAAAAATAAAATTCAAGAAACAATAAGCTCCAAAAAATTCATACACATTTCCCCAACATCATCAACAATAACATGAAGCATTAAAACATCCATCTTAATCATCAAACTCATCGAGAAGCATGCACACATACTAGGTCTTTAAGGCCCAAAATTTCAGTCCTAAAGAGTGATCAACTGGACATATAAAAACTCATAATTATGACTCAATTAATATACCATTAGAAATATATCTGAATCTACTTTCCAAAAAAACTCACATTTTCATCTAAATCTAAGTAGCAGACCTCCAAACAACTCAAACACTGTAACTTCTCCAAACTGGATTCAAGACCCCAAAATTATTCATTCATAATTGAGTTGGTTCACCCATAAAAATTCTTCACCAAGAGACAAACATATATCATTGGAAATTTCTCTGAATCTAATTTTCATAACATCTTACATTTCCTTCCAACTCATAGTGGAAGGCCTTCGACCAGGTCAATAATTGTAACTTCTAAAAATTGCCTTTTCAACCCCAAAGACCATTCTTCAAAGATATGTACATATTAGGACCTAAAATATGACCTGAAACTACCATGGACATGTACTAAAACTCCCAGGAACCATAAATGGTGATTTAGACATTAGGTTTAGTGGACATCTTTTGGACAAACTGAAAACCTACAGAAAATTTCCTTTTTAGGTGGGGCCCAAATATTGGCACATGCCATAAAATATCTCATTGGAGATATGGGGGATTCCTCTACAACCTCCAATCATAATTTTTTCAAAACCAATCAATTCTGGCTTGGTTTAATCAATTTCCTCTAAGTCGTTATTGAGTTAGGGTTTAACTAGGGTTTCAAACCATTTTACCTTCCTAACGATCGTTCATAAAAACATCATCATTATTTTTCAAAAACAATCTTGTCTTAGTGTAAAACCATCCCTCAAAACCTCCATATCCCATGTAAAGAACACAATTCACAACAAGCATTTGAAATTGCCAATTCGAACTGGTTTTTCCTTCTTCAAAACCTGGGTTTACCAAAAAATTCATATCTTACCATTTCTTCAGAATTTTGACCTGAAAATTTTCATGAAGCATCGTGAAAACATCTTCTAACTGATAAAACTATCCATATATCTAAAATATGTATGAAACTCTCTATCCACAATGACTTACATGTGCTATCATGTCTTGTATTCACCTTCGTACTTCTCAAAGAGCATGAAACATCAGTAAACCTCTTATAACTAACCTTATAAGCCCTGTACACTTCATACATAGCGCCACCATATTTATCCCATGCTTAACCATGAATTCATTTCTCCAAAAATTATACCTCTAACTTATTATGCATGTTCTACGACTAGGAATAGTCCTAGAATGACCTCTTCACACAATGAATATTCATGAACTAACCATGTTGACTCAATGTAGGAAAATATACACCTCTAAAACCATGATGTAACTCATTAAAACTGTTTTGAATCATACAATGACCATCCATGCTTATACCATGATTGAAACAATACCTAGACACCATGGCAACTTGACCAAGTCCTTGACACTACTAATCAACCTTTAGACTTGAAACTAAAAGACATCTCATGGAGACTTATATAACACCAAAAAACCCTTTTCCATCAATGGATTTGACATCAATGACAACACTAAGACATAATGTTCAAAAATATCCCCCTTTGTCATTGATGACAACCTCCTTCAAAAACATTAATGGAAACCATGAATGCAAACACACCTACTAGACCTGTTTCTAATGTTTATTATGCTTCTCTCCCCCTTTGACATATATGAAAAAGGAACAATGGTAAGTAGACATGGAAAAAAATACCTCATAATGGAAACAGTGCACAAAAAAAAAATTACCTACTTGAATTGAGTCCCCCTCGGACTATATTTCCACTTCTTGACTTCAAACAACATAAATAAAAAATCCATGACCCTACTATGATCATCACAACAACTCCCCCTAAACCAATATCCTCCAATTTTATCTTCAATCTATTGGTATCCAAATTAATTCTCCTTTGCAAGATGACCATCACCACAGATTTAACAAGAAGACTAGAGATAAATAAATCATCATGTATGTCATTTTCTAGCTAGGGAGGTGATTCAACTAGCTCTTTGTCATTCAAATGTTGGAGAAATGGATAGCACCTTCAAAAGGATTTGATCTATTCTCACTAATTTAGGTTATTCCTTTCAACCAGGGTAAGCGAACCCATTTTGTAACCTTTTTTGGTGAAGGATAATGAAGATATCCTTCTTTACACAAATTTGAAAGTAAACCTTGAGAAAATATGATCAATGCACCACAATTTAACTCACGAGTTGTCACTTCTAAAGAATGGTGATATTTTCTAAACAAGGTTAAGGTTACTAAAGAAATTATGGAATCCTAATTGCTTCTACATATTTTGGCAGAAGAATTTATTCATTTTTCGACATACAGGGAAAATAGGGGTAGTTCAGGTAGGATTCATTATTTTTGAATAATTTTTGGTGGGAGATTAAGAAAGATAAACTTGTTTTTTCTATATCTTTGAGAATCTTCACAACAATTGGAAAACTAAATGTGAGAATGCTTCAGAATAGCTAGAAGATTCCTTCAACCAGAAGGTGTACATCAATGGAGGCCCAGATTTGCATAGTTTCACACAATCTCCAAGAATTTAACTCGAAGGATCAAGCTAAAGACTCAATTAAGCATTAAAGACCTCTGGTTCCTCACGCCTAAGATACACTCAAAGGATTAGAGACAATATTTATCAAAAAAAAATAGTAAAGTGATTTTAAATTTCTTATTTCATTACAGGATGAAGGATTTTCTCATAATGAAATTTCAAATGCCACTAAAATATCATAGGGATGATATCCTATGTGATTCATAGGGATTTTAACACAAGATTGCAACAGAAACATCAAAACCATTTGAAAACATTCTTTAAAAAATCAGACACAAATTTTCCCAAGATTAACATAAATTAATTCGGCTTTGATTAAATTCATCAGCAGGGGAAGGTTTCTTGAACAATCTCAGAGATTTTTAATGGTTGTACACTTTTAACCAACTTGACATGATCAAATATAAAACATAAGAGATTAATAGGTTACTCATATGGTCTCTCAGGAAGATGGGATTTCTCAAATTCTCTCGTAATAATTCAAATCCCGACCATTTGTTTTACTAAAGCATGATTTTTATAACACTCAATTTACATCCAAGATTTCCCCCCAAGAAAAGAATATTCGAGGAACCTTTGTTTTTTACATGTTTGATCATAATTTCCAAAAAATGGTGTTTAACAGGTTTGCAACAAAAAGTTCCCAGTTGTTCAAAAAGATGAATCATTTCAAATATCTCCATCATTATTTTAACTAGGAGCACATTTTCATCCTTCGTGCATGCAACCTCCAACATTTCATCCCTTTCCTATTCTTTCCTATGCAACTTTTCTCTGCATCCAGTTTCTCTAGTAATTCACGTTTTTGCAAGTGCCCGAGAAAATCCAACTTCAAAATATCAACCTTTACATTCCTTAGACTCAAAAATTAAGCTCTAAATCCATTCAATTTCACTTTGCAAACAAAAACAACAAGGAGTTTCATCAAAAAATGATGAAAAACAATGTGTATTCACATCTCCAAGAGTCTTAGAGCAAAAATGGCAGCAAAATCATATGTAATACACAACAACCGTTGATTCTGCCCTTTTCTCAACTTTAGATTAGAGTCATCCACATGGAAAAATATGATTCAAAGCGGGCCTGGGGTTGCCTTTTGCATTTTATGACTTTTGGAGAAAATGCACAATTTTCAAATTTTGCCCCACCCCCTCTACCTTTGAAATACAGGCTCGACACGTGGCTTAATCTGGGCCTTTCATGGAGTCACGACTCATTTATGCAATTTTTTCCTTTTTAACAAAAAGGAAAAATTTCCAATTTTCCTCCGCCAACCCACCTTCATTCTTGTAACTTTTGATGTGGGCCCCAGTGGAGTTGTGAGTTATTTCATAACTTTTGTCCCTTGTACAAAGAGGCAAAAAACTTCAAAATGTTCCGCTGACCTGCTTCCTTGCTTGTAACTTGAAAAATGGCCATGTGTCCTTCGGGGTCAAAGTAAGACTTTTTCCCTGCCACTTTATATTTGCTTAATAGCCAATCAGAGACTATTGGGGCCATGGGGCTAATTTGGTTTTTTTTACAAATGTGGCCAAACTGGAAAATTTCACCAAAAATACCCACTGGGCTGCAACCAATTAAAAATGAACACGTACACACCTTCGGGGAAAAAAAGAGAAATTCACTCTGCCTTTATAAATTTGACTAGCCAATCAGAACTCAACTAGGTTGCGGGCCAAATTGATCTTTTTACAAACATGGAAAAAATGTACAAGTTATAAAATATACCCAATGTGCCTCATCTAATCAAAAGAGACCACGTAGCTGAAGATGTTGAGATATAATTTGATGGGAAAACACACCCATCAAACTGTAAAAAGCAGGGAAATCACCATTTGTGCCCAGAATTGAATTTTTCTTTAAGGACAAAGAATTTGGAAATGATACAAGGCCCAAATGTGATCCATGGCCATGGAGAAGTATCTTCAATAGCATACAAATGAAAATAACCTTTCACACAGCCATTCATGGAAATAGAAAATATGACAGAGCCCGCAGATTGAAGAATTTCTAGGACAAACTAGGGCATGATTAAATTGAGCACCAACACAATCCTTTCACACTCCTTCTAGACTAATAACCCAAGTTCTACCTTCAATGCTTGAAATATTATCTTAAGGACCAATTTCCATAAAACATATCTTCAATCCATTTCAGTTAAATTCTTCCATGCCATAGAAGCAACCCAAGCATGTAAAAAATATTCTAAGTTATCCCCCTATCACCATTTCATCAAATGATCCGAAAATAGTTTTTACCCCTTGGGTACCATTTTTAAAAAAAATCAGATTCTTTAATTTTTTGATTGTAAAATTGATCGAGAGTGATTATTGTTTCACTTTTAGGTGTTTTGAAACCGTACTTTTTCCAATTTATCTTAACAAAACAATTTTTTTGTTTTAATCAACTTTCCATGATTCAACTGGGAATATTACCATTAAATTCTTATCACAAGCTAAGTTTCAAAATGCATTCAATTTTATTTTTAATCCAAAATTTCTTATGCATTTACTTCTTATGTTATGGATAATGGATTCTCAAATTTAAACTAAATCCAATTTTTACAGTTAATTACTTTTCTTAATCAATTTAATCAATTCCTTATACTTATTTTTTAATCTGATCAAAAGTAGTAAAACTGAAAATAAAATCCACACGTTAATAATAGAGTTCAACCGAATGTGCTACATCTCTGGATTCACTTAATCATGAATCGATCTATTTAATATCAATGGAAGTAAAATTTCTACCTTCACAAATAGATTAATATATCATAATATCAACATTAATATCTTAAAACATATTTACAAATTCTAATCAACTATCAGATTTCGTCAAAGAGTTCACATGTGGCTCTATGTGGTCTCCAAATTGCCATTTCCATTAAATTGTGTCCAAAAATTCCTACACCAAGAAATATACAATAGTTCATGGAAAAAAAAGATGTCATTGTCTTTGTCTCAGAATTCTGAGGCATTCTCTTTTTTATACTAAAGCCTAATACTAACTGTAACTGCCTCAATTTGAGTGATTTATGAAAACGGACCCTTGTTGCTTGGTTCACATACCTATCAAAAGTCCTGTTTAAATAGGACATAGCTAATTTAATACATTTCCGAGCCCTTTGGCATGTTTTCGAGTTGCAAGTTTTTTTCCTCTGAGGTTAAGGGTTGATCCACACCTCCTATATTTTTGTCATCATTTTAAACTATTATGAGGGCCTTATCCCACATTGGATATGGGTTGGGAGGCTTAGGATTTTAAATATATTTTCCAGTATTAACTATTTTTTATTCCACATATTTTTCCGATGCATAGTTTGATCAAACCTCTTGATCCATTGGGCCAAGCTGTGGGGTTATTGAAATGGCCAATGTGTTGGTCGAGTCATGGATAGCCATGTAGTGGCGAGCCATAGCATGGTTGTTTGGCCATTGTTGGGTTGAGTTGTGGTTTGTTATGAATTTTTCTGTGTCCCACCATGCTAAGTATATCCACTGAACAATTTTGACCGGTTGATTTGATAAGGCCCATGTATTAAATTGTTCAGTTGAGAGTTTATCACCCCACCAAAACATATGGAAATAAGGGTCGATTTGTTCCTAGCTTAACCATGTTATTCTAATGAAATACAAGTTAATTCACAATTCAAACATGTACTACAATTCAAATAAATACAACAATATAATCCCACATGTAGGAGATATAAAAATATAATAGAAATTATATACAATTTCTCATCAATGGTGATATGAATCAGAGGTCAAGGCACCCCTTCATTAAAACAGTTTGTCGAACCTGACTGAGGCCCTCCAGCCAGAAAATAGCAAGGCCCGCCATTTTTTAAATGAGTGTCGAATACTAGAATCCAAAACACATTTTTTTTCTCTTCACACCATTTTGCCACTTATCACATTTTGATTCGTTCACATCAGTAGACGTGTGTTGTCACCAAATTTGGCCTGTTGGCTGAAAATTACAGTGGACCATAACTTGCACATACGAGATTCTTTTTTCTATTAGTTCATATTGATGGAAATATCTTGAGACTCTCTTCACTGATGTAATTCTTTAGGGATATTTAGGGATCGTTTGAACTCTAAATATTCTCTAGATCACTCCTTCCTAAGAAGACCATTTTTTCCTCAAAAGAGAAATTCACCCAACTGTATTGTGAATAGATTCTATGCATATCAAAAACATATGGAACCCAGTTTATAGGATGGTAGTATTTTAAATTTTTCAATAAATGTCAAAATACCTTAAAATTAACATCACCCATGGCCATTACTGCAACTGATATGACAACAGAGACTTTCATACTCATTTGTTGTACACTGATCCTACACCATTGTCAAAAAATGCAAAAATGTAAGTTACATTCACAACTTGTTAGTGAAAAATCTATACATACTATTTGTAACCATGTTTAATAGTTACAAATATTAAATCCTAAAAATAAGGACTTATAACATGTGAAAATATCATGCATGGCTACAAAAAGTTTGTATAATTGTTACACACACAAAGTGTTCCTACATGAAACATTTTACATAATTTTAAACAACAACACTCTAAATACATATGATCATTGATCATGCCCCATAAGAAATAATGTATATATTGTTGTTAATATTCACAAAAATGAAGTTTTCCAAAACCCATAAACAAGACAACTTATCCAATTATGATAAACTTGTCACCTGCATTTCCCCTTCAGGGTACTTCATCAAATCAAAGCTTAAATATACATGGGATTTTTTCCTTTTTATCAATTCACTAGGAATCCAAAAATGCCTTGGATCATTTTCATGGTAATCAAGATGTACTGCTATGAAAACATGAAATTGAAGAATTGTTTACCCACCATTTTAATTTCATTTTCCTGTTTAGGTGGTTGATTCACTACAATGTTTACCTTAACCACTACAGGGGTCATTTTCAAGTTCATTGGTTTAATAATTATTTCCTTCTTAACAATTTTCAAATTTTTCTAGGATAAAGATGTCAACACTTATCAATTAAATGACCTGTTTTTTTATAGTGATCTATAAATATTTTTTCCACATTTCTATGATCCACATTTGTAGGAAATTTACCTAAACTACTTTTCTCTTAGCTACTTTTAACAAAATGATCTCTTTCAATATTTAAAAAAAAATATTTATGTTTCCTACAATTATCTACACAAGGTTAAACAACCCACAAAACATGCATGGATAAATACACCACATTTTCTGCATATCATTACCAAATTTCTCAAATGTAGATAATAGATCAAGATGTTTACCTTATCCTTTCTTCTTATGGAAAATAAGAGGGATAGGAATCTCTATACCTCTTGATGGTGATCTTTTACTAGATCCTTCTTTTGAGGATGAATCCCCAGATGTTAATGGGGAAGCCTCTTTGTTGTTAGAAGCTTGTCTTATTCCAGTAGTTGTGCAGCCTTCTCCAACTTCCATTTCCCCAACAATACCATACCTTAATCCTAAAAAACGTGGTATTTATTCAATATGTATGGGGTTAGATATTCCTTGATTATCCTTACCAAGGCCAATTCCATTGAATCCCATTTTAATCAAAATTTTAGATCTTATGCCCTTTTTGTTCTTTTCAAAATCACCCAAAACAGTTCCTGAATCTAATTCTATATGGGAAGAGGAATTATGTGGTGTAATACATACAATACATTCTTCTATCATATTATATTCATCAATAGTGGAATATACCTCTTTCATAGGTCCACCAAGTTGCAACACCATCAAGAGCTCGTCATTGGATTCAATTTCTTTTTTCAGTATGCCAATCTTTTCCTCTAGGGAGAATAACTGACACCTCAGGAATGCATTATGTTCCTGAATCTGATGATTAAATGCCTCAATTTCATCAATCTAATTTTTTTGACATCTTCCCCATGGTTTATTACACACCTATACTTCTAAACAATGCACACTTCAATGGAAATATCAAGCCCAAATTACAAAAACCAAACTGAAAGAAAATTCAAGTGAAGAAAATACTGAGCTAAACCATCTCTGATACCAAAAATTTCTCAAATATTAGAAAGGTTTGTAATTTTTGATACCTTTTCTGATACCAAAACTTGATCCAAAATTGGGTTTTACCCCCTAGGAACCATTTTGAAATTTTTTGGATACTTTAATTTCCTGATTGTAAAATTAATCAAGAGTGATTATTGTTTCACTTTTGAGTGATTTAAAACCCCAATTTCTCCAATTTCTCTTAATAGATCAATTTTTCTATTTTAATTAACTTTTCATGATTTAAATGGGAACATTACAAAACCATTAAATTTTGATCACAAGCTGAGTTTCATAATGCATTCAATTTGAATTTTAATCTAAAATTTCTTATCCATTTACTTCTTCTGTTGTGGATAACGGATTCTCAAATTTAAAATTAATCCAATTTTTACACTTAATTCTTTTGCTTAATCAATTTAATCAATTCCTTACACTAATTTTTTTATCTGATCAAAAATAGAAAACCTGAAAATAAATTCCACACATTAATAATGGAGTTCACCCGAATGGGCTATGTCTTTGGATTCACTTAATCGTGAATCGATATATTTAATATCAATGTAAGTAAAATTTTTGCCTTCACAAATAGATTAATATATCATAATACACACACTAAGATCTTAAAATATATTTGCAAGCTTTGATCACCTATCATATTTTGTCTACAAGTTCACATGTGGCTCTACGAGTTCTCCAAAGTGCCCTTTCCATGCAATTGTGTCAAAAAAAACCTACACCATGAAATATACAGCACTTGATGGAAAATAAATACATCGTCGTCTTCATCTCATAATTATGATAAATTCTCCTTTTTACAATGAAGCTTAATACTGACTCTAAGTACCTCAATTTGAGTGATTTCTGAAAATTACCCCTTGCTGCTTGGTTCATAGACTTGTCAAAAGGTCTTGTTTAAATAGGATGGAGCTAATCTCTGATCCCTTTGGCATGTTGACGAGTTGTAATTTTTGTTCCCCTGAGACTGCGGGGTCGATCCACACCTCCTATCTTTTTGTCGGTGTTTTGAACTATTGTGGGGTCCTTATCCCACATTGGCTGCAGATTAGGAGGCTTGGGCATATAATATAGAAAGGCCCACCTATTTATAATAAGTTACATCCACATTTTAACTAGTTTTTCTTCCACATAGATTTGTTTGATGCATAGTTTGATCAAACCTCCAAATCCATTAGACCAACTTGTGAGATTCTTGGAATGACCAATGTGTTGGCCAAGTCATGGATAACCACGTAGTGGCGAGCTGTAGCATGGTTGTTCGGCCATTGTTGGGTTGAGTTGGATTTTATTAGGATTATGTCTATGTGGTCTACCATGCTAAGTATATCTTCCCAACTATATAGACCGTATGATTTGATAAGTTTTTGTATTAAACCATTTGGTGGGGAGTTGATCGAAACATATGGAAATAAGGGTCAACTTGTTCCTAGCTTGACCAAGTTATTATAATGAAATACAAGTTAATTCACAATTCAAACCTACATTACAATTCAAACACTTGCAACAATATAATCCCAAATGTAGGAGATATAAAAATATAATGGAATATATATATAATTTATCATCAATGGTGATATGAGTCAAGGTTCAAGGAACCCCTCCATTAAAAGAGTGTGTCGAACTTGACTGAGTCCCCCCAGCTAGAAAATAGTAGCCACCATTTTGTAACTAAATTTCAAATATCAACATCCAAAACATGATTTTTTTTCTCTTCACACCATTTCACCACTTGTCGCATTATAATTCATCCACATCAGCAGACTTGCACATTGTCTCTAAGTTTTACATGTTCACAGAAAATTTTAGTAAACCATAACTTTCACATACGAGATCTGTTTTTCAAATTCTTCATATAAACGGAAATATCTCAAGATGCTCTTCAGCACTGTAATTGTTTAGGGATATTTAAGGATCATCTATACTCCTAATATCCTCCATATCATCATATTTTAACTTCTTATGAAAATATTCAAACATATACCTTGATCAGAATACATGGAGATGGATCATCCTGAATGTCTTAGTCCTAAAGTTATTACTCGTTATATTCTAACTCCTTTTCTTGCTATCACATCTGATTGAGCCAATTATTTTCTACCCCTTGAATTATATCTACAATCATAGTTAACTATGTCACTCAAGCTTTCTTAACACCTTCTTTACTTGATTCAAATTCAATAAAATTTACCCCTTCCTAGATATATCTTCACAAACCTGTAACATACTTTATGAATTTATAATTCTGCTACCTCTTCAAAAATAAAAAGCATGTCTCAGAAGTTAGATAAATATTATCACTACCATTGATCTAGTGAAACATCTTGTAGCTTAATTTCTCTTCATATACACAGATATATAAAATGGATATTATTGATGATGATCCTTGCCGATAAATCGTTAGAGTCATAGGAAACCTTAGGTTAGTGGGATGTGTACCCTAAGGTGACCTCCAAATTTTAAAGAAGTTGTATCTTCTCTACTGATTAGGGTAGGGTTAGAAAAAAACATGAAAAAACTTAAAGTAACAAAGCAATGCGCAAAGCTAGAAACAAAAATATACAAAATAATTAAAAGGGATTATCTAGGTTAGTCGAAGAGATTTTTTGCATGGTCTACTATTCTGATAACATAGTGTCTAAGGAAGCGAAGTTATTGATTCATAGATAGGGAATGAATAGATAAATTCCAAGGGCATCAAGCACGATGAATTTCCTGACCCATTTAGAACTACTTATAATGAAAGAATAGAGATCTGGAACATAAAAATTCAATTTACAAAAAATAAGAACTCTTTATTCATAGAGAAAATGATACATAAATCCCTCAAAGGAACATATTACAATTTTCTATTATGACAAAGGCTTACTGAGGCTAGGCTCCTACAAAATAAATAACTCCTTACTTCCCTTCCTTTCTTCCTTCTTTGTAAAAAAACTCTCTCTGTATATCTGAAATGTTTTCTTCCTATTAAAGACCCATTCTCTCTTTTTCACTTGAAGCTCCCACTTTTCTCTCTCCCTCAATTTGATAGGGCTTTCATTCTTATCTTTTTGGTTCTTTCCCCAATCTTTTAAATAAAAATCTACCACTATCAGTATTTAATTTGGATGTTTTATTTTCTAATCTAGAATAGATATTTCAATTATTTATAGGGATCCATGCATCTGCTCCAACTTGGTCTTTCCATAGAGTCTCTAGCCGGTGAAGATCATTTTCTACCATGTGGAGGGTTTTTTCTTGTTTAGAGATGTATTTTTTTAGCCTTGTACCGAAATTGCGCTAGATAGACATGTGTAGGGATTCCACTTGCTTATGTTGTGTTTTGAATTTTCAACCTATTTGGGAGTAACTTTATCGAGCCCTAGACAAGTGGAGATCCTGCATGAGTTTGGGAAACTGGATTATAAATTTACCTTTGAAGTTGCACCGATGAGACATGTGGAGGGATTCCGCTTAGTTTTCCATACTTCATCAATTTAGGCTTCGAGTGAACAAAATAAGGGAGGGTCGGGGTAACAAAATATGCTCAATCAAAAGAGTTTCAACAAAATAATGTAATCATATACAAAACCTCATACTTCATAATATAACCCAGTTCTTTAAACCTAAGACTATATTTCTCATAGCGCAATATCTTCTCATGAATTTCAAGGAATATTTCAAGAAACATACCTCAGATGAAACCCCTTTGAGTCTACATACTAAACATAGACCTCTTTGCTAACCTCTTCACATAGTCCTTAAGTATCATGCATACCTTGTAGCTTCAATTTTTACTATCACATATCAAAGACAAATTTTAAGGCATTCCAAGACATTCCAATACTTTTTTACTCTCATATAAACTTTGTTGGGGCTTCATACAACTAATAATAGTATATTCAAGTTCAATTTGTTCTTGATGCATCTTCATGTTTGAATAAAACAATATGACACATTTAGACTCCTACATACTCATATGAGAGGTTTGTAACCCTATTCATGAATGACACCTTCTTTAAGATTAAATATATTGTACTTGTAATAGCGTAGACCCCAAAACAGTGAATTATATTTTTACAAACTTTCTTAGATTTTTCTAACTTGGACACACACATATTTTAGCTCCAAAAATACAAATCTTACCTTTTTATTCTTGTACTTAGAACTTTCTCTGATGTTCATGCCTTATTTCCCTACTTTTAGATGTCACATACCTACTCAAGATCTTAGAACATAATCCACCTTATAATGCACTATCATTAGATTGTATACTTCATCCATAGATTAGGACCACCCCTTTTTGAAGTTCATACCTAGAATTTTGTTGTAACCCATAATTCATTCATTTGACTAGGGTTACATTTCTCTTTATACACTATCAAACACATATTTTTTCACGAAGTTGTTCACATTTTTTATCACTCACCTCACTATAGCACTTGAATACATGTCAATAAAATATTCAACTAACTTTATCCATAATTAGATTCCTCTTGATGCTTGAAACAATACTAACAAGCATTCACACATACCTCATCAAACTTGGACTACCCTATCATGATTGTAAATCTGACTTGAGGTTCCACAGGTCAATACTTAGTCTTCAAAACACAAATTCAGTCTTGACCATGCATATATTTCTCAATTAGACCTCTTATTAACTTCATCCTCAGATACATAAACTTTAAAACTTCATTATCATAGCAATGGTACATATAAATATATCAATATCTTTAACTTCAGACAATATTACCTTAGAAGTGTTTGATGAAACATCATACACAGATCAGAGAATATTTTTCTCATATTTTTGGACTCGAACCAAATGGTGGATAATTTTAACAACTCCAACCTGACCATCATACATATCATCCTAAACAACTCTTCATGGTTGATTTAATCATACATAAGCTAGCTCTTCTCTACTGAGTAGGGCAGGGTTAGAAGAAAACATGAAATAACTTAAAATAACAAAGCAATGCACCAATCTAGAAACAAAAAGATACATAATACTTAAAAGGGATTATCTATGATAATCAAAGAGCTTTTCAGCATGGTCTACTATTCTGATAACATAGTATCTTAGGAAGCGAAGCGATTGATTCATAGATAGTGAAGGAATAGAGAAATTCCAAGGGCATCAAGATGGATGAATTTCCTGACCCATTTAGAACTACTTATAATGAAAGAACGGAGATTCATAACATAAAAATTCAATTTTCATAGATTAAGAACTCTTGATTCATAGAGAAAATGATACATAAGGCCCTCAAAGGCATAGATTACACTTTTCTTTTATGACAGAGTCTTATTGAGACTAAACTTCTATAAAATATAGAACTTCTTGCTTCCCTTCCTTTCTTCTTTCTTTGTTAAAATCTCTCTCTGTATATTTGAAAAAAATTCTTCCTTTTAAATACCCATTCTCTCTCTGTCACTCTAAACTCCCACTTTTCTCTCCCCCTCAATTTGATAGGGCTTTCGTTCTCATCTTTCTGGATCCTACCCCAATATTTTAAATATAGAGTTACCACTGTCAGTATTTAATTCAGATGTTTGATCTTCTGATCTGTAATAAATATTTCAATTATTTATAGGGATCCATGCATCTACTCCTACTTGGTCTCACCGTAGATTCTCTAGCTGGTGAAGATATTTTTCTGCCATGTGGAGGGTTTTCACTTATTTAGGGACGTATTTCTTCAGCCTTATACCAAAAGTGTGCCAGATAGACACATGGATGGCTTCCACTTGCTTATATTGTTTTTCGACATTTCAACCTATTTAGGAGTAACTTTATCAAGCCCTAGACATGAGGAGATCCTGCACGAGTTTGGGAACCCGGATTAGAATTTTACCTTTTAAGTTTCATCGATGAGACATGTGGAGGGCTTCCACTTAGTTTTACATACTTAGTCGATTTGGGCTTCAAGAGAACAAAATAAGTGAGGGTCGGGGTAAAAAAATATGCTCAATAAAAGAGTCTCAACAAAAGAATGTAATAAATTTGGTGACTCACCAAGGGATTCCGTGCCTGCCATAGAAGAATCTAACACCCTCTAATTTTCAAAAATAAAAAAATGTGGCTTACAGAACACCACTTAGAAATTTTTTAAAGAAGCCTGGTATCTGAGCCATTCCTACTATGTTGGGTAGGTCCTTCTTTGCAAGGCTTGAAATGATCAGTATAGCTTGGGAGAAACCCTAGAGGCTTTGCATTACTACATGCAAGCAAAAAATGTAACTGTATGATGGGATTTATTATTTCCTCAACCTCGGCAACACTAGAGTCCTCCTTTAAATACTGGAAGATAGTCTTGGCTTGGAACTTAGAGATCAAGAGCTGTTGAATTTGGTCCTTTAATAGGACTATAGACTCATATGGGAAGGGAGAGGGGAAACCTACCTGCACTAATTCATTGATATTCTACTTCCTTTACTTTATTCCTTGGTTTAGCCATGCCAAGAGATTTTGAAATTTGATAGAAGATTTGTTACAACTCAAGATCTCATTGATCTTCACAGAAATCAACCACCTGTCTGTGATCCCTACATTTTGAAGATCGGGGTCGGAGGCATCATAGATTTTCTGAATCAAAAGATTTGACTCAGGTAATTTTGTGGATAAGGTGTTTCTGATGGTGGAGACTACATTATCCACCTTGGAGCACAATTCTTATGTGTTGAATATAAATCTAAGTTTCGGGGATAGATTTGCAACAGTGGTAGAAATCTTGTCACAACATGAGGTATATAATCCCTATACTAATATTACAATCCCTGCTTTCTAGGATTGTTACCCCAATTTGTTGGTCAAGTCCTTGACACTATCTTAAGAATACTTTATCTTGTCTTGAAGGCTACTCTTTTCTTGTGAGAGTGAATTGACCAGAGCCTTAGATGCAACAATTTTAGCTACTAGATTATTTTCCTCTTCTTGAGAAGATGTGAGGGCTTGCTTAGTGCACATATCCTTCAACTCATTCTTGAGCTGATATACCTCTTTTTCCTTGGCTTTGAGCTCATCCATACAGCCCTCCGCTGTGGCCTCTACTTTTCAAATGCTAGATTTTCCTTCTTAAGCTGATTGATGAGTTTTAAGTAGTCCATAGTGACTACTGCCACTATTTCATTCATCATCTCGACCCTATCCTGATATAAGAATTCAGTAAGGTCCACTGCGACAACACTAATTTAATAGTCATCAAGCTGCATATGTTCCATGGGCATCAATACTTAAGGGACAAGGAAGGCGATGGTCAAGGAGCTCTGTTGATGGTCATATAAAGACTTTATTTGCTTAGTAGATAGATATGACATCTCTTTATTCTTTTGTTTTACCCTCCTCTAATCCCAAGAAGCCCTAGTAGACTCTGCCTGTATCAAAAACTTAGAGGAAGAAGAGACCATTTCCCCTGCTAATGGAAACCCAGGTGGAAGGCCATATGGAACAGTAACTACTGATTGAGATGTTGTAGTTACTAGGGCCAAAGAAGGGGAGTGATCATGTGGGGGGAGAAACTTGGGATGGTGGTAGAGAAGTGCAGAAGAAGGGGAGTGCTAGGTGGAGGAAGAGTCTGTGATGGAGTGCTAGATAGAGGGGGACCTCCAGAAGGGAAAAGTGGAGGTGGAGGTGTTGCTAATAGAGAAGTACCAGGTGGAGGTGATGCTAATAGAGAAGTTCCAAGTGGAGGTGAAGGAGAACCAGAGGTTGCGACTGACTTTAGCTTCTTGTGAGTTGGGATTGAAGGTGATTCCACTTTTCTACTAATTTTGAGGGGTCAGGAAAGGGAAACACTAGTGGGGGACTCTGAAGAGAAGTGGAAGAAAAAGGCAGTACTGACATCTGTTGTTGTGGAAGCTCAGAAGATTTTGTGGTTCATTTAATAGACTACTCAAAACTTAGAACAACCATGTCCTCATTGTCTAGATCAGAATTATGCTCTGATTACCACTTTTATTCTGATAGATCATCAATGGAGACATCCTTGAAGTTCTGTGTGGTTTGGCCAATCTCATGCCTATATTTCCAGAAGGATTCAATTTTTTTAGAGCTCCAATCCTTTTTCAGGGACTCTCAGAGTCCTTTTGAAATTGTCAGAGTAGGGTCAAATTTCTATTTGACCTAATGGAACGACTCCCATCTCGGAGTTGGGATGTCCTTGAGTTTAACAAAGATATTAGGTGACTCATCCTGGGGGCTCCACTGTAAATTAAAAAATGGCCTCAGCTCATGCTTACATGAGTTAGAGACTTTTTTGGCAACTAGAGTAGTAGCCATGTTTCCATCTAGGTCATACCTCCATGAATCTTTAATAAAGGTGAGGCCATAAGAGGCTAACTTCTATGAGAGGCAGTGGTTCACTCACCTTTTGAGTATGGTAACTCCTCCCCTACTCAAGGGGAGATCATAGAGTGCTTTTTTATTTCCTCCTGAGCCTAATTCAATGTCCAAAAAGATTATTTTTCTGGTGAATTCAAGACCCACAACCTGAGGCGTTATAACCCTTAGGAGCATGAAGGATTCTCCCTTAAATCTGTGAACCTAAATCATGGAATGACCTCTCGTGAAGAAGTATTTGTAGGGGTGTACATGTGTCTAAGAGGATAGACCGCACAAAGTCATTCATTATGTGATTGATCCATTTACAACCAATGTCTAGCATGAGGGGCTCCACAAAAGCATTGAAAAATTCATATACGTCCAATGCACGGGACAATATATGGGTTCATCTAGATAATGGGATGATCTTTTGGGGATTTACCTTTGCATCCCATAAGGTTAGAATCATATACTGACTGAAATATTTGAGCATTTTGGTATAGGATGAGGTGGAAGAGAAAATATGAATACCTGAAGGTGGATGCCATTGATAAATGTTGAAGTTTCTCATAAACTGATCCTACAATGACTTGTGTGAAGTCAAATCTATATGCTTGTTTCTGGCTGATGGTCCTCATCCAGAACAAGGAAACCATCTTTAAATCCTTAATTCCTTTATCAGAGTCTTGCCCAAAAATAAAGGCCAACATAGAGCAGGTATCCTAAGAGTTGGTCATGAGGGATTTTAAGGGAATGGGGAAGCCCAAAATCCCTGAACCACTTGTGTCTGATTTCCTTAACTCTATGTTAAGGAACGATGTCTTATTATGGCATTGGGCCCATACATTTTGAATCTTTGCCAAAATATAGAAGTTGTCTGTTTGGTCATAGGTTAGGGCCAACATGTCCCTAACGGCTTGTGGTGTAATCACCATAGCTAAATCTTGGCCCTAGATTGTATGATTCTTTGAGTTGAAATAGACAGCACACATTTTTATGAGCTCTGGGCATGGGTGCATGAGAGGAACCATATATTGGGTGATATTTTTGCTCCTTATTCTAGAGTCGAATGACTCAGAATCACCCAAGATGTTGAACCTGGTGAATGTTTCTTCTCTTAAATATTTGGGCCTTTTGTTGAGATTGAGGTCGAAGATGTTTTCAGTTGGGTCACTAATCATAGAAGGGTCACTCTACCAGGACAATGGATCAGGGAATCTTACTTTAGGTTGTAAATTCCGGGGGGAAGGGGTTACCCCATGTAGGCTTCTGCTACTTAAACAAACCCCAAAGGTGGACATGGTGTCTTTCTAAATTTAGAAAGGACTCTAGAGGCTTTGATACTCATCGATTAATTTAAAAGAATCTAATGCTTTAGAATGACCCTGCCAAACAACCTAAGACACCTTTAATATCTGCTTATAATTAGGGAGTAAAATCTCATACGTACTCAAGGTCACTTCTTATAATGGTACCTTTGAGCGAATGACCCAAAGCGCCAAAATCAGTGCCTTTTGATATATTTTGAATTGATTTTGGATCTCATCATTAAGGAATGGGGATTTACTCTTGATGGTGAATTTAATTTCTGGAGAAATAATTGGGCACGTTTCCTTCTAAATTCAAAAAGAGACATGGATAGAGGTGGCAGGACATGTTGTAAAGACACCCAAAAGAAGGGGAGACAAACAAAATCCAAAAATAAGGGAAAAATATATGTACATATGATACATTTTTCGAAGACACTTATATGAAGGGCTTGAGGTGAATCCATTCACTGGAATAGCTAAGGCATCTCCCGCCATGGTTTCAAGTTCAAACAAGTTATGTTTCTTACATGTACTTATTATGAAGGGACCAATTCATAAGGGGTCAAAATTTTCATGATTTCCTGGCTTGGCTACTCTTGCATCCCATTTCAAGATGATGGTTCCGGCTTAGAAATTTGGTTATGATGTTTTATGATCAAACCAAGTCTTGACTATTTGTTGGTAATTGATCATGGTCTCATGGGCAAGTTCACGCTTCTCCTAGAGTTCCACTAGCTCGACGAGCCTTACTTTTATTGCTCCATTTTCCTCTATCTTGGACCCTTTCAATCATTGTAATTTAGGGATTTCTAAGGAAATTATCATCACAACACTTTTCCCATAGACTATATCATATGGTGAAGCTTTCAGGATCTAGTTTGGAGTGATCCAATTAACCCATAAGGTTTTTTTAACATGCTCATGCCATAGTATTTTATGCTTTTTTTCCCATTATTTTGATGAGTATTATCAGATTCTTATTATTAGACTCTACCAGATCATTACCCTGTGGGTAATAGTTAGAGGATGACTTTAGATATATCTTGTGTTTGACCGTAAAATCAAATACCTTATCCCCTAAGAAATCTTTGGCATTGTTAGATATAATAGTGTGGGGGGACAAAAAGCACATAGTGATATCTTGTAAGAGTCCTAGGATCACATTTTCAGTGGAGTCCTTAAGCGGAACTACCTCTGAGCATCGGGTGAAAAAAGGTTCGCTGTGAGAATCCACTGGTGTTAGGCACTTGAAGTTGGGGTTAACCATTATGGTGAAATTGAGACCCCATTGTGTGAAGGGTTCTTCAACTAGAATGGGATTGAGGGGAAATTTCATGTTTCTTCGGAAACCCACATAAACTTGAAAAACCTTTCATTTGTTCATTTTTGCTTGACTATTAGCGAATAGACATTACAAAAAGTATCCTCCTTGCAATATTTTGATAGCCATGGTTTCAGCCGAAAAGTGACCACCTGAGTTCCCATGGTGTAATTCCCATAAGAATCTCTTAGCCTCTTCATTTTACAAGCATCTTAACATTAATACATTAAAATTCCTCTTAAAAAGGAAGTTTTCAATCATGGTGAAATGAGTCCCTTGTTGTCTATAATATCTCCTCTTTTTTAAGGGAGATGACATGGGTACTTTCTAGTTTGCATAAAATGAATTCTATCATATACCCACCCCTTAGGCCATTCCTCCTGTAGGTATATTACCCCCCCCCCCCCATTCGTTATTGGCCTCTGGGATAGGTTCCTGTGTCAAATATTGACACAGTCCCTTTCCACTCACAAGCTTCATGGGTTTCACTTCTATGTCATACTCTAGGATCATGGTTATCTAGTTGGCCCTTTTTCAGTTATGTCAACCTCCATTATGTATTCTTTAACGACTGGAGTGAGCCCACCATGACCTAGATTTTACTGTGCATAATAAGGTGTCTAAACTTCTTCATACTGTTAACTATGGCGTAAGCTTGTCTTTCCAAGAAATTGTATTTCATTTCATAATCATGAATATTTTTTGCAAGGAAAGTGATTGGGTGTTCCTCCCCTTGTTGTTCTCCCTTTTGGGTCAGCGTAGATGTTATGTTATTCTTTCCCCCATATACATACATAATGAAATATTTTGAGAAGTTGGGGTTATGGAGCATGGGGTCCGATGCAATAGCCTATTTTATCAATTTAAAGGACTAATGACCTTCATCAGTCCATTTGAATCCTAGGTATTTTTTTAGCATGAGAGTGATCGAGTGGATCATTCCTGCAAAATCTGATATAAACTTACTGAAAAACTTGATCTTTCCTAAGAAGGATTGAACAACCTTCTTGTTAACTAGAGCGCTCTCTCAGGATCAATAGAGACTCCCTCCTTCAACACGACATGGCCCATGATATTTCCTTGGGGTATTCTGAAGATACATTTCTTTGGGTTCAGAGAGATTCCAAACTCTTGACATTTTTTGAACATTGCTTCTAAGGCATCAAGGTGTTCCCCCATTTTTTAGTAAATACCGTAAGTTCATCAAGGTATATGAGGATTACCTTGTTTATTAATGCCCCAAATGTGATATCCATGGCTATTTGAAAAAGTAGCCCTTGCATTGGTGAGCCCAAAAGGCATCTTCATGTAGGTGAAGGTTCCCCACTTGGTTGTGAAGGTAGTTTTATGTTGATCTCTTTTGTGAGCCATATTTTGTTATAACCTGAAAAGCCATCTAACAAAGAAAACATATCGGGAGCCTGCGACCATTCTATAATATTCGTTCCATAGAGGGAAAGGGGTAATGGTGCATTAGGGAGGCCCTATTCAGATCTCTAAAGTCCACGTAGAGTCGTATTTCACCTTTCTTCTTCCTCTCTAGGACTAGGTTGGAGACCCACATCATGTGTTTGATTAGAAAAATTATACGAGCCTCCAATAGCTTTCTTAACTCTTCAGGCATGAGGGATTCTACCTTAGGGTTCACATGACTCTGTTTTTATGCACATGCTTAGTCCCTTCTTCCAAGTCAATGGTGTTGTTGAATAATGTCTTTGTCATAACCATGTAGATAGTCATATATCCAATCCCTTACTTTATCATATTTGTGACACAAGGCCACACGTCTATCTCTTTCTTTTTGGGTCACCTAACTTTCTGACTTTTAGTTGATTTTGTCCCTAGCTATTTCTAGTTCTACATTGTCTTCCTTTACCACCTCGAACTTTCTCTGGTCAGAACTAACATCATTTTGAGTAAAAAATACTTTCAAGAGTAATTAACCCCCTTGGGAGTTTATTTTTCTTTAGTTGTATTATCTGATCTCCATATGCTTCTTTAATCTTGGGCTGGAGTTGATTTATGGATTGGTCTAGACTCGCTAGCAGGAAGTATATGACCTATTGGTCATTATCAAACACCTACCAAAGGTCAAATTTTTTAGGGATAGAGGGGTGAATGATCAATTTTATGGTGTCTTTATTTGCAATCAAATCCTAGGTTGGGTCGAATTGAGACCCTATCATAGACATCCTATCTGACATCTATATTTTGATCATGGGGAATTACCTTAATATTAAAGGCTTCAAAATCATCTATCAAATCCCATACCTAGTGTCGATAGGATCTCATCCTTGGGTTATTGGTTGTGGCAGCAATATTTCTTACTTGTGTGACCACCAACTTTGAGTCACCGAATACTCTAAATTTCCTTATACCCTCTTTTTGGGTGGTGGACAAGTCTGTGTACCAAGGCTTCATACTCTGCCTCATTACTAGTACAGGTGAACTTGAAACATACCGACTGAATTATTTTCTTACTATCTAGGGATATTAGGAAAAATATAGCTCCCGAGTTGTTCTTACTCCTAATCCCATCATAATATAGGGTCCACATTGGAGGATTCCCAGGAGGGCTTCCTTCCCGTTCATCACCCCCCCTTTCCACCTTTGGGATTTTGAGGTTTTTGTCAAAAATTATGTAAGTTCCCAAAAGGATCTCCAGGGGGGAGATTAAATAGATGATCACTCCCCAGATGCTCCCTATCTTCTATGTATAGTTATTCTTCTCTGGTGGTCATAGCATGGGAGGCCTCGAAACCTAAAGGCACTTGGTCTGTTATATGCTCCTTGGAGAGGGGTTCTGACAAGACATTCATTTTAGACCCATACTTGGTTCATAGGATTAAATGAGACCAATCCCAAGACATATACCCCCTGATCTTAGTTGTGAAATCTCAAGAGAGGAAAAGTCTGAAGTCTGAAGATTGACAAACAGTTATATTCGGAAAGGAATAGAACTGTAATGAGAGCCCCTTGATAATCCCAATGGTTGGAATAGATTTCCTATCCAGTTGCATAACTCCTTTCTTTAAGGGTTCATGTTGAATCCCTAAAGCATCTACAATTTCCTAGGGCATGACAGTAGTGCTTGCACCGGATTCTATCATGGAGTTATATAATAACTTTTTACCTTTAATAAGAGTTAAAAAGAAGAGGTTGGGCCTTGGTTAACTCACCTCTCCCTTTTGGTTCAACAATATGGCCTCTGTAGGCACTTGGGAACCTTTGACCCGTCCTTTCAAGGGGCTCGCGATGGTTTAATCCTCATATAATTTAAGTGCTTCTTGGAGCAATTCCTTTCGATCAGGAATACTTAGAAGATCCCATAAAGATGCATTAGTTGGTGCCTTTTTAAGATTTTGGACTATAATGATGGGTCCAAGAAGTGATGATTTAGGAGTTGGTTGATACTTCATCCTTTCCTTATCAAGGTGATGGACATCTTGATCATGTATAGTTTTCTTTGGAGCATCCCTTATTCTTGGAAACAGTGTGTTCATGATGGTTGAAGGATCTTTGTACATATTTTTGGTTTAACTTGAAGCTGGTGCATCCACTTCAATGATTCTCTTCTTGAAGCAGGTGTTATAATTAAACTGAATAGGTTTCAAGATAGAAACTTCATTTATGAATACAGACTCCTCTCATTCTACCCAAGAGAAAAGGACGTGCTCTGGTGTGATCTCTGCTTCTTGTTCTAGGGACATGCCTTGTATCTGGGATGTGAAAGAAGAATTTTGGGCACCCACGGACTGGTGGGGTCACTATGTGCATACATCATAACCTTCTCTTGATCATTGTTTGGCTACCCTTAGTTGCAAGCTCCCTTGGGGCCAGTCCTTTGACATATGATAATTTTTACAAGGGCAACACCAAACATTGGGCTCTTCAGTTAGATGGTTTTGTCCAGGGACCATTTCTCTCCCGCTATTGGGAGAGATAGTATGAAGTGGTGTTGGTACAGGAACTATTTGATTTGATGATAACACAATTGGTAATCTCTAAGTATTCTGGTGTGGAGAGGGATAATTGGGTTGGCTACCTTTGAAATTTTTATAATTTTTCCTTGGATAAGCCTCGTGATTCCTTTTTAGGTTCACTATCTCTTTAGAAACATTTATTAGGATATTTATCATCTTATCAATCTCAGGAGAGGAAGATGAGGATGCAAGAGAAAAATTTGAAGCCGTAAAATCAGGTGGGTAATTATATAAGGATGTAGGGGTTTGAGTAGGGCTTGGTATTTGTACTTGTGGAAGGGGGGCTATCTCATGGTTTATCGGTAAAAGAGTTATGGGAGGAAGTTTCTAAGCATCTATTAGATTATTCTCAGCTTTGATTGTAATGTTATACGCATGTGGCAAGGAATCCCCTCCCAATGATTGAATCATTACCAAAATATCTAAATTTAGAACTTTTAATTAAAAGATGATAGCCATACTTGCAGTTCACCTAGCCAGGGCCAAAATACTTTGTTAGGTTTTATGGAACCCAGTGTTAAAATCTATCATTAACTCTTGTGATCTCTTTTTAATACAAATTAGTTCTTACAGGAGCGATGACTAGTCTCCTTTCTCGTTGAACCTTGCCACAAACACCCCTTGTAATTGGTCCCAAGCACCAATAGTATTAGGGGTTAAAGATCAGTACCATTCCAGGGCCTGTTGTGGCAAATCAGTAGAACCCCCTGGATGTTGATCAGATTTCTAGTTTGATCATACTAGCATCCAGTGTGATTGCACAACATTGAATCCTTTCCCCAAGTGTGGGACTTGTAAAATGAGAAAGGAATCTCTAGTTTAGAAGTTGGTTCCTCAACTCCTCTGATCATATTTATCACTTACAAGTTGCAGAGGTTTATATTCCTAATCCTACCCTAAATTCCAAAGGAGATAGAGATAGAGGATGCAAAAAAGCTAAAACTAATGCTAATAGGTGATGCACCAAAGGAGTGGTGAGCATTTTTTACTTCTGAAGATTGACACAGTCCATAAAAATGTAACAAAGAACCTCATGCACAAACTGATAATTATAATGAAGGATCAGAAATCAACCAAACAACATAGGAAGAGGATGAAAACTAATCACAGAGGTTGTGTTGTTATTTTAATCATCAAAATCACTTGCATTACAACACATGAGAGGCAAATTAATGTTTCAGCTCTTAGAAAAGGTCTGATATTCCACCAAAATCACTTCCAAGGTGAGAAAGGGGACTTGCAATACACAAAAAACGTTCCACACTTTGAAAATGAGCCAAATATGGCTTTTACAGTGCAAGGGACAAGCCGAGGAGAGAGAAACATGGGAAAACGTGGGAGAGGTTCAATCATTGACCAAAATGCATTCAAAACAATATGGGAATCCTTACAAACCCATTCCTTGACATTTTTAACCATGCTGGGAGAGAATGCGAGTCATTCTTCATTAAAAACGGTGGTTGAAACGTCATTTCTACTCATCACCACGTGCTAGAGACATTTTTCAATTTCATCTCTCAAAACTCCATCAAAATTCAAAATTTACCTTGGAATCTTGTAGAGAATTTCACCATATTTCCATTGATATAAAGAACGTGGAAAACCAAGCTCTGGATCGAAAGATATGGCCATTTGAAGTTTTAGGGAAAAATAGGGCCAAATCGGGTTGGCAGGCAAAAATTTGAATTTTTGCACCTTTTTGGTCATTTGGAAAATTTTCCAAAATTTCCCTGCGCTCTGCCACTCTAGGTGCCACGTGGTGGCATCTCATTGGACGCGGGCCTTTCAGGGGAAAATTTTCCCAAAAAACTCCGCCGAGCCATAACTTCAAAAATACATGGATTTAGGAGGAAAACTTTACCTTTCTGGAAAGCTGAGAAAGAGCTCTATCCAATGATGCCATTTATAGAAGGTTTTGAGTGCCTAAAAAGCAAAATATTATGTCTGAGGCACAAGAGAAGGAAAGATGAAAGGGAGTTAGCCACAAAATGAGCAGGGGGCACATTTTGGATAACAATTTTGGTGACTCAGAGGGGTCATCTACCTGCTGGATGAAGTTACCAGTTGCCTGAAGCAATCCATTGGGCATGGAGTCACCTGATTTTCTGTCTGATACCCCAACTGACTAGAACGTTACAAGGAGGAACATGGAATATCACCCGATGGAGCAAGGCCTGCAAACACATTCCCAGGAACAACAAGCCTGTGCCAAAGCACTTAGGGAAAGCAAAACTAACCTACGGTGAAACAATGTGCACAAGCACTTGGAGGAATGAAAACCTAAGATAATATTTACAAGGTGGAGAATTTCCCTTTAGTAGTAATGCTTTAGATGGATCCCATTGACTGGAATCTATATTTCTTCGCCATCTAATGAAGACAATTGGAAGGCATTGTTGTCCTTACACTTTGTGACCATGTATGGGCCACTCCAAATAGCATCAAATTTTGAATGCCTTCCCGATTTTGCTCTGTCTACATCCCATTTTAACACTAGATCTCCAACTTGGAAGGATCTATTCTTGGCCTTTCTATCAAAGGTCTTCTTTATCAAAGCCTGATCCTTCTCCATTGCTTGGTATGCCTGATTTCTGATTTCTTGGAGCTCCATCAATTCTACATATCTACCCTCCATGGTCTCAAACTCCAACAACTCCAACTATTTCATGAGTTCCAATGTTGGCAAATCAAGAGACATGGGTAAAATTTCCTCTCTCCCATAAACAAGCTTGAATGGAGAATTACCTGTAGATCTCTTGCGAGTTATCCTACCAGCCCATAAATATGATTTCAATTTAGTATGCCAAGACCTCTGATTTTCATCAAGAGTCCTCTTAATGATCCTCAACAAGTTCTTGTTTGTAGATTCAGCCTGGCCATTACCCTGGGGGTAATAGTTTGATGAAGTACTTAGGTAGATCCCGTTCTTGATAGCCCATTCAGTCACCTTGGACCCGATGAATGCCAATGCATTATCTAATATTATTGTAGCATGTACACCAAATTTGGTTGTTATTCCCACATAGAAGTCTAGGATGCTAGATTCATTTACTTCCTTTAGTGATACTGCTTCAGTCCATTTGGTGAAGTAATTTGTGGCTGTTAAAATCCACTTGTGCCCTTAGCTCGAATTGGGGATTAATAACTCCAATGAGTTCTAAACCCCATTGCATGAATGGCTGGTCAACTGAAATTGGATGCAATGGAAGCGCAGCTAGCCTCTCTTTACCTGTGAAAAATGCACAATTCTTGCACCTCTTGATCCATGCATAACAATCATTAAAAATCTTGGGCCAATAATAGCTAGCCTTCATGATCTTTAGAGCTGTCACTCTTGGTACAAAATGACCACCAACTGGTCCACCATGGAACTCTTCCAACATCCTATGAATCTAATTTTTACCAATGCATCTCAGCAGTACTCCATTCACATCTCTTTTGAACAAGACACCATCAACAAGGGCATATGGGACAGCCTGCAATCTGAAGTGTCTTCTTTGGGTCTTGTTCACCTCTGGAGGGCATAGGCCTGTGCTTAGGAAGTGCATTATACTTTGGCTCCAGCAAGGAGTGGGGACACCATTATTTTCCTCTTGAGTGCTTCCTTGCTCATGGTTGTCTTGCAACTTCAAAACAGTCTCTTTCTCATTGCATGCTTCCTTTTGCTTGTTCAAAATCATCTGCTCACATAGTCCTTTTCCTCTGACCAACTTAGTGACCTTGATCTCTATGTCATACTCCATGACATGAGTAATCCAACCTGCTCTCTTTTCATTCAAGTCTTTGTTGAGGAGGAAGTCTTTAACTCCCGCATGAGAAACCAGGAATTGGACCTTATTGTTTGAAACTAGATGCTTGAATTTCTTCAAGCTCCTGATTACTGCAAGAACATGCTTCTCAATGAAATAATATCTCACCTCATATTCCTCTAAGCTTTGGCTGAAGAAAGCAATTGGCTGCTCATCATTGTCCTTGTTCTGCTATACCAAAATTACAGAGATAGTGTCATCACCCCCAAATGCATAGAGGATGAATTCCTTGGAGAAATATAGGTTGATGAGAGCTGGGGCTTGAGAGATTGCTTCTTTGATTGCTTCAAAACTCTCCTTTCCTTCTGATGTCCATTTGAAAGCCATTCTTTTCTTTAACATCTTGGTGATGGGCTTGACAAGGGCTACAAAATCTGGGACAAACCTCCGAACAAAATTTATTCTCCCTAAGAAACTCTGGAGGGCCTTCTTATGGCTTGGCAATGGTAGTGATCTTATAGCTTCAACTCTTTCTGGATCAATTTCTAATCCTTCTTTGGAGATAATGTGACCAAGGAGATTTCCTTCATGGGCTATAAAAACACACTTTTTAGGATTCAAGTATACTCCAAACCGTCTACACCTTGTGAACACTTGTCTCAAATGAAAGAGATGGTCTGCTGCATTTTTTGAAAAAACAGTGATATCATCAAGATATATCAGCACTATGTTGTCAATCAAACCCTTGAATGCCATGTTTATTTCCCTTTGGAAGGTAGCTCCAGCGTTAGATAACCCAAACGGAATTTTCCTGTATGCATAAGTTCCTCATTTAGTTGTAAAGGCTGTCTTGAACTGATCTTCTTCCTTCACCATAATCTAATTATACCCTAAATAGCCATCAAGTAGTGAAAACCTCTCGGAGCCAACAACAACTTGTAAAATCTGCTCCATGAAAGGTAGTGGGTAATGATCCTTGAGAGATGCTCTATTCAAATCTCTGAAGTCAACACACAATCTGATTTCCCCACTCTTCTTTCTGACTAGAACCAAGTTGGCAACCCAACTAAAATGCTTGATAGGGAATATGATTCTTGATTCTATCAACTTATTCAATTCTTTCCTCATGAGAGGCTCCATGTGGGGGTTGACTGGCCTTTACTTCTGCCTAATGGGCTTAGTATTTAGATCCAATTCAATGGTGTGTTGAGCTAACTCAAGATTGAAACCTTTCAAATATTCATAGCTCCAAGCAAACACATCAAGGAATTCTTGAAAAAGTTGTATAAACTCATACCTTTCTTGCTCAGTTGTCATCTTGCCAACTTGGAGTGATTTTCCTTCTTCCGCCAAGATGGACACTGAATCTTCTCTCTTCACTTGGATGTTTGCTTTCTCCATCCTAAACTGATCATTAGGATTGAAAATGGACTCCAAAGTAATAAGCCCCTTTGGTAGTTTATTGGTTCTCAGCTGTACCATTTGGTCACCATACTGTTCCAACTTTTCCTAATTTTTAGCTGAGAACTCAGCCTCTTCTTGCAAGAAATGGATGATTTGTTGATCATTTTCAAACACTTGCCAACTTACATTGTTGTCTGGCACTGAAGGCCTTACAATCACATGGATGTTTGGCTATACCTTGTCCTTTTGAATGCTCTCCACAACGTCAAAGGCTGCCCCAACTGCTGCAAGTTTGTCAGCAGCTTGGTTCTCTTTCCTAGGAATGGATTTGATGCCAAAACCCTCAAAATCTTCAATGAGGTCCCACACCCTGTTCTTGTAGCACTTGAGTAGATCATTCTTGATAGCATGCTGCCCCTTGACTTGGTTGACAATCAACTCACTGTCACCAAAGACTTGCAAGTTCTTTATTCCTCTCTTGATTGCCCAGTGCAGTCCTTGCACCAAGGCTTCATATTCAGCAATGTTGTTAGAGCATGCAAACTGAAATCTAAAAGTTGAATAATACTTAACTCCTTGAGGTGAAACCAGAATGGCTCTCCCTCCTACACCTTATCTACTCCTTGATCCATCAAAAAACAACTGCCATACCTCATTGTCATCCTTGTGGTCTGGCTTGGTGATGCTGGGAATAGGCTGATTTTCTTCATGCATACAATAGACTCCTAACTCAGATTCTTCTATTTCTTGATAAGGATCAAAAGCATGCACCTTGTTAGCCCATTCATCAAGAGTTAAATTTGGGATAATTCCTACCTTGGTGTTAGACTTCATCAGTGCTTGGGTGATCTTCTTGATCAAATGTTGAACAATTGGCATTAATTTGACTTGGAGTGTAAAGGCTCAATGTGAAAGTTTGCAATAGGTTCAGACCTGATTGTGGATTTGGTTCAATATCTTGTTCTGAACAGCATGTGTGACCAATCAGCAGACAAGTAACCTCCAATCTTAGCTGTGAAATCCCTTGAAAAACATAGGGCAAAGAGTGGTGGAAGGTCTATTACTGAGACATCTTGCAAAACAATCATGTTGGGACAGGAATGTAAAGTAAGACTCAAGTTTTTAATCACTCCAACTGTTGTTTACTGCTTTCCCATCGAACTTGGGCATTACTGAACTACTTACCCCAGAATCAATCATGCAATTGTGTACTAATTAGTTCCCAATGATCAATGAAACATAGAATGGAGGGGGCTTCAACATCTTACATTGTTGTCCTCCATGATTCCCCTCAGGCTCGGCAGCATTTGTGAGCACCTTCTCTTGCATTTGGACTTGCTGATTTGAAGTTGACCAGTCCTTCACGGTAGCTTATAGCAAATATCTTTGGCTTGGGATAGATAGTGATTCCCACATTGATATGTTTACATTTTTATTCTTCATCTGATCAATGATATTGAATGGGGATGAAGTATCCTTTTGCTTTCCCTTGGCCTGCACATTCATCCCTTGTATATGGGCAGCAACAACTGGCATTTGAGTTGGCCTTGGAACTATTTTAGGCAGTCCTTGTGTGCTTCGGATTGCATTTTGCTTGCCAATAGTTTGTGGAGTGACAGAAGGTCGTGAATTACTTAGGGCCAATGGCTGTTCTTCACCCAAATTTCTCCTCTTTGACCTTGTGTTGGCTGCAACACTTTGGGAAACTGTCTGTTTCATGCCACAAAAATATTCTGCCTGCCAGTTTATAAGTGTGGTATCATTTGGAGCTGATTGCTGCTGGAATGTTTCTTGTTGCTGGTCATTTCTTTGACTACCTTCACCATCCACACCAGTTGTTGTCACCATTAATGCTTGATTCAAGGCATCATTGAAGCACATGGACTGGTTATGAGGTTCATTGCATGGGAAACACTAATCATACTCTTGAGCCATATTGTTTTGTACTGGCACTAATGCTTTAGATGCAGATGTAGCATTGGGATTATAGGGTTGAAAAGGTATGTTGGCAGGAGGCCTTGCTTGATTTAGATTTGTAGCTGGATTGGGTGGTCTTTGGGGTTGATATGGCTTCCTATTAAGCTGATCTTGAGGCTAGAAGGAAGGTCTAAAACCTTGAGCTTGCTACCTTTTGAGTGTAACCAGCTCATTACCTAGATTTTGTAATTGCTTCATGACTTCTTGAAGTTCATTTGAGGCACTAGAAGATGAAGTGGAAGATTCACTTGAATTATGATTTCTAGGAGTGGGAATAGAAGCTAAATTAGGCACTTGACTAGTACTTGGGCTGTCTAAACTTGGAAATAATGGCATTGGAGGCCTAGGAGCTAGCTTGCCATCTTGAATAAAATAATTTTCAGCTCTAATGGCAATGCTATAAGCAATGGTGATAGTTGTGCCTCCCATGGACTGAATTAACATAGAAATAACAAAATTTAAAGCTTTAAGGTAATAGAGAAAAGCACCTTCTGTTGTTGGCCTGACTGCCACTTGAATTCTCTCCCAAGTCCTTTGAAATCTGAAATTAAAATCAGTCAGCTGCTTATTGGGAGCTCTTTTGATAGTTGTCAGCTGCTCTAAAAGGGACAAGTTGTCTCCCTTTTCCCCAAACTACTCATGGAGGGCTATACATAGCTGATTCTAATTTTAAATAGAACCTGAGGTAAGACTCCTGAACCATTGCAAATCTTTCCCTTTGAATGAAGATGCTAGCAGTTTGACAGCAACTTGCATCTCATTGATCTCATGGATTGCACAAATGTTAGCAATATCCTTAACATGATCACCAGGAGTGGTCTAATTTTCTCCAGTGAAGTATGGAATGTTCTTCAATGCTGCAACTAGGATTGGATTTTGTGCATTGACAGCAAGTGGGCTGCTGCCAATGAAATTGACATAGGGGTTGTTTTGTGCCATTCTGATTGGCCTTAGAACCCTTATTGATTGAATGAAAGGCCTACCAGGTGGAGGAGTTGAGAGAGTTCTATTTGGTGGAGATGGAGACCTTTGGATTCTCCTCCCACTTTGCCTTATTCTTGGAGATAATTGCAGATATTCAAACAGCACCTCTTCTTCTCTAGCTCTTGACCTTGTAGTGATTCTTCTCATGAGTTTTCAGGTCTGCACTGCTAAAACCAGCTGATTCTTCTTCCTTGGAGTCGCCATATGTGTAATTTATAGCTCTTTTAAAGCAAGAAACTTATAACAAATGCACATCAATTTTGTTGCAATGAAGATGAAGACTTCTATGTCCCATCGGGCATGCCAAAACTGTTGTGGCAAATCAGCAGCACCCCTGGATGTTGATCAGATTTCTAGTTTGATCATACTAGCATCCAGTGTGATTGCACAACATTGAATCCTTTCCCCAAGGGTGGGACTTACAAAATGAGAAAGGAATCTCCAATTTAGAGGCTAGTTCCTCAACTCCTCTGGTCAGATTTATCACTTACAAGTTGCAAAGGTTTATATTCCTAATCCTACCCTAAATTCCAAAGGAGACAGAGATAGAGGATACAAAAAAGCTAAAACTAATGCTAATAGGTGATGCACCAAAGGAGTGGTGAGCATTTTTTACTTCTGCAGATTGACACAGTCCATAAAAATGCAACAAAGAACCTCATGCACAAACTGATAATTGTAATGAAGGATTAGAAATCAACCAAACAATACAGGAAGAGGATGAAAACTAATCACAGAGACTGTATTGTTATTTTAATCATCAAAATCACTTACATTACAACACCTGAGAGGAAAAATAAAGTTGCATCTCTTAGAAAAGGTCTGATATTCCACCAAAATCACTTCCAAGGTGAGAAAGGGGACCTGCAATACACAAAAAATGTTCCACACTTTGAAAATGATCCAAATTTGGCTTTTACAGTGCAAAGGACGAGCCTAGGAGAGAGAAACATGGGAAAACGTGGGAGAGATTCAATCATTGACCAAAATGCATTCAAAATAGCATGGGAATCCTTACAGACCCATTTCCTGACATTTTTAACCATGCTGGGAGAGAATGTGAGCCATTCTTCATTAAAAACGGTGGTTGAAACGTCATTTCTACTCATCACCATGTGCCAGAGACATTTTTCAATTTTCTCTCTCCAAAATCTATCAAAATGCAATACTGACCCTAGGATCTTGTAGATAATTTCACCATCTTTCCATTCATATAAAGAACGTGAAAAACCAAGCTCTAGATTGAAAGATATGGCCATTTGAAGTTTTAGGGAAAAACAGGGCCAAATCGGGTTGGCGGGCAAAAATTCGAATTTTTGCACCTTTTTGGTCATTTGGAAAATTTTCCAAAATTTCCCCGCGCTCCACCACTCTAGGTGCCACGTGGCAGAATCTCATTGGCCGCGGGCCTTTCAGGTGAAATTTTTCCAAAAAAACTCCGCCGAGCCATAACTTCAAAAATACATGGATTTAGGAGGAAAACTTTACCTTTTTGGAAAGCTGAGAAAGAGCTCTATCCAATGGTGCCACTTCCAGAAGGTTTTGAGTGCCTAAAAAGAAAAATATTATGTCTGATGCACAAGATAAGGAAAGATGAAAGGGAGTTAGCCACAAAATGAGCAGGGGGCACATTTTGGATAATAGGGCCCTTCCCTTAAAAAAGGGGGCCAATAAACGTAAGGTGACATCTTGCTCCCTTATATAATGCACTGCACATATCTTTTTTACATCTTAGAAATGTTCCTCAGGGGTTTTGAAGTCCTCCCTACTAAATTTGGGTAGGGATTTTAACGCATTCACTAGAATAGGCTAGTTCTAGTTGATTGTGTAAAAGGCTTACTTGTTGGAGGCATAGAGAGAACTCTATCTGAAGGAGACATATATCTATGGATCTGTCAACCTCTCCTGGTGTGAGGTAGGGATAGCTATAAATATTCAAGTGCACCTTCCTTCCTTTTTTGCACCCTTGTTCCCATCTGACTTTGTAACTTGAATGGATCACTTGAATATTGTTAGTTTTTAATAGATTTAGTAATGGAAATCTGAATTCTAATAAGACGATTGTAGATATGAGTCCCGTCGGGCGTTCCAGAAAAAATTTTGACGATGATCCTTGTAGATAAACCATCAAATTCATAGGAAACCTTAGGTTAGTGGGACCTTCACCCTAAGGTGACCTCCAGATTTTAAAGAAGTTGGATCTTCTCTATTGAGTAGGGTAGCATTAGAAAAAAACATGATATAACTTAAAATAACAAGGTGATGCACCAATATAGAAATAGAAAGATACATAATACTTAAAAGGGAGTATCTAAGATAGTCAAAGAGATTTTTGGCATGGTTTACTATTTTGATAACATAGTGTCTAAGGAAGTGAAACGATTAATTCATAGATAGGGAATGAATAGATAAATTCCAAGGGCATCAAGAAAAATGGAATTTCCTGACCCATTTAGAACTACTTATAATGAAAGAACAGACATTCGGAACATAAAAATTCAATTTACATAGAATAAGAACTCTTTATTCATAGATAAAATGATACATAAGGCCCTCAAAGACACATATTACACTTTTTTTTTTATGACAAAGGCTTACTGAGGCTAGAATCCTACAAAATACAGAACTCCTTGCTTCCCTCACTTTCTTCCTTCTTTGTAAAAATATCTCTCTATATATCTGAAACTTTTGCTTCCTTTTAGAGACTCATTCTCTCTATCGCTCAAAGCTCCTACTTTTGTCTCTCCCTCAATTTGATAGTACTTTCATTCTTATCTTTCTGTCTCTTGCCCCAATCTTGTAAATACACAACTACCACTATCAATATTTAACTCAGATGTTTGATCTTCTGATCCGGAATAAATATTTTGATTATTTATAGGGATCCATGCATCTACTCCAACTTGGTCTTGCCACAGAGTCTCTGGCAGGTGAATATTTTTTTCTGCCACATGAAAGGTTTGTGCTTGTTTAGGGACATCTTTCTTTATCTTTATACCGATAGTGTTCTAGATAGACACATGGAGGGATTCTGCTTTATTCTATTGTTTTTTGAATTTTCAACCTATTTGGGAGTAACGTTATCAAGCCCTAGACATGTGGAGATCCTACACGAGTTTGGGAACCTGGATTATCATTTTACCTTTGAAGTTACACCGATGAGACACATGGAAGGCTTCCACCTAGTTTTCCCTACTTTGTCGATTTAGGCTTCGAGTGAACAAAATAAGCAAGGGTTGGGGTAACAAAATATGCTCAATCAAAAGAGTCTCAACAAAAGAATGTAATCAGATACAAAACCTCATACTTCATAATATAACTTAGCTCTTCAAACATGAGACTATACTTCTCATTGCACAATATCTTCTCATGAATTTCAAGGACTCTTTCAAGAAAAATACCTCAGATGAAACCCCTTTAAGTCTACATACATTAGCACAGACCTCTTTGCTAACCTCTTCACATAGTCCTCAAGTATCATGCATACCTTGTAGCTTCAAGTTTTTCTTTCACATATCAAAGACAAATTTTAAGGCATTCCAAGACATTCCAATACTTTTTTACTCTCATATAAACTTTTTTGGGGCTTCATACAACTAATAATAGTATATTCAAGTTCAATTTGTTCTTTATGCATCTTCACATTTGAATAAAACAATACGACACATTCATATCTTGTTTTCCTCTTTATCAAACTCCTACATACTCATATGAGAGGTTTATAACCCTACTCATGAATGAAACCTTCTTTAAGATTAAACATATTGTACTTATAATAGCGTAGACCCCGTAAGAGTGAATTATATTTTTTACAAAATTTCTTATATTTTTGCAACTTGGACACACACATATTTTAGCTCCAAAAATACAAATATTACCTTTTTATTCTTATACTTAGAACTTTCTTTGATGTTCATGCCTTTTTTCCCTACTTTTAGATTTCACAGACCTACTCAAGCTCTTAGAATATACTCCACCTTATAATGCACTATCATTAGATTGAATACTTCATCCACATATTAGGATCACCCCTTTTTGAAGTTCATACCTAGAATTTTCCATGTAACTCATCATTCATTCATTTGACTAGGGTTACATTTCTCTTTATACACTATCAAACACAAATTGTTTCATGGATTTGTTCACATTTTTTATCACTCACCTCACTATGGCACTTGAATACGTTTCAATAAAATATTCAAGCAAATTGATCCATGATTAGAGTTCTCTTAATGCTTGCAAAAATAGTGACAAGAATTCACACATACCTCATCAAACTTGGACTACCCTATCATGAGTGTAACTTTGACTTGAGGTTCCACAGGTTAATACTTGGTCTTCAAAATACAACTACAGTCTTGACCATGCATATATTTCTTAATTAGACCTCTTATTGACTCCATCCTTAGATAGAAAAACTTTACAACTTCATTATCATGACAATGGTACATATAAATATATCAAGATCTTCAACTTCGGACCTAGCTACCTAGACTTGGAACATTGTTAGTGACTTATGAACTCATGTGCTCGCTATAACTTACAACATTGTTACCCGTATTGTTTGACCTAATGACCTTACCTTTCCTATTGTCATGTTGTTTATCATAACCCAACCTTTGGTGTAATAGAACATACCTAAACATTCCTGCACCTAGCCTACGTTGTTTTTCCACACCATATCCTATGCCTTGGATACCAGAATAACTTCAACCTTGTTTGGATAAAAATATCGACCTTGGACGATGTAGAGTTTGTAAGCTCTTCAAATTTGAACCATGTCATTGTTTATAATGTGTGCATGTATTTGACTACCACTACCTTTGACCCTAGCCCATTTACCTTTTTTCCTATTTTTGACCTCTACCCTTTCCCACATTCACCCACATCTACACTCCTTTTCACCACATCCACCTTTAATCAAACCATTCACCACTTTCATCTTCCACCTCACCAATTTCTAGTTTGAGAGGGATCACCTTCACCCACACATGGGGCACCCACTTCTTACTTTTTTCATCATCACTTACCAATACAAGCTACTTGACAAAAAGAGACAAATGTAGACACTTGAATTTGGTTACATTCCCCTTAGCCCCTGATCGGATAACCAACTTAAACATGGGCACCTAACCATGGCCCCCTTTACCGCACATTAATAATTATTTTAATTAAATTAAATACCCATCCTCACAATATCCATTATTTTATTACCTTAATTGACCTAATTTCTACATCACCTAGACACCTCGCCCAACCATCCTACCCTAGACCTATTCTTAGGATGTTCCCATAACTAACTACAACTAATTCTTACTCGCCTTAATGAGCTAATATTTTGTCTAACCCTAAAAGCACGTGCCTAAGATTTCTCTAACCAAATTCCCACTCATTATAAGTGAAGCTTACATTCTGATCCGCGACAACAAACCAACCCTGCCCAAGAAATTAGAAATATCTTCCCATTTTAGTAAACCTATGGAATCCCACCTAAACCGATGCCGGTCAGACCTAAACTGACACTGGTCAAGATGGAACCATCGTCAGTTACCATTTATTCATCTTAGCAACCTTGTTTGAAGGGTTGGCAGATTTTGAGATCAAGAAAGAGGAAGAGGAGCTACATGTAAGTAGAACCAAGGTATTTTCATGCATCCAGGAATCCAGAACAATCATCCAAACATATCTAGAAGCATTGCACCCATGGTAGCATTTCGGGAAGCACTACCATGACACCAAACACCATTCCTCTGATCAACCATCTCCTCCATCCAGCCATCTAATCTGCATCATAGTAAGTATCTTGTTAAGCAACATTTTTCTATTTTGTTCTAGTAGGCTCTGTTACCTCTATTATTAGTTTCTACTAGAACTCTCACTTCCCCACCATTTATCTCCATATAGGTTCTATCATTCCTTCACCCACACCATAAAATCACCCATACATGACAGTTAGACACCTCTAATTATTTACAACACCTCCCCAGACTTACTTCCACTCCTCACCATCCCTGAGTCAGCCTCAGACAAATCCCTAAACCATGAAATATTGATTTATTAAAAATCCACAGTAACTGTCATCGGTTATTACTAAACCATCGTTGGTCATACAAGACTGACACTGTTCTTTGTGTTCCATACCCTGCCCAAGAACAGAGCCAAACAATCTCCTACCAATTGACCTAAACAACCCAAGATCAGACCATGACCAATTCCAGTAACCTGACACCTACATACCCTTCAAATATGACTATAACATAGCCTGTTATATTATATTTGTTTATTGTGCTTGAATGAGATACCTAAATCATATTAACTATAGTAGGAATTTACTTATTTCTCACATTAATTTGTTTTAAAACAGTAGATTGACAACAATCTAGGAATTATCACACTTCCTGGAACTAGCATACACTAGGCAGTCCACTGTCATTTATCATTTAACTCCTATTTTTTGGTCTTGTTTTCTATTTCAGGTAGTTCCTCCTAGCAAAAAGGAAGCTCTCGCAATCGCTATTAGGTCAAGAAGTCAGCAGAATGTGTGCATCAACCTCCAACCAACCCATTTAACAGGTATTCCTCCTCAGCCCTTACCCCTATATTTTTTCCTGGTCCTATGCCGATATGCTCGGTATTAACCCAAAAATTATGGTCCACAATATTGTAATCATTCCTGATGTGAAACCCATCAAACAAAAGCTTCAAAAATGCATCCTTGCATTGCTCTTCTGGTCAAAGAAGAGCTTTAGTACATTCTCTCAGTTTCCTTCATTCTACCCATTGACTATCCCCAATGGATTTATAACATCATTCCTGTTACAAAGGCAATAGGGGGACTCTGTGTTTACATGGACTTTCATGACCTCAACCTCGCTTGTCCCAAAGATGATTTCCCCTACCCGGCATCGACCAACTGGTTGATCTCACTGTTGGCCATGAAATGCTATCACTCATGGATGGTTTCTTAGGCTACAATCAAATATTACTAGCTCCCAAGGATCAACACAAGACTACTTTCATCACCCCTTGGGGGACTTTCTGCTATCGAGTCATGCCTTCTGGCCTCAAAAATGCTAGTGCTACATATCATCAAGCCATGACTTACATCTTCCATGACATCATGCATCGCATAATGGAAGATTACATAGATGATCTTCTGGCCAAATCTAAACATCGAACCAAACACTTGTCCATCCTTAAAATCATCTTTGATCGTCTCATCAAGTATTGTGTGTGTATTCAACCAAAAAAGTGTGTCTTTGTGGTATTTTCCAAAAAACTCCTAGGTTTCATCATTTATTTGCATGGCATAGAAGTTGATCTTACTAAATTCAAGGCCATTCTGGAAATTCCTCCACCCACTAATCTCCATCAACTTCGAAGCTATAAGGAAATTTGTAATATATTCATCATTTTATCTCCCAGCTTTCTAACCATTGTCAACCATTTCACCACCTTCTCAAGAAATACATTTCATTCAAATGGGATGATGAATGCCATAAAGCCTTTGAGCCTTAAAATAATACCTCCTTCAACCACCCATGCTCATTCCTCCTAAGGATGACCAGCCCTTTTACCTATATATTTCTACCACTCACCATTCACTAGGTGTCATGCTCACTCACCATGATGAGAAACATAGAGAGCAAGTGGTTTATTACATAATTCATACCCTTCTTGACTACGAAACTAGATATACCTAAGCTAAAAAAACTCTACTTAGCCTTATGTTTTGTCTCCACCAAACTCTGCCATTACCTACTCAATCACAAAACTTTCTTCATCACCAATACTGACCCATTGCACTATATTTATGCCAAACCCCATCAACATCAATGTGCCACACATTGGATTATGGTTCTTTCCTACCTTGACCTTGAATTCATTCATCAAAATTCCATTAAGGGCTAGGCTATTGCCGACCAACTGGCTGACGCACATATTTCTTGGGATCAATCATCTAACTTTGACTTCCCAGATGATTCTATAGCTACCCTTTCCCTGGATGAACCTACTTACCAAATGACACTCTTCTTCGATGGCTCTAAGTGTCAATGTGGGGGTGGGGCTGGTGTTATCCTCATTCCTCTTGACGGTGAACCTATGCCTTTGTCGTTAAAACTTGATTTTTATTGTACAAATAATATTTTTGAATATGAAGCACTCGTATTGGGTCTCTAGGATGCATATGCCTTAGATGTTAAGACAATCAATATCTTTGGTGATTCTCATTTGGTCATAAACCAAGTCAATGGTATATACCAGTGTCATAATAAGATCCTTCAAAAGTATAATCAGCACGTAAATATGATTTTGACCATTACACACTTGAAACCACCCCATGTTCTACTAATAAATTTTTGATTACCATGGCCTACTTGGCTTCTCAGATACGTGCTTCGCCCACTGACTCTAAAGTATTTTTTACCATACAAAGGCTACAATCACCCTCTTATTTACCTCATGAAGTCTACTCCGTCATAACCATTTCCCCTTACCCATGTGACCTTTGATATAAGAAATATGCATACTATCTTTCCCTTTCCATTATACCCGCTGATCTCACTTGTAATGGACAACGTTCCTTTCTTAAAAGTGTCTCCTGTTATGTCATCATGGGTGGTCTTCTTTACAAGTGATGCTTCGATGACATTCTCTTACAATGCCTTACAAGTTCTGAAATTCCCTACACCATCAAGGAAGTCCACGATCAAATTTTTGGAGGTCACTTTAGTGGCTTAACTGTCACAAAATGCATTCTTCACCTAGGATATTACTTTCCAACCCTAAATTGTGACTGTTGTGATTATGTCAAATTTTGTGTGAAATTCCAGCAACATGTTAATCTCAGCCACACACCTAGTCATGCCTTACAGGTTACACAAGACCTTTGTCCATTCTCTTAATGGGGTTTGGATCTTGTTGATGAGATCAACCCCCATTCTTCATAACACCACCAATGGATCATAACTACTACCTAATATTACACTAAATGGGTAGAGGTCATTCCCCTCATTTCTACAAAAGCTGAGAAAATATGTGAATTCATCAACCATCAAATCATTTATCGCTTTAGTGTTCCTCACCGCCTCATCACTGATAATGGAAATCAATTCAAAAACAAAACCCTATGCAAACTATGTGATGCTTTTTGCATCCAATGTAGTTTTTCATCACCTTATTACCCACAAACCAATGGTCAAAACGAATTAACCAATAAAACCTTGAAAAAAATCTTATGAAGGTAGTCGACGATACTGGGAAATATTAACATATGTACATTCCTTTTGACTTGTGGGCTTATTGCACTAGTATTCACACTTCGAGGGCTGCCACACCCTTTTCTCTAGTCTACAGTACTGAGGTTGTCTTACCTCTCAAATTTCATATTCCATCTCTCTGCATCTCACTACAAGACATGCTCAATAATGATGAATTTTGCCAAGATCTTTTGGTGTAACTTGAGTTATTACATGAATGTCGTCTCAATGCTCTTGACCATATCCAAATCTACCAAAAAATGTATCAAACATGCCTATGAAAAATGTGTTCACGAACAAAATTTTTAGGTCAGTGAACTCGTCCTGAAGGAAAATCAACATGTAAGCAAAGAAGAGAAAAGTAAATTGGGAATATTTTCTCCTAATTCGGTTAGACCCTATATCATTACTCATACCTATGGATCAGTCACTTATCATTTGTCTTCACTCGAAGGTAAACCCAAACTTGAGCCCCTCACTTCCTTGCATCTTCGACCATTATATTGTTGAATCAAGTCCTATATCACCTTCTGTCTTCTATCTATTAAAAACACTTATCCCTTGAGCACCATTCACCTTCCATTAACCTATTTTAAAAATATCAATGGCCAAACCAGAATCATGTGATTATCCATCACCTTTTCAGCATTATCTTTAATATGAGTACCAAAACTCTACTCATGGCATGATTCTCATGGATAGTTTTCTTCCTTTTTAGGATAGAATCCCATGGTTGTTCGCCACTTAAAACCTTTATTTCATAGCTAACCCATGTATACTATGGTTTTGTCTTCATAAAAGAAGTGTATACTTATCTATAGTCTTGTCCATGACCTAAAAGTCCAAAAGCAATTCAAAGTAATATAGGTGATTTTCAATCTCAAACTCCTTAAGTCAAACTTCTAGCAAAAAGATGACTCCCTCAAAAAAAGGGGGGACATCTAATCTTTCTATCTTTTTTCTATAAATAGATTGGTCCCTCGAAAGACATCTATACAAATCTAGCCATATTGTACATAGTCTATCACAAAAGAATATTCCTGTAAAAAAACAAATAAAAATATTATGAAGCTTCCTACATCAATCAGCTTCACAAATACCTCTAGGAGATAATATACTCATTCCTTATAGACGTCCCGCATTGATCAATCTATTAAAAAATAAATAAATGAAGAAAAAGATGTAATTTTTTTCATGGACTTACCTATTCTTAATCCTTGGTTTCTTGTTCTAAAAGACACGTTGTCGTAGACTCAGTTACGATAAAACCACCTATTGTCACCTGCTATATTCCCTCGTTACCCAAGGGACTTGCCATGAATGTGACATTTTGTGATTATGATACTTTATTCACCCTTAGAATGGTCCATTATGCAACGCCTTTAGGGTTTTACATTCATAAGCCCCTCTTAGGTATGGTTGACTCATTAAGGTTCTTATCAATTAAGTAGATCTTTTACCACTTCTTACCATTCACCTTCCTCATTACTTATTGACTATTCTATATAGGACCAGATCATCGACACATCTATTTAAAACAACTCAACCATACCTAACTTGACCTAACTCAATCATGCCTAAACTGACCTAACTCCATTATGCCTAAACCGGACCTGACTCCATCATGCCTAAAACAACATAACTCCATCATGCCTAAACCAACCTGACTCCATCATGCCTAAACTAACTTTACTCTACCATGCCTAAACAAACCTAACTTCGCCATGCCTACATGACCTTAACTCTATCATGCCTAATCCACTTGATTTCCACCTATTTCTATATAAAAATGAAAATTGAAACAAGTACACCATCCATACTAAAATACCATCATCTATAAATCAGAAAGTTTTTGTCACTATACATGTGAACATAGATACAAATAATAATCACAATCTCTCAAAAATCTCTCATATACAACTTCACCATCTTTGGCATGTAGGCCGGTATATGATAAAAAATAATAATAAAAATATCATATGCAATCACATAATCTTTGGCACGCATGCCAATATACATATCAAAAATGTGTCAAAGACATGGATACATTGATCATAAAGGATGACTAATCATCACCCCACCTGATATCCATCCTTGTCTCTCATTAGTCTCCTCCACCTCCCCTCTCGTGGGATGCCCTTCCAACCTCTCTCCACCTCACCTCAATCTATCCTCTAATGTTCCCTCACCTAGAGCTGGCCTCCGTGTAATGGTAGTCTCACCCTAACCCTATCCCAGGGCTTGTCAGCCCCCTATACTCTCTAAACTGTTGGTATGCAACCTAGTCCTCTCACTCAAGGCCTGTTGTGCTCTATACTCCCCATAGGATAGAAAATCTATCCTTACAGCCATCAGCTGATGCTAATAATACCTCACCTCACCTAAGGCATCCCTCAACCTGCCTATAGGTACTATCTGTAGTGGTTCCATCAGCCTCGACCCCTATGCTTATCTCTCGGGACCCTATCCCATTGGTACCTATAAAGAGGGACCTTATCCCTATACCTATGACTGCTTAAAGGGACCTTGTCTCACCCATGCCTGTATTTGGACCTAAAGAGACACAACCTTTTCCTGTGTAGTGGCAAACTGGCCCTGTAAACATGTAATCTACTCCTATAGGGTGGACACATGTACCCTTTCCCCATTTCTGACCACAATTTACCCTTCCCCACCACCATTTGACCTTACCCACCCTTATCGCAACCTAACTCCCAGCCTACATTACCTATCCCTATCCTTAATTGCATTTAGGGACTTGTTATTTTACCTATACCTTGACCCTACCCGTGTCGTGACCTAGCTACCTAGACCCGGAACATTTTTAGTGACTTGTGAACTCATGTGCTCGCTATACCTTGTAACACTGTTACCTGTATTGTTTGACCTAATGACCTTGCCTTGCCTAATTCTGTGTTGTTCATCCTAACCCAGCCTTTAGTGTACCGGAACATACCTAAATGTTCCTACACCTGACCTATGTTGTGTTTCCACACCATATCCTATGCCTTGGATACCAGAGTCCCTTCAACCTTGTTTAGATAAACCTATTTAACCTTTGACAATGTAGAGTTTGCAAGTTCTTCAACCTGGAAACGTGTCATAGTTTATAACATGTGCATGTGTTTGACTACCACTACCTTTGACCCTAGCCCATTTACCTATTTTCTAGTTTTTGACCGCTACCGTTTCCCACATTTTCCCACATCTACACTCCTTTTCACCACATCCACATTTTATCAAACCACTCACCACTTCCATCTTCCACCTCACCAGTTCCTAGTTTGAGGGGGATCACCTTCACCCACACATGGGGCACCCACTTCTTATTTTTTTCAGCATCACTTACCAATACAAGCTACATGAAAAAAAGGGGAAAAAGTAGACACTTGAATTTGGTTACATTCCCCTTAGCCCCAGATTGGATAACCAACTTAACCATGTGCACCTAACTATGGCCCCCTTTCACTCCACATTAATAATTAATTTAATTATTTTAATTAAATTAAATACCCATCCTACAAATTTCCACTATTTTATTACCTTAATTGACCTAATTTCCACCTCACCCAGCCATCTCACCCTAGACCTATTCTTAGCATGTTCCCATAACTAACTACAACTAAGTCTTACTTGCCTTAATGAGCTAAGATTTGGTCTAACCCTAAAAGCACATGCCTATGATTTATCTAACCACATTCCCGCTCATTAGAAGGGAAGCTCCCATTCTAATCCACGACAACAAACCAACTTGGCCCAATAAATTAGAAAGATTTTCCCATTTTAGTAAACCTAGGGAATCTCACCTAAACCAATGCCGGTTAGGACAGAACCATCATTGGTTACCATTTATTCACCTTAGCAACCTTGTTTGAAGGGTTGGCATATTATAAGATTAAGGAAGAGAAAGAGGAGATGCATGCAAGCATAACTAAGGTATTTTCGTGCATCCAAGCATCTAGAACCATCATCCAGATAGATATAGAAGCATTGCACCCATGGTAGCATTCCGAGAAGCACTACCACAACACCAAACACTTTTCCTCTGATCAACCATCACCTCCATCTAGCCATCGAATTTGCATCATAGTAAGTATCTTATTAACCATCATTCTTCTATTTTCATTCTAGTAGGCTTTGTTACCTTTTTTATTATTTTCTACTTGAACTCTCAACTTCCCCACCAATTATCTCCATACAAGTTTGATCATTCCTTCGCCCACCCCATAAAATCACCCATACCTAGTTAGACACCTCTAAGTATTTTCAACACCTCCCCAGACTTACACCCACTCATCACCATCCCTGAGTCAGTCTCAGACAAATCCCTAAACCCTAAAATATTGAGTTATTGAAAATCCATAGTAACCGTCATCGGTTATTACTAAACCATCGTCGTTCATGCAAGACCAACACCAGTCTCTGTGTTTCATACCCTACCCAAGAACAAAGCCAAAAAACTTCCTACCAATTGACCTAAATAACCTAGGATCAAAACCTGACCAGATCCAGTAACTTGACACGTACCTACCCTTCAGATCTGATTATAACCTAGCCTGTTATATTAGATTTTCTTATTGTGCTTGAATGAGATACCTAAATCATATCAACTACAGTAGGACTTTACTTATTTCTCACATTAATTTTTTTTAAACAGTGGATTGATAGCCATCTAAGAATTATCACACTTCCCAGAACTAGCATACGCTAGGTAGTCCACTATCATATATAAATTAACTCCTCTTTTGTGGTCTTGTTTTCTATTTCAGGTAGTTCCTCCTAGCTAAAGGAAGCTCTCACAATCGGTATTGGGTCAAGAATTCAAACATGCTCATCAACCTCTAACCAACCCATTTAATAGATATTCCTCCTCATCCCTTACCCCTATCTATTTCATCATTCAAAAACGTAAATAAAATGGTGAAACAATTACCTTAGAAGTCTTTGATCAAACATCATACATAGATCAAAGAATATTTTTCTCAAATTGTTAGACTCAACCCAAATGGTGGATAATTTTAACAAATCCAACTTGACCATCATACATATCCTCCTAAACAACTCTTCATGGTTTCTCCAGGACCTTTAAATACCTTGATTTTATCACAAAGATATTGACTCCCTCTGAGTCACTACACCTTGATGATTTCATACTAATTATAAAGACTCATTTCATCTTTTCACTGTTCCTTCTTTCTTGATTCACTTGCTCATGGGGAAAATTCATTATAATAGGAAATTTATCACCAAATATAGAATTTTTGGCTCTTAGAACATATACTTGAATTTCATGCCTACTCCCCATGTCTCAACAAGCTTCATATAAACATTTTTGTGCCTTAAAATCTAACACACTTATACCACACCATTTATGTATATAACAACCTACTACAACCTTTGTCATCTTCTTATTATTGATGATCAACACTGTCATCATCTTGGAACACCTTTAATGATGTATAAACCTACTAGATACTTATCAAAACATTTTATCAATTTCTACTTTGTCTCTGTGACAGTTCTTTCTTATTTTTTATACGCAACCCTTATTATCTCCTTGATCTTTCAAACTTTGAGTATTTCATGACTTTCTCATGGGCTATAGACCCTTATCTATCTGATAATATTTAAATATTATGTAAACATATCTTTAACTTAGGGATGACCTCTTGACCTACTTCATGAGAATATAAATCCTTGATGCTATCAGTCAAGCCCTTTTACAGACCCTACTGTGCTTTTCCTTTATGCCTAATCCACTTGATATCAACAGAACATTACACGATAACATGTTACTTTAAAAACCTTTTATTCACATGAACTCATGAAATATGTCAGTGACTATTGATGTTACTGAAAAAGCACTAATCCATATCGTGGATACAAATATATAAACTTGACAAGCCTATATTGAGACAATTAAGACACAACTCCCTCTTGACAACGTAAGGTGTTTAAGACAACTTGACCTAGCCTTTAACCTTACTCTTTTATACTAAAACTCCATGACTCATCATACTTGAAGACACCCAAAAAAAAAACTACAACAATATTTTTTAACACCATTGTGACATCAACTCAAGGCACAAAGTTTATTGAGACTAAAATATTAACACCCATACATCATGACAACATAAACATATTTTGGTGAATGACATTGAAATTAGATTGAGACACAACTTCCTTAAAAATAATCTACCTTATACATGTCATAACACAAACCTAACATATTCATAAAATTATGAAAATTATGAAAGAAGCATGGTCACAAATCTATACACCTTACTAGCTACCAAAACTCCTAATAACTAAACTCAAACCTCATGGAAAATCATAGTATATATCTTACAAATTGTTATGTATCTCAAGGCATATCTAAACCTCTCAACTTCTTAAGAACAGGTGACTAGATTATAATCAAACACATATGAATCTCATTATCTATTGGTTTTTCTTTCAAATAAAACATACCTCCTTGATTTGATTTTAACTTGATAAACTTGTCTTCCATTTTGATTGCACTATCCCTCTCTTTCATGAACCTTATTGGATTAGAATTCATTTTATGTATTTCAAATTGATAATCAGTTCTCTTGACCTCTTTTTCTTGGTCAATACCCTTTTTGACCATAGGAAAAAACATAATTATCTCATATTCAGTCTTAGGACTGATTTTCCTCTTGAACTCTTTTTTTTCCTCTTGGATGTTTTAAACCTACCACTATACCCTGGAGATTCATTTTGGTGGAAATATCTTGCAATATGGCCTTATTTGAGATCATTGTAGCACAAAATACCCTTCTTATTTCCTCTTGATTCATACACTAATGTTCCAGCCACAATCATTAGCTTTATGACCATACTCACAATATGAGTAGCATTCACCTTTGAAGAGACTTGCACCACTCTTATAATACCTTATTTTGCAATCTCTAGTTATATGACCAAAATCATTACATGAATAAAAATATCCATTAAAAGGAACATCATACCTCATTTAATTAGGTTTTCTAGTAGGTTTATACTTTCTTGAATTATTCCTCTTGGTCACCTTCATGTTTTATTTAGTGTTAGGTTCAGCTCTATCATCTTCATGCTTCTCTAAGTGTTTTCCTTTATAGCCTAAACTATATTTGTCATTTTCTTCTCTTTGGTTATTAAACATATCATCTAGGGATTCATAAATTTAAGTGGGAAACCCTCAAGAGGAAGAAAAAACACTAAATAATCTTCTTATATTACTCAAATCAAAGATATTTAGTGAAGTGCCAACTTCACAAGGAGTGTCAACCCTTAGTTTAGTGAGGCACCAATGCCACAAGGAGGCTACAAAACCCTAAGGTGATCAATCACCAAATCAACCACCTGTAAATAAGTGATAACTAATGAAATTATGCTCACAACTGATATTGATCTAATTTCAGCTCAAAACTTCTTCAAACACACCAAACACTCATCCAAACAAGATCTTCTCTAACTTGTTTAATCTCTCTTCTTTATGGGTTGGATGTATCAATATTCCTTAAATATCTAGTATTTAATATTATTAAGGTCCTAATGGATCTTCTTAGCTATGTTATTAACCCCTTAACACTCTCCTTCACTCCTTTATGGCTCACATGTTTCCCCTATTCACAACTAGTCATAAATGACTTATTTGACATGCTTATATAGAAATATCAAATCCAAAACACACCTGGGTTGGCCATGACCAATTAGGTCAGCCATCCCAACTCAAAAATAGATTAAAAACATCATATAAAACATATAAAAAGGACCAAAAAGGTCAGCAGGGGTCAAATAAACATGAACAAGCTCCAAGACACACACACACAGGCTCAAAATGCGCTCTCCAAGCATTGACGAATGGATCATGATCTCCAATAGCACCAAACAAATTTTTCAAGACAAAATAAGTTCAAAAAAATCCATACACATGTCCTCAACATAATAAAAATCACAAGAAGCACTGAAACATCCATCTTCATCATCAAACTCACCAAGAAGAATGTAATCCCTACTAGGTCTTCAAGGCCCAGAATTTCAATCCTAAAGAGACACCAACTTGACATATTAAAACTCATAATTATGAATCAAGTAATATACCATTGGAAATATATCTGAGTACAATTTATAGAACAACTCACATTTTCATCTAACTCCAAGTGGAAGATCTCCAAACATCTCAAACATTGTAATTTCTCCAAACTAGCTTCGAGAAACCAAAATTAAGTCTTCAAAACTGAGTTGGTTCACCCATAAAAAATATTCACCAAGAGAAAAAAAATATATCATTGGAAATTTATCTAAATATACTTTCCATAACATCTTCAATTTTCTTCCAAAACATAGTAGAAGGAATTCAACCAGGTCTATGTTTGTAACTACTCAAAACTACCTTTTCAAACCTAAAGACTAGTCTTCAAAGATAGGGCGTATTATACATATTAGGACCTAAAATATGACCTTAAAATACCATGTACATGTAATACAACTCCCAAGATACCATAAATTATGATTTATATATTATGTTCATGTTGGTGAGAAAAAAATTAATGTGGTAAATTAGGTGTCTCCACCAACATTCATGGGGCTATGCCCCTCTACATTGAATGGTGCAACTCCAATTATTGAATAAAAAATAGTATAATCCTATTTATTGATTTGGGTTGGAAAAAAAGATCATGGATCTAATACGGACACTCCACTGAACCTATGGAAAAGTTCTTGTATGGGGTACATGCTAGGAAATCACAACGATGAGGGGTGTAGGAGGGAAATTAGGAAAGGAAGATTACTGTCGTGAGTATGCCAATTGTAGAGTTCAAACCCAGTAATAGGATTAGTTAAAAATTCAATAAAAAGGAAATAAAAAAATGAATTTATTAGTGATATGGACAAACTCAGATGATTTTTTTTAAAATTCATCTATTAAAGATACAAATCTCTTTCTTGATTACTATGCTTACAAAGTGCATATAAGATGTAAAAGATGAAACATGAGAAAGGGAAATGGAAGAAAAGTAGATTTCATTTCTTGCATAGTGATGAGTACAAATACTTAATCAATCTACCACAATTCACAATCACTACTAAAAATATAGACTTTCAAGATCCTTTGGAATAGAGAATCCATCCTAATTTATAGCGATGTGAATTGACCTCTCACCTCCCTCACATGACTCTTCATGTTCATTTTCCACATGTGACTGTGCGTACCCAAAATTGAAGGGTATTGTACAACCAAAACAATGTTACACATGCCCCAATGATGATACAGGTCACCTCACAAGGTGTTTGGGATCTGAAGAAGCTCGCGAAGTATATGTTAGCTTCCCAAACACTTTGTCCATGTTCCTCATCCTTTTTTTATTCCTCTGCACTTTGTTTCTTAGTGTTTTGACCTTTAGTGATGAAACCACTGCCTTGCTTAGGGCAGCAGTCCTTCACACATTTTCTAACACGTTCTTTCGATCACAACTGGCGTAATTTTCAACTTTCATCAGCTTTTCTCCACCACCTTGGCTCGTATTAATGTTTTATGTCACCTAGAATAGTGTTTATCCATTATTTAATGGTAAAAGAGTTTTGATTGGGATCACCTTTAGGTGAATGTGAAATCTATAAAAAGCCAGCTTGTTTTTAAGCAAATGGCCCCTCAAAACTGCCTCTCAACTTCTCATTTTCCATTGTTTAGTCTATCAATTTCTTGTTTAGAACTCATTTTGTTTCATGTTTGCATCCATGCTAGTTTTTCCTTTTGTTTTAATAAGCCATTCGATCTTCTTGCTTCAGTCTTGTTCATTGCTATCCATACAAATTAATTTAGAGGATAGTAGTGTCAGTTATAGATTGCATCCATTAGAGTTGCAGGTTTTGTTCTTCACATAAGGTAGATTCTAGAATATCTCGGTACACTTATGTTATATTCTCACAATAAATCCCACTAGGAATTGCATATGCCAAGCTATGTCTCTTGTGCTCTCCCTCTCCTACTCATATTATATTCGGTCTATATCCAAAGCTTCCATTATTCAAATACCTTATTCTATTGATGTTAGCATATACACGCTCTTCTGGATTCACATGAACATGAAGGAATGAGGAGATCATTCTGAGGGGACAAAGTAATAAACTAGTGGATTTTCCATTGTTCTGCAAATTCGAGGTTTTATCTGTCAAAGTTCTAGTTAAAATATATCAAATAGAGTAGTGAAATATTTCATTTCAGTTAAGTTTCATTCTCGATATTGCCAGGGTAGCTATGGGGATTGATATTTTATGAGAAACTATGATTCATTCCTCCCTTCTGAGGTAGGATCAAGAATCTTTCAATTAAGTTAATCAGCTATCTAGTTATTTAGGATAAAACTCAAAACTGCACATGTAAGTAGCTACACCGAGCTACCTTGTTTGTTTTAATTTTGTTATTAGATTAGTTGTCATTTTTTGAATATATTAGATTAGTTTCTCTTTCAATTCCATTCAAAATATTATCAAAAATACAAAATAGAAGATATATATATATATATATATATATATATATGTTGTAGATATATCTCACATAATTAATTTATTTCATTTCAATTAGGCTTATATTGATATTGTATGACAATCATGGGACCTAGAGATCCCAGGGAATACATTTTTGAGCCAATTGTGCCTCAACCAAATATTGTTGCAGCATTAATTGATATAGACCAAAATCTCAGAATTCAGGTCTTCCGAACAACAACAGACCTACAAGAAATCAGCTCACAGTTAAGGGGATTAAACATAGAAGATGACAAAGCACACACGTTCTGTTCAAATCAGACAAATTATAGACTACCTTGATAGATATCCGTATGACTGTAGGACTTAAAAGAGGGAAAACATTTGATTATGATCCACTAGTCCCACAGCCAGATGCGGGAGACCTCCTTGTTGATATAGAAACTAGCTTATGTATCCAAGTTTTTGGAACACCTGTTAGGTACTCTGAAAAAATCATGTAACTTCTAGTTCTAAACGTAGAGTAGGAAAAGACATACGAATATTGGATACTCGAAATTAGGAATTGATTCTTTACATGACCATAGGAGGTCCACAACAACCACAAACTTACGGTTGTGATCCACAGGTCCCACAACCCAACGGGCCTACAAATCAATCCAACATTGACGCTAGTTTGTGAACATTAGTGTTTAGATCCTCTCCACTCCCAGTGGACATTATCACACAACTATCATTATTAAACATATCAGCCAATAAAGCTAAAGATTTCTGGACTAGACCAAAGAATCGTCTATAAAACACCAAAATATCCACTACATATTTAGCTATTCCATTTTTATGACCTTATCGGGAGATATATATGAAGTACCTACAAGTTATCTTCCACATATTCCACAACCCATAAATCAGATAAAGGAAGAGCTTGATATTGATTGGAGCCTTTGATTAGCTATCCTCACCGAACAATCTATCACACTAGTTCAAGTTAGGAGGGCCTTCTTTGCTTTAGATTCATAGATCCTGCCATTGCGTGTTGAAAACATAATATTACCCAACTAGCTTATCTGTACCCCATGTGTATTCCATCCCCACCAGATGTCTCAGCATGACCTCAGGAGGTTAGGTGTAAGGAAGACTTACTTGTAGATTCCCATGCTCACATGTCACTTTTCCATTGTACAAAATTGGTGAACCCGATGTGAACCTTCCTTCCTTCTAGTTCAGAGTCTTATTTCTACTTGTTCTTCCAATTAGTATACTTTTCATCTTTTCCACCTCCTTATCCTTCACATCAGCTTCACCAAAAAAATCAGTGAACCCAACGTGAACAAACAACTATTTCATCTTACCTACCTCATTAGCCTTCACATAAGCTTTACCCCTAAGATTAGTGAACCTAATATTGATGGAACAATTTCTTCACTTTCACACTCTTCTTTCAATTTTATCCATCTTCGCTTCTTCCCATTATTCTGCGGGTATTCATATACCCCCAGAATATGTCAGGATTCGATGCATATGGCAGACCTCTCCTAGGTCTTGAAGCATACTACGATCAACTGAATAGACAACTATCACCCTTGCTCTCATCATGGGGTGAAAATTATTCAACTAAGCAGTCTTCAACACAAACTCTGCCTTAAAGGATTAGATATAGTTCTTCTTTCCTAATAGAGGATTTGGATCAGCTCACTCAAATGCAACAACTAGAGCCTTCAGGCTCTAACAACATGATGCTCACTGGAGAATCTGGTTCATCTCCTTAGGTGTTGCTTAGACCGCAAATCAGTAGACAATCAAATCCATATTTGTTTTTAGATGATGAATACTTAGATTATTATTCTAGGAGTGAAAAATGCTCTCAAATTATGCACCCACCTATAGGAGGTTTGTAAATACAACCCAAGGTCTCATTCTAAGAAAACACCCCCATTCCTCCACCTATAGGAAATGCCCTCAGTGATACTTGGCAGGGCAACGATTAGTTCATAGCAGGGTACCATATACCTATAAAACCTCAAGGTATACAACAAACACAACTTAAAAAAAATATTGTATCTTCACCAAACGAGGTCATCTCAACCTTAGTCAAAAAAGTTAGAGGATTGGAACTTTCTCACGAAAGTCAAAATTTGCAATTCATTTAGGTAGGAAATTCCAATCCTCCACATTATCCTAGCCAAGTAGACATCCTCACAGGAATAGGAACATTGGGCATGCCTCCTCAGTATTCACAACAAACGCCAACTAGAACTATGTTTTCTAATGTTTCTCCAGTGGAAAATATGATACCTCTTGGTTTAGTACAAAATAGTCCATTCCTGAGCAATGCTCCTCCATACTTAAACATGTATTCCAAATCACCACAAGGAGATATGTTCTCTTCTCCTAGCATGTTTTCTCAACCACAAGGATTTCACTATGCCCCTACAAACACATATGCTACGCCATATCAACAACCCATTCCACCTCCACCCCCTCAGCAAGCACCATCAATGGTTGAAACCTATGCGATAGGGACTTATTCAGAATATTTTAAAGAACCTTTAGACTTCACTATACGAAGCATCATGCTTCCAAGACCTCTCCCTGATCTACCCAAGTACAAAGGAGAGGGATACCCAAATGCACATATTAAGGCCTATGCCATGGCCATTTGAGAACTGCTCCCTTGGGATGGAGTTGTTGATAAAATATTACCCAAAACGTTAGAGGGTATCGTCCTCGATTGGTATTACAGAATACCTGAAGCCTCAATACATTCATTTAAACAACTCATTTTAGAGTTCATCAAGGCATTCAACATGAACAAATTGTTGAGAACAGGAATCAGGAAATTCTTGCATATTACGCAAGAACACAATGAATCTTTTTCTCATTTCATCCAAAGATGGCGTACAATCCTCTATTCATTAAAAAGTGCTCCAAGTATGGATCAGATGGAAGTATGAGATTTATTCCTTCATTCTCTCAACAAAGAGATAAAGGAAAAAGTCCATAAGTTCCCACTAATAACTTATGATGAGGTGCTTGAGAGTGCTCTCCAAATAGATCAAGCTACAATAGATAGTGGTCACAAGACATATGGAACAAATGGGAGATTAATCGTCCCTAACCAAAACACTACGACTTATCCTACTACCACAAATTCCAATCAAGGACCTAAAATCCTTAACAAAAACCATGGAGTGACAATAGATGGAGTGACTGACCAAACTAAGAAATCAAACGTTATAAATGTTCCACCACCAGTTAACAATCAATGAAACATCAATTTTACCCCAACAATCAACATGGTGGATTTTAATCGTCCCCAACAACAACAATAATGGTAGATCCAAACACATAATCCAAGTCAAAACTCAACTGGATATCAAAACCAAAACCAAAGACAACAAACACAAAACTTTAATCCTAATAGTCAATAGTTAAATCAAAATTTTGTACCACAACATGTGCCAAACCAGCAACCTAGGAGTTATAATCCTAACACGTATTATGGTTTCCACAAAATTCAAGGCCATGACACTAGGACTTGTCGTGATTACAATAATTTCATGCAACATCTGCCAAAAGAACAAAGAAAACTCTTCATAGATATGTTCTTAACAGATTCTGTAACACCTATCCCAAATACTTTCACAAAGGTAGTCTCCCCTCAAAATTCACCTCTTAATATCTTCAATGATCCACTTCCATATCACAATAACAATAATAAATTAAATCCAAATGGAATGAACAAAGGTGTTATGACAGGAAATAACGATCATGAAGCCTCAACTTCACTAAATCCACCTGTCACACCACAATTAGGAAATCAGCTGCGAACCAAGAAAGTTGGTCTAGTGGAGTTAGATACTGAGCTGCACGTAGAAGCCATAACAAGAATTGGAGAATATTCTTCTCAACCAAATCCAATCTATCCACTAGAACTAGATAAAATTCAACAAAAATTAGTAAAACCCGTGGGTGCTTATGATTTAATTAATGACTTAACAAAGACCTTCTCTCACATCTCCTTTTTAGATTTGTTGAAAAAATCTCCTGCCCATAGGGCTGCTCTGTTAGAGGCACTAGGTCTAGGTCATTTAATTAACATCACTCCACCTCTTAAAACACAAGTAAAGCATATAGACTTTGATATCCACCCTCTAGAGCAGCCAGATATGGATACTGAGTTTATATTCGACATAAAAAAAATGCCAACGGATGTTGAAATTGTGCATAGAGGTGATCCGGCCTTGCATTTATAGGTGTGGGTTTACAATAATTATGTTAAACACACAATGGTGGATGATGGGGCAGCAATTAACATTTTCCCCTTCTTTTTCCTTCAAAAGCTAGGATATGGAGAAACAAACTCTTCCACAACAAGAAATACACTAAGAAGTTATGATAGCCTTAAAGATACTTCAATTGGGACTGTAATATTACCAGTCACCTTAGGACCCAAGACAATCCTCAACAAATTTTATATCATAGATTGGGAAACCAACTATAATATGATCCTCGGTCGACCATGGATACATTGAATGAAAGCAATCCCTTATACGTTATTCTAAGAAATAAGATTCTTACACCTAGGAAAGATATTCGTAGCAAAAGGTGACCCAAAACCATTCGACATACACCTAGAAGACCTAAAGAAAATACCATGCGTTCACTTTGAGTTTGAACTCCCAACAAACAAACTTAACAAACCAATTGACTTGAAACCAAAAGAAAAATTATTACCTACAACTGAACTAGAAATTACGAACCTAGTCAAGAACATCCCAGCCCTCAAGGATGAAGTTAACGTTGTAGAAATAGTGTCATTAGGAACTACTGTGAAAATTGTCAAATTACTAGAACAAGATCTACCAATTTTCCTACCATTTGACTCTGTAGGTATGGGATGCACCCTAGAAGTTGGTTCACTTCTAGCAAAGGAACTTTGCATGGTAGAAGTAACTGAAGCAAAAGAAACAGATGTGAAGAATGTCCTAGCATCCATCTTTCCTAGTAAATATTGGACTCTCCATTTCGATGGAGCTAGGTGTCGTTATGGAGCCGGGGAAGGCATAATCTTTACTTCTCCTAAGGGAAAGATCCTACCTTTTTCTTTTAAGTTGAACTTTGAATGTACAAAAAATGGTGTTGAGTATGAAGCTCTCCTCCTTAGCCTCATCATAGCCAAAAGGATTGGTTTTAATGACATCAGAGTGTTAGGAGACTCACAGTTAGTTGCGAACTAGGTTTTTGAAGTATATGAGACTAGAGCTAAGCACTTACAGCTCTATAAAATAGTGGTATTAGATCTAAACAAAATATTTGACTTCATATCCATTAAGGCAATCCCACGAGAACAGAACCTTCTCTCAAATTCAATAGCAACCTCAGCTTCACATTTTACCCCAAGTAATGAGTTAGAAGATACAAGTTTCAAGGTATCACTTCGTACTGAACCATTAGTGAAGAAAATATCAACAAACCCTCTTCTAACACATATATTTGAGAATGAATCTCCTATCTTACATCATGTTGATAGCGATAAAGTCACTCTCGAATATCTAAACACCTATGCGGAGCTACACCTTGCTCACAGTATAGTTGATCTTTCCTTAGTACCACATTCCTCTTCCTACTTTGGAAATCCCACGGTAGAGTCTCCCTCCACAAAAATATCTCGATATCTACGAGATAGAAAATGGAGAAATCTTGGAACTACCTCCATCCCCACCTAAGTTTGAAGAAGGTAACACTTCTTTGATAGAAGAAACCATTGATATAAACATTGGAACGGAGGAAGAACCAAGAATTTTGAAGTTAGGATCCTCATTAACTCAAGAAGAAATAGAAATACACACCCAAATCCTCAAAGAACATCAAAAGGCCTTCGCATTTAATTATAAAGAAATGACAGGTATCACACCATATGTTGCGATACATAATCTTGTCTCTAAACCAGATGCGAAGCCAATTAAACAGAAGTCAAGACCAATAAAGCCAAAAGTGGCTCTCATGATAAAAGAGGAAGTAATAAAACTTCTCCAAGTAGGATTCATCAAACCAGTCGATTATTCACAATGGGTGTCTAATATCATCCTCGTTCTCAAAAAGAATGGGAAGATACGCATTTGTATAGATTTTTAGGATATTAACAAAGCTTGTCCCAAGGATGATTTCCCATTACCATCCATTGATGTCATCATTGACACAATAGCTGGATTTGAGCTTTTGTCTCTCATGGATGGGTTCTCGGGATATAATCAAATCAAAATATCTGAACAAGATCAAGCCAAAACCACATTTATAACTCCTTGGGGAATTTATTGTTATGTTTTCATGCTGTTTGGTCTTAAGAACACTGGCACTACATATCAGTGGGAAATGACTTATATATTCCATGATCTTATCCATAAAATTGTAGAATCATATGTGGATGACTTGTTAGCCAAGGCCAAGAACTGTTGTGATCACCCGAAGGTGCTCTGTATCATCCTCTCACGACTAATTGAGTATGGTGTCACATTAAACCCAAATAAGTGTGTTTTTGGTGTAATACGAGGCAAACTTTTAGGATACATTATATCTTCACGAGGGATTGATGTTGATCTTGCCAAAACATGGGTTGTTCTCGAAATGATCCCACCTTCAGACGAGTCTAGAATCAGGTCATTTCTTGGGAAACTTGGTATAATTCAAAGGTTCATTCCAGATTTAAGCTTTTCCATTCATCCAATCAATAATCTACTCAAGAAAGATTATAGCGTCAATTGGACCGAAGATTACAACGAGGCCTTCAAAGCAGTTAAGCACTTCTTATTGTCACCACCCATTCTAATGCCTCCCAAACCAAACCGCCCTTTGATCCTATACTCGTAAGCCACTCATGTCTCACTAGCTTGCATGCTGGCTCAACAAGACGATGACAAATAAGAATGCGTGATCTATTTCATTAGCCAAACGTTTCTCGATTATGAAACACGTTACACACATGCAGAAAGAGAATGCCTTGCCATAATTTTTGCAACAAAACATTTGAGACATTACATGTTAAACCAAGAAACAAGGGTCATTGTGAAGACAGGCCATTTACAGACATTTCTCACACAAGGGTCCTTGTCTAAAAAAGTTGGCCGTTTCATAACCCTAACGGGAGAATTTGAGTTAACATTAATAAACCAAAAATATGTTAAAGGACAAATCATTATAGACTGGTTAGCTGACAATCCACTAGATGGAGGTGAACTGGTAGATCTAGAATTTTTTGATGAATGTGTATTCTTTGTCGAAACCAGACCCCCCATCTCTACATGTCTCTGGTATACTGATATCATCAATTTTATCATGGACCATATAGACCTGGAAAGTGCCACACCACACAAAGAAGGTGGTTACACATTATTTCCACTAAATATGTTCTTTTAGATCAAGTGTTCTATCATAGAGCTTTCGATGACATCCTTCTAAGATGCGTCGACATAGAAGAATCTAGGAGGATTATTCATGAATCCCACAGTGGGATATGTGGAGACCACTTCAGTGGTCATGCTACTACTTGCAAAATACATCAGATGGGCTATTTTTGGCCCACTCTCGAGTATGACGCAGTGGAATTCATACGTAAGTGCCTACAAATGTCAAGAATTCTCTCATGAGATTCACATGCCAGCACAATCCCTGCAACCAATACCAACTCCATGGCCTTTCTCCACTTGGGGTCTAGACTTGATAGGGAAATTCTCTCCCTCATCAACCAATGGCCATAATTTTATAATCACAGCCACGAAATATTTCACCAAATGGGTAGAGGCCATGCCTCTCACCACCATACCAGGTTCGATGATCGCCAAATTCATTTTGAACCAAATTATCTGTAGGTATGGTGTCCCACAAGTCATTATCTCTGATAATGGCACGTCCTTTAAAAAATACAAGGTTCATGAGCTATGTAGCAAGTTCAAAATAAACCATCACATAGCCTCTCTTTACTATCCTCAAGCCAATTATAGCCTGAAGCGGAAAAATAAAATGTTGAAAGCTATTCTCCTCAAAACGGTAAAAGAAAACAAATGAGATTGGCATTTAAAATTATATCCGGCCTTCTGGGCCCACCAAAACTCAATAAGAACACCAACAAGAGCAGCTCCTTTCTCATTGGTATTCGAAGCAGAAGAAATTCTCCCACTTGAGGTTGAAATACCCAGTCTCTACATCTCACTACAAGGGATTCTGGACGAGGAAGCTTATAGAGAGGCACACCTCTCCCAACTAGAAAGCCTAGACAAGGCCAGGTTAAACGATGAACAGCAACATAGATTCTATGCTGGCCGAATGTTCCGGTAGTATAACAAAAAGGTCTATGAGCAAGAAATATATGAAGGAGATCTAGTTCTAATACTAGATAACCAAATCGATAAGAAAATCAGCGAAGGAAGAAAGCTCTAACCCAAGTGGTTGGGCCTATATCGAGTCATGAAGGACTACGAAAATGGTGTGTATCTCTTGTGCACACTAGAACGTGAGGAATTTGGTGAAATTTTCAATTCCTTGCACCTTAAATGATTTTACGCATGAAGCATCAGCACTATTTGTATAATTATATCTACATTACATATTCATTTAGTTAGGTTCATTTTATTCACTCACTTTGTAAAACTTGGTGATCAAGGGACTTATTCTTAAGCAATTCATTACAAACTTCTGATGGTATTGACAGGAGCATTCAAATCATACTTCTTCATTTTTCATAACATCATTAACTGATCTAAAATCATTTCATCAATTAAAGCTAGATATGACAAAGTCTTAATGGTAGCCATACCAAGGCCTGCATGCTTGTTCTCACTTTTGGTTTCTTCCTAGGATAAGTGTCTTGCTTATGGTCTGTTCTAGAAGTTTCATGGTGTCACATCTATCTCGTATATATATATATATATATATATATATATATATATATCTCTTTGGAAATAAGAACATATTGGCATTTTGCTCAAGTAAGTCGAATATAGATCAAACAGAAAATTTTAATTTTACACATTTCCTTTCCCTACCAACCTTCAGTGTTGAGCTTGCGTCTCTTACTAGTGACATAGGGTTGGGAAAGGATGGGAATGCCCTTACTCGCTTGTGCCTTGTCCATGGTGATAAGCCCATGCTTCCTACTAGTAGCATGGGGCAAGGTGTAGGGGGTCCTCTTGACAGTAAACATTTGAAAGTCATAAGAAAATAGTTCAAAAAAACCTTTGAAATCTTGATTCAAAAACAAATGAATTAGATGTCCAAAATTCCAAGAGAGTTCAAAACCCTAAAAACCAGATTTCATCAACCAAGTGGCCATCTACGGATCTAAGTCTAGATAAACTACAAAGAAAGTTGAATTCTAAACTATGGAGTCACTTGAGTAAGATAGGTTTGTAGCATCCAAATTTGGTTCCGCCAACTCTTTGTCTATCTCCCATCATTACCATTTCAACACACCTCATAGCTTGTGCCCTTTCTAGCTCTCGATGGTGAGCCCTCGCATCTTACTAGTTGTGTGGAGTTAGAAGTGGGGCAAGTGCATCTACTCATCATACTAGTTCGTCATCACATTTTTTCAAAACAATATTAAGTACTGTAACATTTCTTATGAAAGATAAAGTTCAAGATCATAAGTTCATTTGCATCATCATACATCAGCATCACGAAACACAAAAAAAAAGCATTTGTGATATATGTTTTCCATTGCATAAATTCTGAAAAGCATATAAAAATAATTTTTTTATAAACATCTAGTATACATGTGAAAATGAATCACAAAACTCTAGGTAAAAAGAGATCTAGATCCAAAAAGAGATGAATATATATATATATATATATATAATCAGGTTTCATGTACAATGCCATCATGCACTAGGCATGGTAAAAACACTTAATGATCCCGTAAAATACAAAATGATCATATAAACAATCTAGCAAAGGTCACTAAAAAAAGAGCCAAGTGGCCTCTCAACCCCTATGAGATCCCTGAAAAGAAACATGACCACGTCTAGGACTTTAGATATGCTGGCACTCTAAGTGCACTGAGGGCTCACGGTCCCAAATAGTAGCTATAGTCTCACTATGAGAGCGGCTCCTCATCAGGCACTTTGCAGTCCTATACCCGACTAACTCGGTGCAGAGGGAAGTCACCATCTTGGCCACATGCTAGACAGGGGAAAATACATCACTATGCCTACTAGCTATTGAAGGCTCCCCTGCATCCATGGATAGCTTGGCACAAGTCTTCTCCATGGGGAGCATCAGGGTATCAGTACATACCTGGTGAATCAAGTCTCACCACTCATCAGCAATCTCTGCAAAAAAAGGAGAAAAAAAGTTAGAAAATAATCAAAAAATGAAACCAAGGATGAACAAAAGGAGAGATAGCAACTAAGACAATCCTAGCTAAAAAAAAATATTAAAGTGACAACTCACTCGGATCTCCAGGCCTCCAAGAGGGATCTCTAGGATCAACGCCAGCCATGGATGTCGCCACTGACTAATGTCCTCCTCCTATGTCTAGGGAAACATAGCGTCCTTCCACAAACTCATCCTCTCCACCTAAGTCCTGAGAAAGTAACTTCTCTAAGACTAGAGTCACCCTCTCTGTGCTCTACTCTTCCCTCTTTTCCTGTAACATCTCCTGAGTGTCATGCCACTCGGGATCACTATCCTCTCCCCCACCTGACTAATTCAAGGCAAAAAATCATGTGTTCTGGGGGTCCTCCTCGGAAATTTTCTAACTGCCCTATCCAAGAACTCCTCAGAGCTCAGATTCTATATCAAAAGGGTGAAAAATTTGCAAAAAACAAGCTTGGTAGGACCAGAGGCAATCCAATCGTGAAAAATGGCTGAGGATTCACTAGTTCTCACAGCAGTCGGGACAGTGTAGGACCGTCGGGGCTGCGGATCGGCCCGAAAAGCTTCCAGGCGGTAACAACAGTCGCAGCTCCTGGACAATTGGGCCACCCATGAGGACTCCGGAAGGCTGATCTGAAGGCCCGAACTAGCCACTGGAAAAAGTGAAATCGACGTAACTCACCGTGCACAACAAACTGAGGGACTCAATCAAAGGGCCGTGAGGACGCGAACCATTCCGAATCGTCCGAAAATCCAGAACTTTCACACTGTAGGACAGTTGGAAATCAGAGGGACGTGAGGGATGTCGGAGAGCCCGACAGGACCCTGACCATGGCCTAACCAGATCATGGCCACGTGTCATCGGCTCGAAAGTAGGGATCAGGGAAGCCCGAATCGGGCTGGATTGGAATGCTTTTTGTCACCAGACGGTCTCTGGACAGCTAGCGGGCCTTAGGGACGCGAGGGATCTGCGGGAAGCCGGCTAGGCCCGCGGACAAATCAGGAAACGATCACGTGCTCACAAGGGACCCAAGCGTCTATGAAGTTCAAAGGTCGAAAGGTTTGAAGGGTCAACTGCCGAGCCAATCAGAACAGGACCACCCTGTCCAAGTCGTGAGAGGTGGTCCCAAGTATATCGGAGCTCCCCAAGCATAGATCTGACCATGTGCCTCAAAATTTGACATGATGGGGGGTCTAAAAGCAAAGGTCAATGTATCCCGCGCCCCTGTCGACCAATCAATCTCGATGCCACGTGATTCCAATAGTGGCGGGGCTGCGGGGGGAAAGTGGAATTTTTTCCAAGCCAAGAATTAAAAAAGGTCAAATTTCAAGGGAAAACCCACTTCTTCAAGGGACCAGTGAGAGAGAATTACATCATCCCATATCAGTGGCCCGACTACGTGTCGTCTAGGTGGCGGAGCGCGGAAAAAATTGTCAGGAAATCCGTGTATTTGCCTGTTTCATGCCCTAAATCTTGTATGGATCGCCATATCTTTCGATCCAGAGCTACGGATTTGCACATTCTTTATATCATTGGATAATCTTAGTGAAAATTCATCTACTATGTAAATGTAAATGGGGTCAATCTTGAATTTTGGTTCAGTCTGTGAGTAAGTTAGAAAGTTAAGAATACGGCTCTGACACATGTAGTCATGGCCAGAAGTGATTATATTCAGCGACCAGATTTAATGCAGAATGGGTCGCACTGGTCCTCCAAATTGAAGTCAAATGTTGTTGCAGGGTATGGGTATTGTACAGGTCCTCCTATGCTGATTTAATGCATTTGAAATAGTCAATTAATGAAAATATAATATCCCACGTTGTTGATTACATTTTCTCTCTCCTGGGCTCAACTCATTGCAATAAAAAAGCCAGATTTGGCTCATTGTATCTGGGGAACACTTTTGGGCATAGCAACTTCTTCATTTGGTACCTTCAGCAAGTTAAATTTGTCTGCGAAGAATCAGACCTCTTCAAATACTATAACAGTTTTTACGCTCTCTGAGGTTGTAATGCATGGTTTTGACATGTGGAACGATCTATTATACAGGAAGCTACTGTAGAAATGGGTTCAGTCAATCCTTTGTTCGTATTATTTGCTTCATTTCAGATCCTAAATTATATCTTATACAGCACATGTGTATGTTTGTGTTGCAATATTTGGTTTAAGTCTATTTGCTTGACAATCAAATGTTCACCACTCCTTTGGTGCATTACCACCTTTAGTTAGTTTTGGATATTTTGCATTTCAGATCCCTGGATAGACCATTAGATAAATTTAGAGTAGGATTGAAGATCTCCATACCTTTGTAGTTGTGCAAAATATCAGATGCAGTTAATGATTAGAGGAGTCTATGGAGGATACCAGCCTCTAATCTGGAGATTCACTCTCTCAGATTTCACAAGTCCCACACTTGGAGAGATGAGTTTCCATAGTTGTGCAAATCACAACTGGATTCTAGAGTGATCAACCTATGAAGCCTGATCTGCACCTAAGTGAATGTTACTGGAGCATGCAGGCAACATCACCCTCTTGGTGCTCATGCTCTTCGACTCTCATCCTGTAAGATCTGCCTAAGTTTCATGCCACTCGGGATTGCATATCAGCTGTTCCCCACCTGATTCACTGATCTCCATGTCCTCAGTCTCCTCCTTCGTGCTCTCCCCCTGTGAACTGCCTCAGACTTGCAGAGATCCTATTATCAATAAGTGGAAATCGTCACTAATGTGGGCAGGTCCGGTGGTAATCTGAAGTAAAGTTTCCTGAGGAGCAATGGCTCTCCATTTCGAGCGCGTACCACCCTTTTTCTATGTATGTATGAGCAACATATTTCAGTAGAATTTCCTATGTTATTCCCTGCAGTGAGATAGTGATGAGAGTTGTTGATACTACTGCATCATCATGATATTGTGGTTGTTAGTTATCCAAAAAAACTATCCAGAGGTTGTTGGTACTGTCCTCAAAAACCATATGTTGTGTGGTTGTTGGTTAACCACTTGGAAAACCATCCAGAGGTTGTTGGTATTGTCCTTGAAACCATCCAGATCATGAGCATGCTACGTAGCGGCACGTTGCAGTACAAAGCAGGTTTTCCCATGTTCGCACTAAGGGGGGGAATGTTAGGAAATATATATTAGTGCTCCATTTGTATGGGTGAATAATAATTACATGTGTAATTATTATTATGATAAATTAGTGAAAGTACATTTACTATGTAAATGTAAATAGTAAATGTAAAATGTGGTTAGTATGTGGTAAGTTAGTAAGTTAGAATAATAAAACAATTAGTATTGTTTTATTATTATATTGGTGAGAGGTTGAAACCATATGGGTGTATGGTTGTATATGAAGACAAATGTTGTTGTAAGGATTGTTATTTTACATCTCCTATATAATGGAGTGTATTGAAATAGTGAATTAATGAAAATATAATATAGAGTTGTTGATTTCAATTATTGTCTATGTATCTATTTCATGGATTCTTTGTATTAGATCAGATTAATTTCTACATGAATACTACTGTATCAAATGAAAGTCTCCTCCTAATAGTCGGGACTCCCAAAATGTGGTAGACATCCTCTAAGGTGATATTCCACTCACCCTTAACACCTAGAAATCAGAAAGTGTTCCGATTTGCATCTCAGTAAGAAAATAAGTCACATAATATGTGACTGGCAGGTGTAACATGGGGGACCCATGTGATCCTCAATATACCTATCCTCTGAAGTGTATCCTGCTCATCCTGAGAAAGTGCATCTAGCACTGCTAGAAGCCAATCACTCTCTCTCTCTCTCTCTCGACTCCATCTAATGTACTCTTCCTTCTTCTGCAAGGCACACAAAAACATGCAAAAAGGATAAAGTTAGTATCAAATTTTTATTAAAAAATTGTTAAAGCAGGTAAGAATGATAGAAATGTAAAAATAAACTCAAATTAATGTTTTTTTGGCATTCTGGAGAGAATCGCCGCCCTGAGCAAGGCGGTAGTTCCGTAACCGCCGCCTTGGAAGGTGGAAGTTCTGTCCCGCATTTAAAAATGGGTCACATTCCCTAAACTACTCAAAAATGCTAAAAAACAACCATTTCATCTAAAACAAAAGCCTACCTATTAGGTGCCCCCATAAGAGATACATTTAAAATTGACATTTCTAAAAATAACCCCCCCATGACAAAGTTCTCATCATTTTTACATATTAGCTGTAAAAACATTAAATCAAGAAGAACTAACTTGAGATCTCACGGGTCGGGGATCTACTCGCAGAGGCATGATTGCTATCTTGATGTGAATGTTTTGACTATATTCTCATTGAAAACCATCATCGTGGGTCCCTGAGCTCAAAAACTATCAAATCAACATGTGCAAATGAATAGGAAAATGGTCCCATTTTATATATATAGTGTTTTGATGCATTTTCGAGTGCCCCTTTCGCAGGTTTAGAGTGCCAATGGAGGTAAGTTCTCATCCCTGCACAAATGGCATGTCCTCATCTCATACTAATTTAGTATTTATTTATCTATTTGCACTTGAGTCTTCTTTCCATTTTGCAGGTAGTAGGAACTTGGATGGCGACATTTTGACACATAGGTGTGTTAGGTATAATCTCTAGCTTCCCATTTTGGGACCACCGTACTCGTACCCACCGTTTTATGCCTCTTCATGGCTAAAACACTTCTCTGAGGGGGAAATATGTACATACCCAAAATTGAAGGGTACTATACCACTGGAAGAATGTTACACATGCCCCAATGATGATCCAGATCACCTCTCAAGGTGTTTGGGATCCATAGAAGCTTGTGAAGTATATGTTAGCATCTCAAACACATTTTCATGTTCCTCATGCTTTGTTTTATTCCTCTGCCCTTTGTTTCTTAGCATTTTGACCTTTAGTGATGAAACCACCACCCTGGCAGGGCGGCAGTCTTATAACCGCCACCCTAATCGGGGTGGTAGTCCTGTAACCGCCACCCTGCTCAGGGTAGCGGTCCTTCACGCATTTTCCAGCATGTTCTTTCGATCACAACTAGCGTAATTTTCAACTTTCACCAGCTTTTCTCCACCGCCTTGGCTCGTATTAATGTTTTAAGTCCCCTGGAATAGTGTTTCTCCATTGTTTAATGGTAAAAGAGTTCTAATTGGAATCACCTTTGAGTGAATGTGAAATCTATAGATAGCCAGCTTGTTTTCAAGCAAATGGCCCCTCGAAATTGCGTCTCAACTTCTCATTTTCCATTTTTTAGTCTGTCAATTTTTTGTTTAGAACTCATTTTGTTTCATGTTTCCATCCATGCTAGTTTTTGCTTTTGTTTTAATAAGCCATTCAATCTTCTTGCTTCAGTCTTGTTCATTGCTATCCATAAAAAATAATTTAGAGCAGAGTAGTGTCAGTTATAGATTACATCCATTAGAGTTTCAGGTTGTGTTCTTCACAGAAGGAAGATTCTAGAATCTCTCGGTACACTTGTGTTGTATTCCCGTAATAAATCCCACTAGGAATTGCATATGCCAAGCTCTATCTCTTGCATTGTCCCTCTCCTACTCGCATTATATTCGGTCTATATCCAAAGCTTCTATTGTTCAAATACCTTCTTCTATTGATGCTATCATATACACGCTCTTCTGGATTCACAAGAACACAAAGGAACGAGGAGATCATTCTAAGGGGACAAAGTCATACACTACTAGATTTGCCACTATTCTACAAATTCCAGGTTTTATCTGTCAAAGTTCTAGTTAAAATATATCAAATAGAGTAGTGAAATATTTCATTTTAGTTAAGTTTCATTCTCGATATTGCCAGGGAAGCGGTGGGGATTGATATTTTTTGAGAAACTATGATTCATTCCTCACTTTTGAGGTAGGATAGAGAATCTTTCAATTAAGTTAACCATCTATCTAGTTATTTAGGATAAAACTCACAACTGCACATGCAAGTAGCTACACTGGGCTACCTTGTTTGTTTTAATTTTGTTATTAGATTAGTTGTCATTTTTTGAATATATTAGATTAGTTTCTCTTTCAATTCCATTCAAAATCTTATCAAAAATACAAAATAGAAGAGCATATATGTATATGTGTGTGTGTGTGTGTGTGTGTGTGTGTGTGTGTGTGTGTGTGTGTGTGTGTTGTAGATATATCTTGCATAGTTAGTTTATTTCATTTCAGTTAGGCTTATATTGATCTTGTATGACAATCATGGGACCTAGAGAGCCCAGGGAATACGTTTTTGAGCCAATCATGCCTCAACCAAATATTGTTGCAGCATTAATTGATATAGACCAAAATCTTAGAATTCAGGTCTTCCGAACAACAACAAACCTACAAGAAATCAGCTCACAGTTAAGGGGATTAAACATAGAATATGACAAAGCACACACATTCTGGTCAAATTAGACAAATTATAGACTACCTTGATAGATATCCGTATGAATGTAGAAGGAATTGAAAGACAGCAAACATTTAGTTATGATCCAATAGTCCCACATCCAGATGCGGGAGACCTCCTTGTTGATATAGACACTAGCTTACGTATCCAAGTTGCCAGAACACTTGTTAGGTACTATGAAAAAATAATGTAACTTCTAGTTCTAAACGTAGAGGCCGAAAAGGCATACGACTACTGGATACTCAGAATTAGGAAATGGTTCTTCACATGACCATAGGAGGTCCACAACAACCAAGAGCTTATGGTTGTGATCCACAGGTCCCACAACCCAACCGGCCTACAAATCAATCCAATGTTGACGCTAGTTTATGAAAATTAGTGTTTATATCCTCTCCACTCCCACCAGACATTATCACACAACTATCATTATTAAACGTATCAGCTAATCAAGCTAAATATTTTTGGACTAGACCAAAGAATCGTCCATAAAACACCAAAATATCCACTACATATTTAGCCATTCCATTTTTATGACCTTGTCAGGAAATATATACGAAGCACCCACAATTCATCTTCCACGTATTCCACAACCCATAGATCAGATAATGACAGAGCTCGATATTGATTAGAGCCTTTGAGAAGCTATCCTCACCGAATGATCTATCACACTGGTTCAGGTTAGGAGGGCCTTCTTTTCTTTATATTCGCAAATCCTGCCATTGCGTGTTGAAAACATAAGATTACCCAACTAGCTTATCTGTACCCCAGATGTATTCCATCCCCACCGGCTATCTTGGCATGACCTCGGGAGCTCGGGTGTGAGGAAGAGTTACTTGTAGATTCCCATTCTCGCATGTCACTTTTCCATCGTACAGTGATCTTTCATTTTCCATTGGAAAAGAAAAATTAAGTATGTCTCTTATAAATTTAAGAAAATACTTTTACAAAATTGAAAATATGTCACTTAATTGAATAGGATAAAATTTAATTATTTTTTTCAACTTAGAATTAGAAGTGGGGGAGAAGAAAGAGGGAGAAGTAAAGAATAAGCGGGATGTTGACATTTTTTATGCATAACTTATTGACTCATGCTTTCTGCTCTCGTTCATTTCATTCTTGTTTGAATTGAGTTATCACATCCATCAACTTATCCACCTCTAGAATTCTCACATACCCTAACACTTTGATTCATGTGCCTAGAACATCCCTAATATTTTTAGACTGATTGAGCCAAACTTCATGATCTATTACTATTACAGAAATATAACTTTTGATTTTGTCCATGGACTCAAAATTGTCTTCATTGAAGGAAAGAGAATGAAATGATGAGATCTTCTGATGATGATTCCTTAGTGAGAAGAAGGAAATCAAGTCTTTGAACGTAATGATAAACATTGTTCAATATCTCTAAAGCATTTTTCATGTACGAGTTCAACTCGTAGATTGAAATCTTGAGTATTGCATATCTGGCATCCATGATATGGATCCAAACTTGAGACAAGTTTTCTGCAGTGTATTCAAACACGTTATTATGCATGAGGGTATGAGAGTCAAAGGAAATAATCTTGGACACTGGTGAGAATATCTCATCTAAATAATTTACCTCTTTTAGAAAATACTACTTTCCTTTTCTAACTTCTGAAAGTGTTGCAAGAACATATTTGATGAATGAGATGACTTCTGGAAATAATGCCTTTCTTTTCTTTATGATTTTCTCAACCCATTTCTTGCTATATTTCCCCTACATAATGTAACCTTGTGCTTTCTTTATTTCCTTGGGATCAATACTGCTGATTGGAGGAATATCTTCAATCAGAAGAGAACATCTTGATTTAGGCCCCGAGAAGGGTTGAATGTATGCATTGATATATTTTAATTTTTTCTCAAAATGCATAATGGTTTGCTTATATTATTCATTACAAAAGAGAATACATGAAGATGATTCCTTGAATTGAATAGAGTTACCATTGTGTGAGGCTTGACCCAATGAGATTTCGGTCAACTCATATTCCGTCATATTCATGTCTTTAATGGGATTTTCCTTCTTAGGATTTTAAAATTTCAACATACTAATTACCTAACGTCCCATTAAAGAATAAATATTTTTTCTAATCTCTCTTTATTTTTTTGGGCTTTCATATCTCTAAGATTTCTTTGAGGCTTAGCACGATAATGTTTTTTTTTTTCCTTGGCTCACTACTAATCATTTATAGAATCCATGGGAATGGCTCATCAGGTGTTGACATGATGTTTTCTACTATATCATTATCAAGATAATATTATAAAAAATTTCCCCATTTCCACGAGGAAGCTCTGACCTTTGGGGAGACATGATTGGACACTTGAATTTTCTGTAATAAATCACTTTTCCTTGATAGTTATAACCAACTCACTTTGAATAATTCTCCCAGCTCACTATGTCTTACTTAGCTCATTTAGCTCACTTAGTTGACTCACCAGGGAAATGAAAATGTCTCTAACTTGATTGACAAGTTAGGATGACTCCTTTAGTTTTAATTTCAAATAATACCTTGACCCTCTCTTTTATCAGCATGATGCTTTCTACTTCTAGGTATTGTTCCTTGTGATGTTTGGCTTTTCTTTTTTACACTACCATGAACAAAGTGATGCCTTTGGATCCCTATGAAGGATGAATTTTCTTGTTTTATCTATGCCACTGTCACTCATGCATGTGAATATTTTTTGAAGAACAAAGGTGAATGGGGATGGAAACAACTTCAACTTCTGGAACTTAGCATCAGGATTTACTATTTTTAGAAAATCTCCTTTTTTCACTTTTTTCAACTTTTTCATCTCCGGTCACTGTTCTCGTTCCTTTAGATGTTCCTCGTATATACTCCTCTTGAAGAATCCTTCCCTTTATGAAAATTTTCTATTTATATTAAGTGCTCATGTAAAGACTTACATTTTTTGGAAAGTGGCTTTCCTGACCTCATATTTCAATGAAACCAACTTTTTTGAGATGGTTTTTTTCTCTTTATCTCACATATAATTTTTTTATCTCAAATAGATCTCTAGAACAATGGGAAATAACATTTTATAAAAAGAGGGCATGAAAACAATGGTTTCTTCACCATAAAAAATATAGGGGATCATTCAAAATTCCATCACTTTCTCTTTGAGAGTGTTTGAAAATGAGGAATATTATAAAAAATACCACCTCAATCCGTGCAACAGTTTATTAGATATGAATTTTTTCAATCCAGGGCACGAAGTCAATCAAGTGAAAAAATGAGCATGAAGCTTGGAAAAATGTAATTTTTGTGAGATGTATATTTTCTGAAATTATAGAAATAGGGAGAATGAAATGGGAGAGAAAAAATGGGTCCAATAAATCTTGGAAAAAAACCACCAGAGTTCCAGGATGATTTGGAGCAAAAGTGGGGGGAAGTCAAAAACGGCTAAGTGTTGGTATTTATAGGCACAAAAGAGAGAGAGGAAGGGGGAGTGCATTTGTTTTTCCCCCTTATCCCCCTAGAATGGGATAGATGGACACCAAAATTTCACCTTATCCATGGGATGAAAAGTGGCATACATGCACATGCTTAGGGGATTACGAAAAGAGCTTAGTTTGAGCACGTGGGAGCTAGTTTCTAGGCACATGAGGAACCTGGACAGAGCATGGTGGGGAAGAAATATTTTACTACCCCCTTGTCTCCTTGTACTAAGATGAAGGGACACCAAAAATTTGCATTATTCTAGTGATGACAAGTGTCAATCATGCGTGAGCTGGAGCGGGGGATAGAAATTTGGCGAAAGGTGCTTATCGGAACCTCCCAGGGTCATGTCGTGGGTCCATGACGCTTAAGGTGGGGGGCACATTTTTTTTCCCTCATTTTCTCCTTGGAAATTGATTGAGGATACAAAATATTTTCATTAGCCTCATGGTGGCAAGAGTCACTGAAAATATTCGCTAAGGACGAAGCTTTCTCCTTCAAGAAGAGATTAAAAATGACAGTGTTGGAGCTCCCGAATGACTTTTTAAGAACTTATTTATATGATTTTGATTGCAAAAAAAAATTTAGAGAAGGATAGTATTTTTATCAAGGTCTGATTCAGCTTGAAATCTCCACAAAAATATCCATTTACATCAAGGTTTATAGTTTTTCTTGTGAAAAAATGAATTATGGAAAGAAATGCAAGGGTATTGTGAAAAATATGAGATTACCACCATGTAGGGAGTTGAATTGATTTAAATTGATTTTTTTTACCCCCAAATCCTTCTAGATTTCCCAGAATCATCTCTTGAATCTCAGGTGCTTTTTCATAGTATAAGCTCCTTTGGCCTCAAAAACTTGCTTTTGTTGAACTTGCTCCTAAACCTCCAAATCTTTCCAAAATCTTCCTAAATAACTTACACAATGATATTATATCATGAATAAACCTCCCTGATGAATTTATAAATTCCAATATTCTCTAGATAATATTCTCCTACCTTAACAAGGCCAAAAAAATCCATTCCCAAGCATGCCGAAAGATCTATCTCGAAACATATTGTCTCAGAAAAATCACATGTGTTTTCTTTCCTCTTTCTAACACTCGAAAATGGTTAGAACAACACATATAGACACTAAACGGATGGGGATCAGCTTGGAATAGGGGAGGAACTGACCTAAGAGAGTTTATGGGAAGGTTTACAATCAAAATTTTGACACTAGGGTCTGTTTTCATGCTTAAAAATTGGAAATTTTCATGTTGCACATTTGCATGACAACATTTTAATAGACATCTTTTACAAATACCAAAAAACTCTAGAAAATTTCCTTTTAAGGTGGGTACCACATGTTGGAAAATACCTCATTGGAAATCTAGATAATTCCTTTATAACCTCTAATCATCACTTTTGTAAAACCAATCAATTATGGCTTGGTACAATCAATTTCCTCCAAGTCACTATTGACCTAGGGTTTAACTAGGGTTTCAAACCACTTTACCTTATTAACATTTTTTCATAAAAACTTGACAATAAAACCTCCTCATTATTTTTTTAAAAAACTCTCATATCAGTGTAAAAACATCCCCCGAAACCTTGGGGTCCCATGCAAAGCACAAAATTCACAACGAGCATCTAAAGTTTCTAATTCGAGCTAGTGTTGCCTTCTTCAAAACCTGGTTTTACCAAAAACTTCATATCTTGAAATTTATTCATAATGTTGACATGAAACATTTTAGTTAGTGTCATAAAAATATCCTATAATTAAAAAAACTTTCCATCTATCTCAAATATTTCTGAACTCTCTAGCCATGGTGACTTACCTGTGTTATTATGCCTTGTCTTTACCTTCTTGTTTCCTAAGGACCATGAAACATCACTAAACCTCTTATAATTGACCCAATAATCATTTTAAAATTCATACATAGTGTCACCATACTGATCCCATTCTTAACCATGACTTCCTTTCTCCAAAACACATACCTCTAACTCATTCTACATTTTCTAGGACTAGGAATAGGCCTTGACTGACCTATTCACACCATGACTATTCATGAATTGACCATGTTGACAAAATGTAGACACATATAAACCTCTAACACACCTCTTGGACCATGATGGAACTCATACAAACCATCCATGCTTGCACCATGCTTGAAACCATACCTAGACACCATGACAACTTGACCAAATCTTGACACTACCAGTCAACCTTCAGAATTGACACTAAAAAGACACCTCATGAAGACTGATATGACACCTACACACCATTTTTCATCAATGTATTTAACATCAATGACAACACTAAGAAAAAATGGCCAACAAAGCATCTAATTTTTTTTAGTTATATTTTAATCATACAAACTAACAAAAATAAGATATACAAGGTATGTCTGAGTTGGTTGTGCAATTGATCCAACATTCAAAGAGAAACAAATAGCTTATTTTAGACTTCCCATTACTCAAATATAAAGGTGAACATGTTGAGAGTATTTTCCTGAGTTTGATCCTAATTTCCATCTTGAAGGTCACATCAAAGATCCAACAACTGAACCATTAAATCTCGTTCTCCCTTAAAGAAGAAGAAAGAGAAGAAGAAAAACTTGAGGAAGAAGAAGATATAATGGCTACACCCATGTCTTTTGGATAGAACACATGCCAATTTTACTTGAACCCTTCATTACATGACCTATCAAAGGGATCTAGTAAAAACTTTTCTGAATTTCCAACGAGATGGAAAATAACATCCTATTGATCATAGCGCAACATTCATAATAGCTTGTGGGGTATTGGGAGTGGAGTATGTATATGTTTCAGTCCTCATGTTCATGAAATCGCTACATGATGCTGCTATAAATTATTTCAACGACCTACAAAGAAGATGAATCATAAATTAGGCATGTATGAAATATAAATTTGAATATAGATTTAAACCACCTGAAGATGTCTATGCTCTCCTCACCCAGTGGTCTCAATTGAAGAAATATTCCTATGAACCTATGAGAAAATTTGTAGAAAAAATTAATAGAATTCTCTACAAAATATTAGAAGCCTCCATACCTACTGAAGATAACCTGCTAAGTTTCTTCACCAATGCACAATTTCCAAAAGTTGGTTTGATGCTAAGAAGAACCCATCCTGCCACCTTAGATGAATCAAAGACACTTGCAGTTGATGTAGAAGATTATTTGATAATGTCTAGGGAAATCAAGAAGGTCCCAATTAAGTAAAATCTCAGAGTTCAAATTCTAGAGCCATGAACTCATTATTACAAAAATTGGCTAATTATGTTTTTTCTCTCAAAAAGGAAGTGGCTCAGACTTCCATGTAAAAGTATATTCCCATAAATAACTTCTCGAATAAATATAAAATTGGTCCTCCAACTCATTTGATTTATCTTGAAGCCTCTCCCATGAACACAACATGTGGGACCTAGTTAGATGGAGAAAGTGAAGAAGAAGCAAGTTCGGAAAGTGAAGAAGAAAAAGGTGAGCTACTAATAGAATATTTTGGATCTACAAAGGTAGGTTTTTGTGAGTATTAATCCTCTTCATATAATAAATGTGATGACCCTGTGGCAGATATGAGAAACCATTCTTGTGTTGTTTTCACTCGATTGAATATTCTTTAGAAGGACAAGTCCTCCAAGCATAAAGATAAAGAGAGAGAAGATCTTGAACTGGTGAATCTACTTCTAGAAAATATCATTAAAAAAGAGAGGATTTCCACTCCCCCCATATTTAGAGTTTGTGAAGAATAATCCTGGAGCTTTGACCCATCGTAAGGCATCCTCCAAGAAAGGTAAATCAAACATTTCCACAAATGATGTTTCTACTTCAATATGTAATAAGAATGATGAGAAATCAGCAAGTACATCATATAAATCAAGTCAATCCAATGTTCCCCATTATCCTAAAAACCCTTCTTCAAATTTTAGTCTCATCAACCATGTCAAAAAGGATAAGGTCCATATCTCAAATTATGAATACTTACAAACCAATCCTAAGAAGTTTAAGAAACTTGTTAAGTTCATCAAGGGTGGAAGCTCCAAGTCCAAAGTTTCATCCTCTTCAAAAGTATCCTCCAATTCCAAAGGTTTGTTCCATGCTCCCAAGCTTAGCCCAAGAAAAAACCTCTTAGAATTGACTTCTTCCACCACGAGTAAGATCAAACACTTCTATATTTTGTTGTTGATAAATGGATATCGTCTGAACAACTATATCATCGATTTCGGTGCCTAAAATAATTTCATTCCCGTTAAGGTTTCTTAAGCCCTCGGTTTGAGTCTCTCTTGGGCATTTTGTCATTGATATTCAATGGAAACCAAAGAGGTTCCACTTATCTAGAGAATTAAATATGTAGTGATGGCCTTTACGGCTTATCTGGAGAAATGTGTGAAGGTAAAAATCCTAGTAGCTAGCATGCTAGCTACATATGGAACGTTCCTCAGCATAAGCTTTTGTCGTGAGATGAGAGGGGAAATTCAAATGGACCAGTCTTCTACATTAGTACCAGTCAAGGTTGAGATGAAGAAACTCCTTCCATATCTTAAGATTATGTATACAATGCATAATTCAGATGACCACATGGCTAACATCCTCTTTCAAAGTAGAGAGTTAGGAAACGCTTCATTTGAGGAGTCATAGAAAGTTCCATATGTTAGCATGTTGTGTTCTAGGTGTTTTCATTGATGTAAAATCCCATTAATGACCAATACAATGATGAAGTGGAGTCATAGGATTCATTATGATTGTGACATGGAGTTTCAGGTGTGTTCTTGGTGGTATGAGTTGATTCAGTGAGATTGGCATGTTCTAACAAGCTTAGTCAATTGACCTAGCTAGCCTAGGTGATGGTGTATGATGGTTGAAGCTTCTTGATAGATTGAGGAGAATTTTATAGGAATTTAAATAATTTTTATATATTTTATAGTCACTCACATAATTTTCAAGGTGTAGGTATAGGTTGAAGACCCAGTTTCAGGTGCTTATCTAGACCAGGTCTAAATGCTAGGAGGCCTGAGGAAGAGTTTTGGATCCATGTGAGCTTATGGATGCATGCAAATAGTTTTTTCATTATGTACTAAGGATTTTAGTACTTTTTGGAGAGATTTCATGATGATTTTCAATGTTGGTTCAGTTGACCCTAGCCTAAACCATGTAAAACCCCAAGGGCTAGTCATGCAAATGAGATGAGCTAAGAATATGCAGAATTGTTTGAGATATTATGATGATTTTATATGATACACAGAGGTTTACTAGAGGTTTGAGAAAATGTTTGAGTCATTATGAAGAGGATTTTTCAAGATAAGTTAGTTTTGGTGAAATAACGTCAAGAAGAAGGTCATTTCCAACTCGAATTACACCTTTTGATGCTCACCCTGAATTGTGTTCTTTCCATGGGAAATTTTGTATTTTTGGTATGTTTATAAATTAATTTTATAAGGTTTCACAAAAATAATTAGGTCATTTCATCATCACATTTTTTATGAACGAATGTCAAGAAGGTAAACAACTTTTTATGTGCTTGAAACCCTATCTTAAAAGGGGTAGGAGAGATATTGATGCTACGTTCCTAGAATGGATTTCTAGTGTAATTATAATGATTAGATCATGTATATGACTCCTCCATGTTTCCAAAAATTTATAAGCATCATCTATAATTCATCAGCATCCTCCATGTTTGCAAAAATTTATAAGCATCATCCATAATTCATATAGTTGTAATTAGCTTGTTTGTTGCAAGATGAGTGGTTTTAGACATGACCAACCTATATGGGTCATATGTGAATGTTTTAATGAAAATTTTTGGATTTTTTTAAGTTTAATTTTTCTAACAAAATTAGGTAAACTTACTTGGTGTGTGTTTGAATCAAGAGAAGGGTATAAAGTGTGTGTTTGAATTCAAATTTGCACTAGTTGAGCAAGAGGGAAAAATACCTATGTGATTATGTGTTGTAGGTACCAAGGAATGTTTTGAGAGATGAAAGAGTGTATTTTAGGTTGAATAATGTTGGAAATAGTATTTTTAATAGGTGTAAATAAATAGAAGTGAGAGATAGAGAAAATTGGAAAAGCTAGGTTTTGAAGAAGGGTTTGAAGGTGTGTGAGATGAATAGGTGATCTCAATCAGTTATGGTAAAAACAAAGACATTAATTATCTTATTCAAATGTGTATGAGTGGGATCTTGATCATCTAAGGTGTTTTTAGCCTCCTTGTGTAATTGGTGTTTCACTAAACCAGGGGTTGGTACTCCTTATAAAGTTGGTGCTTGTACACCGAAAAAGCGACAAGCGAGCATGGGAATCTACAGGTAACTCTTCCGCGTACCCGACCTCTCGAGGTCATGCTGATACAGCCGGTGGGGATGGAATATGCATGGGATGCAAATGAACTAGTTAGGCAATCTAATGTCTTCGACATGCACTAATGTAATTTGTGAATCTAAGGCAAAGAAGGCCCTTCTAACTTGGACTGGTGTGATAGATCGATCAGCAAGGATGACTGCTCGAAGGCTCCAATCAATATCGAGTTTTGGCATGATTCGATCTATGGGTTGTGGAATACATGGAAAATGACCTGGGATGGTTTCGTGTATATCTCCAGATAAGGTCATATGGTGGGTAATGAATACAATTGACTCTACGGATGATTCTCTGGCCTAGTCCAGAATTCTCTAGCTTTATTAGCCGCTATATCTAGTAAGGACAATTGTTCGATGATGATGGGTGGAAGTCGAGTGGACTGGAATACTAATGTGCATAGGCCAGTGTCTATATCTGATTGACTTATGGATTCGTTAGGTTGCGGGATTTGTGGATCAAAACCGTAGACTCTTGGTTGTTGCAGTCCTGCTATGGTCATGTACGAAATCAAGTCCTAATCCCTAGTATCCAGTAATCATATGCTTTCTCAGCTTCTATGTTTAGACTTAATAACTGCATGATTTTCTCGAAATACCTCACAGGCATTCGTGTAACCTGGATTCTTAAACTAGTATCTATGTCTGTGAGAATTTCTCCTGCATCTGGTTGTGGGACCAAAGGATCACAACCAAAGGTTTGTTCTCTTTCGAACCCTTCTATAGTCATGTGAATGTTTGCCTAGGGTAATCTGTAGTTCGGTTGATTTGACCAAAACGTGTGTGCTTGGTCGTCTTCTATATTTAACCCTCTCAACTGAGAGCTGATCAGTTGTAAATCTATTGTTGTTTGGAAGACTTGTATTCTAAGGTTCTGGTCTATGTCAACTATTGTTGTGATGAGGTTAGGCTGAGGCATGATTGGCTCAAATACGTGTTCCCTGGGCTCCCTAGGTCCCGTGATTGTCATACAAAACAAAATTTAAATCTAACTGTAGTAAAGCAAATTCTTACTATGTGGAATAAATCTAAAACATATGTAGCTTCCATTTCTCTACGAGACTTTCTAAGAATTTAAGAAAAGTAGCTATTTATACGTATCTAGAAACAAATAAATAACAATTTAAAACAAACAAGATAACCGAGTGTAGTTATTTGCCTGTGCAATTTGTAGATTTATTCTAAACAAATAAAATAGCTCATCTAATCTATCTGCAAGATTCTCAATCCTACCTCAGAAGTGAGGAGTGAATCATAGTTTCTCAGAAACTATCAATCCTCACAGCTTCCCTGGTAATATAGGGAATATAATTTACTGAAATGAAGCAATTATCTACTCTATTTGATATGATTATAACTAGAACTTTGAAAGCTAGAACCTGGATTCCACATAACAGTGGCGAATCCGATGGTGTGTGTGATCTTGTCCCCTCAGCGTGATCTCCTCGTTCTTTCGTATTCACGCGAATCCAGAAAAGCGTGTAATGCTAGCATCAACAGAAGTAGATATTGGGATAAAGGTAGCTCAGAATGCAGACTGAATATAATGCGAGTAGGAGAGGGATAGCGCAAGAGTACAGAGCTTGGCTTATGCAATTCCTAGCGGGATTTACTGCGAGTCATGCAACATAAAGCATCCAGAACCTGAAACTATCCTGTTTGAAGAGAAAAACCTGCAACTTTAATGGCTTCCTAAGCTATTCTACTCCAATGGATTTGGTGAAATAATAGTACTGCGTGCACAAGATGGGTATGTGGCTTACCAATAGCTGAACAATGCTAACTAAGCATGCAAGGAATTAAAACTATGGCTTCTAAACAGAATAAAAGACTGAACTATGAAAATCAGAGCATAAAAGTGAATGAGGGGAAGACCATTTGCTTGTGCACAAACCATTTATTTATAGCTTTTCATTCACCCAAAGATCAAAACCAAACTGAACTCTAAAACAATAAACATTGGCCAAACACTATTCCAGGGGACCAAAGACATAAATGCAAGCCTAAGTCGGCAAGGAAAGCTGGTGAAAACGTTGATTTTTATGTGAGTCACGTTAAAACGCTTTTTGGAAAACACGTAAAGGACCACCGCTCTAAGCAGGGCGGTGGTTACAGGGGCAGTGGTCCTCATCACTGAAGAGCAAAAGGCCAAGAAAAGAGAGGAAAAAGGAAAAAAAAAGGACGTGGGGGCTAAGCGGGGCATGTGGGATGTTAACACACACTCGGAGAGCTTTTCCTGAATCCCAAACACCTTGCGAGGAGACCTGTATCATCATTGGGGCACTTGTCACATTGTTCCGGCAGTACAGTACCTTACAATTTTGGGTACGTACATATTGCCCCCTTGGAGAAATTTTTTAGCCATGAAGAGGTGTAAAATGGTGGGTCCGAGTATGGCAATCCCGAAATGGGAATTTAGAAGTTATACCTAACACGTCCGTGTGCCAAAATGACTCCATCCAGAATTCCCGCTACCTGCAAAATGAAAAGAGAACTCAAGTGCAGATAGATACAATAGTTCAAAAATAAACACTAAGAATAACAGGGAATGGGAACGTACCATTTTTGCGGGGATAGGAACTTACCTCCATCAGCGTGCCAAACCTGTGAAAAAGTCATTTTTAAAATGAAACAGAGTGCTATATATATGAAAGTACGCCCATTTTCCTATTCATTTGCGCGAGTCGATTTGATTGATTTTGAGCTCAGGGACCCACGGTGACGGTTTCTTGCATGAGTAGATTTGAAACGTTCGCAGCGAGATCGTGATCATGCCTCCACGTGTGGAACATTGACCTCAGCGATCACAGGTTAGTTTTCTTTAGTTTATTGTTTTTCCCCCCTTAATTTTAAAATGCTAAATTCTTTGCAATGGGGGGGTCATTTTTGAATATGCTAGTGTTAACAGGTCCACCTAGGGGGGGCGCCTACTGGGTAGGTTCTTTTTTTTAGGTTAAAAGGCCGTTTTTTGCACTTTTTAGGCCTTTTTAGGTTAAAAGCCTACGTGGGTTTTTAGACCATGACCGCCGCCTTGGCCAAGGTGGTGGTTACATAACCGCCACCCTATTCAGGGTGGCAGTTACATGACCACTACCTTTAAGGTGGCGGTTACAAAACCGCCTCCCTGCTCAGGGCGGTGGTTTTACACAGAATGCAAAAAGAACTTGTTTTGGAGATTGTGTTTATATTTTTAGCATTTCTACATGTTTTTATGACTTTCTCAGCATTGCCTGGATGCTAACTTACTTTGTTTTGTGTGTTTTTGGGTGTATGCAGGTGAGAGAGGAGTACATGCGATGGAGCAAAGAGAGAGAGTGTGATTGGCTCTCAGGGGTACTAGATGCCCTCTCACAGGACGAGGAGGACACACTTCAAAGGGCCGGTATACTGCGCATATCACGCATGCCCCATGTTGCACCATCTAGTCACATCCTTTGTGACTTATTTTCTTACTGGGATGTAGATCGTAACACCTTCTGATTGCCAGGGGTCAGTGGCGAGTGGACCATTATAGTGGAGGACGTCTACCACATTCTGGGGGTCCTGTTCATCGGGAGGTGACTCAATTTGGAGACAGCGGGCTCACGGGAACAGATTACACAGTGGGAGACTTATATGGGAGATCCAGCCATCTCCACGGGGTCAAAGAAGGGGGTGAGAGTTCGATCCATTCCTTCTTTACCCATCCCCATATTTCGATAGGCCATCATGGGGATCCTTGCCTCGAGATTGATCGGGGACAAGGGAGGGGACACATTGTTATACTGCTGAGCTCCCATTATTGCACAAATAGAGGGGCACGGCCGAATATACACTTGGGGAGTAGAAATTCTTGGGACCACCTACCATGATCTATACAGGGTGGTCCATTTACAGGGACAATCATTGAGCCACCCGACTCTAGTCATGAGTTGGGTTTATGAGCATTTCATCCCTTATGGTAGAGGTGTGGAGGTGGCAGATCCTAGAGCTGTTAGGGAAGAAAGATGGTCAGACATATCGATGCTTAGAGCACCTCATTAGCCAGTTGCCTCCCTAACTACTGCCGACATGGAGGCAACACCGTATCAGACCATGGCGGGCATATGGGGCGAGGAGATGCTTACCTTAATCTCCTGCTCCACCACAGGGCAGCTTATCGATTGAGTGGGACGAGTGGAGGTGCACCCCTTTGGCCGAGTTCCTCAGCAGTTTGGCCTACCATACATGGGTATGCTTCCCCCAGTGGCACCAGTTTACAGATCAGTTTGCGAGGCCAGAGGGGGGCCTAGCGGCCGAGGTTGGACAGTGATTACTCCTGGTGTTCCTATTGTAGCTAGGAGGATAGTTTGTGCTAGAGGGAGAGCCGGTGCGCCTCGGGCACCTTTGCTTCAGATTGCTACGGGTCTTACTCATAGCAGCGATGAGCCTATTGATATCGACTCTGAGTCTAAGGAGTTCACAGAGGGAGGGATAGAGGAGGAGACCAAGGACAGCGATCCTGAGTGGTATGATACTTAGGACATTATGCAGGCAGAGAGGGCTGAGCAGAGCGCAGAGAGGGATACTCTAGTTTCAGAGGAGCCCCTCTCCCAGGGCCATGGTGGGAGAGGATGAGTCCCGTTGCAGGGGTGACACGTTTCTTCTGCCACAGGGAGCAACCCCCTCAGTTGGCAGTGGCATCCGTGGCAAGTGCCAGCCCCAGTGACCCATCCTGGAGGCTTGGGGATCTGAGTAAGTTACCCTTTCTCCCTTTTAATGTTTATTTATAGGCTCTCCTTAGTTGCTATTTTGTATCTTTTAGCCTCTTGCTTAGTTTCGAATTCATTTTCTCCTTTGTTTGCAGAGACTTTTGATGAGGGGTGGGATTTGATCCACAGGTGTATGTACCAATTCCCCTGATGATCCCCATAGATAGGACACGTGCAGAGCTATCCGTAGATGCCTGGGGAGCCTTCAGTAGCCGGTAGGCATACCGACGTTTTTACTCCAGTCTGGCATGTGGCCAGGATGGTATCGACCCTTCACACCGAGCTAGCGGGCTATAGGATGATTGAGCATCTTATGAGGAGTCGTTCTCACGGTGAGACTGCGGCTGCTCCTAGGGATCCTAACCCCTCCATACATTCAGAGCATCGGTGTAGCCAGAGTCCTAGGCGTGGGCGTGCACCTTTGGAGGGGTCGCGTATGGGATTGAGAGGCCACTTGGCTCTCGTGTATTTTGTATTATATATTTCTTTGTATATCACGGGCTCTTTGAGTGTTTTGATCATGCTTAGTGCATGATGGCATTGTATATAAACGTTGATCATTTATATATATGCATTCATTTTGGATCAAAATCTTGGCACTTATGGTTTCCTTTCTATTTCCAGTTTCTTTGTGTATACTACGATGTATGTTTATATGCTTTTTAGAATGTATGCAATGGAGAAAAAATGATGCAAATGTTTACTTCCTTTTGTGTATTTTCATGATGCTGATATATGTAGATATAATGTGATTTTGAATCTTAGCTTCTATAAGCAATTTTTTGATATCTCATGTTTGTTCTGCAAAGTGATGAATATAACCAGTATGATGAACAGATTAACTTGCCCCACTCCTAACTCCACGCAACTAGTAAGATGAGAGGGCTCATCACCGAGAGCTAGAAAGGGCACAAGTTATGAGGTGTAGCTGAAATGATAGTGATGAAAGACAGACAAAGCTTTAGTGGAACCAAATTGGAAGCTACAAGCTTACTCTACCCGAGTGACTACATAGTTTAGAATGCAACTTGCTTTGTGGTTTATCTAGACTTAGATCCGTAGATGGCCACATAGTAGACAAAATTTGGGTTTTTAGGATTTTAACTCTCTTGGAATTTTGAACATCTGATTCATTTGTTTTTGACTCAAAGTTTCAAAGTTTTGAATTGTTTTCATATGATCATTTGCATTTATTTGTCAAGAGGACCCCCTACACTTTGCCCCATGCTACTAGTAAGAAGCGTGGGTTTATCACCGTGGGAAAGGTATAGGTGAATAAGGGCATTTCCATCCCTTCCTAACCCCTACGTCACTAGTAAGAGATGCAAGCTCATCACCGAAGGTTGGTGGGGCAAGGAAATGTGTAAAATTAAAATTTTCTGTTTAATCACTTTTTGACTTGTTTATTTGAGTAAAATGTCAGTATGCATTTATTTCCAAAGAGTTATACATATGGGATAGATGTGACACCATGAAGCTTCTAGAACAGACCATAGGTAAGACACCTGCCCTAAGAAGAAATCAAAGTGAGAATAAACTTGTAGATCTTGGTATGGTTACTGTTAAGACTTTGTCATGTCTAACTTTATTTGATAAAAGATTTTGAGATAATTTGATGATATCATGAAAATGGAGAGGTATGATTAAAGATTTTATGCCAACAACATCATGCATTTGCTATGAATTACTTTAAGAACAGATTCCTTGATCATCATTTATATAAGAAACAGGCGGACAAAATGATCTTAATCTATATGAAGATGCAATGTAAATATATATAAGTAGTGCTAGCCGCTTATACGTAGAACCGCTTGAGGTGAAGGGAATTGACTGTTTCGCCAAATTCCTCACCTTCTAGCGTACATAAGAGGTATGCACCATTTCTGTAGTCCTTCATGACTCGGTATGGGCCCAACCATTTGGGTCGGAATTTCCTTCCTTCGCCAGTCTTCTTGTCGATCCGGCTGTCTAGTCTTAGAACTAGATCCCCTTCGTATATGTCACGTTCATAGACCTTCTTGTTGTACTGCCGGCACATCCGGTCAGCATAGATTCTATGTCACTATTTAGCATCTAACCTAGTTTCATCTAGGCTTTCTAGTTGAGAAAGACGTGCTTCTCTGTAAGCGTCTTCATCCAGAATCCCTTGTAATAAAATGCGGAGACTGGGTATTTCAACCTCGAGTGGGAGAACTGCCTCTGCCCCGAATACTAGTGAAAAAGGTGTTACTCCCGTAGGTGTCCTTATTGAGGTTCGGTGGGCCCACAAGGCTGGATATAACTTCAAATGCCAATCTCGTTTGTTTTCTTTCACAGTTTTAAGGAGAATGGCTTTTAGTGTCTTGTTTATTGCTTCAGCCTGTCTGTTGGCTTGAGGGTAATACAAGGAATCCGTATGATGGCTTATCTTAAATTTGTTACATAGTTCACAAACCTCTTCATTCTTAAAAGAAGTTCCATTATCGAAGATAATGATTTGCGGGATACCGTATCTGTAAATGATTTGGTTTAAAATGAACTTGGTGATTACAGAACCAGGTACAGTAGTAAGAGGCATAGCCTCTACCCACTTAGTGAAATATTCAGTGGCCGTGATTATAAAATTATGGCCATCTATAGATGAGGGAGAGAATTTCCCTATCAAATCCAGGCCCCATGTAGAAAAGGGCCATGGAGTAGCGATTGGTTGCAGAGCTTGTGCCGGCATATGAATCTCATGGGAGAATTCTTGGCACTTATGACACCTGAGTACAAACTCTATTGTGTCATGTTTTAGAGTGGGCCAGAAATAGCCCCATTCGATGTATTTTTCAAGTAGTGGCATGGCCACCGAAGTGGCCTCCACATATTCCACTGCGGGGATTCATAGAGAATCTTCTTGGATTCTTTTGTGTTGACACATCTTAGGAGCATTCCATCGAACGCTTTTTCAATAGAGCACTTGCTCTATAATGACATACTTGGCTATGATAATACGTAACCGCCTTCTTTGTTACAGTGTAGCTCCTTCTAGGTATGTATGGTCCCATGATATAATTGATGATATCAGTGTACCAAGGGACACTCAGAGATAGAAGGCCGGGTTTTGATGTAGTATACACACTCATCTGGAAAATCTAAATCTACTAGATCACCTCCATCTAATGGGTTATCAGCTAACCAATCTGCAATGATTTGTCCCTTAACTGACTTCTGATTTACGAACGTTAATACAAATTCTCCCATTAAGGTTTATAAAACATCCAGCCTTTTTAGAAAATGACCCTTGTGTGAGGAAAGTTTGTAAGTGGTTCATTTTTACCATGACCCTCGTTTCTTGATTCAGCATATAGTGTCTTAAGCGTTTAGTAGCAAAGACTATGGCAACGCATTCTCGTTCTACCTATGTATAACGTGTTTCATAGTCAAGTAACGTTCGACTAATGAAATAAATGGCATGTTCTCTTTTGTCATCGTCCTCTTGGGCCAACATACAAGCTAATGAGACATTGGTAGCTCGCGAATATAGAATTAACGGGCGATCTAGTTTAGGTGGCATTAGCATAGGTGGTGACAATAGGAAACACTTAACTGCATTAAAGGCTTCATTGTAGTCTTCAGTCCAATTAATGTTGTATTCCTTCTTGAGTAAATTGTTGATTGGATGAACGGCGAAGCTCAAGTCTAGGATGAATCTTCGTATTACACTCAACTTTCCAAGAAATGACCTGATTCCAGATTCATTCGAAGGGTGGGACCATTTCCGAGGATAGCTCGAATTTTGGTTGGATCAACATCTATCCCTCGTGACGATATGATGTAACCTAGGAGCTTTCCTCTTGTTATGCCAAAGATGCATTTTTCTGGATTTAGTGTGACTCCGTATTCTATTAGGCGTGAAAGAATGACGCGGAGTACTTCTGGATGGTCACAACGCTTCTTGGCTTTAGCCAACAAGTCATCAATGTAGGATTCCATGATTTTATGAATTAAATCGTGGAATATATATGTCATAGATCACTGGTACGTAGCACTGGCATTCTTGAGACCGAATGGGTATAACAGCGTAGCAATAGGTTCCCCCAAGGAGTTATAAATGTAGTTTTAGCTTGATCTTGCTTTAGATATTTTGATTTGATTGTATCCTGAGAATCCATCCATGAGAGACACAAGTTCAAATCCAGTTGTTGCATCAACAATGACATCGATAGATGGTAACGGGAAGTCATCCTTAGGACATGCTTTGTTGATGTCTCATAAATCTATGTAGATGCGTATCTTTCCATTCTTCTTGAGAATGGGAACGATGTTCGATACCCATTGGGAGTAGTCAACTGGCTTGATAAATCCTACTTGGAAGAGTTTTTATTACTTCCTCCTTTACCATGAGGGCTACCTTGGGCTTCATGGGTCTTGATTTTTGTTTAACTGGCTTTGCATCTGATTTAGTGATGAGGTTGTGCACAGCAATGTGGGGTGCAACTCCTGTCATCTCCTTATAATTAAATGAAAACACCTTTTTGATGTTCTTTGAGGGATCTGAGTGTGTATTTTCTACTTCTTCTGGGGTTAAGGATGATCCTAATTTCAAGATTTTTGGTTCGTCTTCTGTCCCGATGTTGACATCGATTGTTTCCTCAATTAAAGAGGCGTTACCCTCTTCAAACTTAGGTGGTGCTGGAGGTAAATCCAAATCATCCCCATTTTCTACTGTGTATATGCTAGGTTCCTGTTGTGAGGGGAGATCCATCATGGGATTTCCAAAATAGGAAGACGAATGTGGAATCAAGGACAAATCTAGCATATGATAGGAGAGATGTAGTGTTGCATAGGTGTTTAAGTAATCCAAAGTGGCCATGTCACTATCGAACATGGTCTAAGAAGGTAGATTCACTTCCGATTGAAAGGCGATTTGTCATTTTTCTTATCAATGATTCATCACGAATGGACACCGTGAAATGAGTATCTTCTAACTCATTGCTTGGAGTAAAACGTAATGTTGAAGTTGCTATTGAATCGGCGAGAAGATTTTTCTCTCACGGGATTGCTTCATGGATATGAAGTTAAACACCTTGCTTAAATCTAATACGGCTTCTTTGTAAAGCTACAAGTGTTCAGCTTTGGTTTCATATACTTCAAAAACCTGGTTTTGTCACTAATTGCGAGTCTCCTAAGACTTTTATGTCATCAACACCAATTCTTTTGGCTAAGGTGAGGCCCAAGGAGAAGGGCCTTCATACTCAACGCCGTTGTTTGTGCATTCAAAATTTAACTTAAAGGTAAATGGGGAGGACTTTCTCTTCGGGCAAAGTAAGAATTATACCTGCCCCCCGCTCCATAACGGCATTTAGCTCCGTCGAAATGGAGAGTCCAATTCTTAGCCAGGAGTATAGATGTTGGGGCATCTGCTGCATTTGCGCACTCCAGTTCTACCATGCAAAGATCCTCTGATGAAAGGGAATCAACACCTAGTGAATATCATATGCCTACTGAATCAAATGGTAAGAACATTGGTAAATCTTGTTCTATTAACTCAACAATTTTTGCAGTAGTCCCTAACGATACCGTTTCTTTAGCCTTATCTTTGGGGGATTGGGGTTGTTTTGGCTATGTTTTATAGTTTCAATATCCGTTGTAGGTACCAACTTCTCCTCTCGTTTTGGGTCAGTGGGTTTATTAAGTTGGTTTGTTGAAAGTTTCAAATTTCGAGTGCACACCTGGTCTTTTCTTTAAGTCAGCTAGGTGTATATCGAAAGGTTTTGGATCACCATTGGCTACAAATACCTTTCCTAGATGTAGGAATCTTACTTCTTAGAATAAAGTAGAAGGGATTGCCTTCATTCGGTGTATCCATGGTCAGCCGAGGATCATTTTATAATTAGTTTCCTGATCTATAATATAAAACTCAGTTAGGATTTTTTTTGGGTCCTAAGGTGACCGGTAGTATTATAGTTCCTATCGAAGTGGCTTTAAGGCTATCATAGCCTCTCAATGTATTTCGAGTGGTGGAACAGTTTGTTTCCCCATATCTTAGTTTTTGGAGGAAAGAGAAGGGGACTATGTTAACTGCGGCCCCATCATCAACCATTGCCCATTTTAAGTAGTTATTATAAACCCATACTTGTAAGTGTAAGGCTGGATCACCTCGGCATGCAATCTCAGCATCTGTAGGCATTTTAATTATTTTGAATATAAATTCGACATCCTTGTCTGGCTGCCCCCGGAGGGTGGATATCAAAATCTACATGATTTACTTGTGTTTCAAGAGGTGGAGTGATGTTAATTAGATGACCTAAACCTAATGCTTCTAAAAGAGCAGCTCTGTGAGTAGGAGAGTTCTTTAGTAAGTCCAAAAATGAAATGTGCGAGAAGGTTTTTGTTAGGTCATTAATTAAATCATAGGCACCTACGGGTTTTTCTACTATTTGTTGACTCTTATCTGTTTCTGGTAGATGACTTGGGCTTGGTTGAGAGAAATACTCTCATGTTCTTGTTATAGCTTCGATAGGTAGTTTAGCGTCTAGTTCTACCAAACCGACTATCTTGGGTCTCGGTTGATTTCCTAATTGTGGCGCAACTGATGGATTTAGTGAAGTCGAGGCTTCATGATCATTGTTTCCCGTCATTGCACCCTTGTTCGTCCCAGTTAGATTCAGCATGTTGCTATCATGATTTGGGAGTGGATCGTTAAAGATTTTAAGGGGAGCATTCTGAGGGGAAACTGCCCCTACGAGCGTGTTTGGTGGCGGGTGGACATGGGATCTGCCAAAAACAAATTTGTGAAGAACTGTCTTTGTTCTTTTGGTAAATGTTGCATGAATTTGTTTGTAGTCACGACACGTTCGTGTATCGTGACATCAAATCTTGTGGAAACCACAATATGAATTGGGATTGTAATTCTTGTTTTGTTGGTTTGGTGTATATTGTGGCGTAAAATTCTGATCAAAACTATTGCCTATTAGGATTAAAGTTTTGCATTTGTTGTTTTTGGTTTTGATAACCAAATGAGTTCTGGCTTGGCCCTTGTATGGGATTTCACCGTTGTTGTTATTTTGGATGGTTAAAATCCACTGTATTGATTGTCGGGGGTGAAATTGTTGTTTCGTTGGTTGTTTTTTTTGTGATGGAGTATTGACAACATTTACCTTCTTGGGCTGGTCGGTTACTCCATCCATTGTTACACCCCCGATTTTTGTTAAGGATTTTAGGTCCCTGATTGACGTTTGTGGTAGTGGGATAATTTGTAGTGTTCTGATTGGGGGTGATTAACCTCCCATTTTCTCCATATGTTTTACGACCACTATCTATCGCTGCTTGATCTATTCGAAGAGCGCTCTCGAGTACTTCATTGTAAGTTTTTAGTGGGAACTTCTGGACTTCTTCCTTCACCTCTTTGCTGAGAGAATGAAGGAATAAATCACATAGTTCCATCTAATCCATATTTGGAGCACTTGCCAAGGAATAAAGGACTATACGCCACCTTTGGATGAAATGGGGTGACAGATTCGTTGTGTTCTTGTTTGATGTGCAAGAATTCCCTGATTCCTGTTCTTAACAATTTGTTCATGTCGAATGCCTTAATGAACTCTGATACGAGTTGTTTAAATGAATGGATGGAAGCCTCAAGTATTCTATAATACCAGTTGAGAGCGATCCTTCTAAGGTTTTGGGGAATATTTTAGCAACAACCCCATCCCAAGGGAGTAGTTCACGTATGGCTGTAGCATAAGCTCTTATATGTGCATTTGGATCTCCCTCGCCTTTGTACTTGGGTAAATCGGGAAGAGGTCTTGGAAGCATGATGCTTTGTATGGTGAAGTCTAAGGGCTCTTTCAGATATTCTGAATAAGTCCCTATCGCATAGGTTTCGACCATTGATGGTGGTTGCTGAGGGAGTGGTGGTGGGATGGGCTGTTGATATGGTGCAGCGTATGCATTGGCAGGGGCATAGGGAAGTCCCTATGTTTGAGAAAACATGCTAGGAGAGGAGAACATATCTCCTTGTGGTGATTTGGAGTACATGTTTAAGTATGACGGGGTATTGTCTAGTAATGGATTGTTTGATACTAGACCGGGAGGAAAGGTGTTAAAGATGATAGGCCTTGTTGGTGTTTGTTGTGGATACTTAGGAGGCATGCCTAACGTGCCTACTCCTATGAGGAGATCTACTTGGCCAGGGTTGGTAAGGAGGATTGGAACTTCCTGCTTGCATGAACTGAGAATTTTGACTTGCTTGAGCAAGTTCTAACCCTCTCACTTTTTCTACTAACGTTGAAAATGACTTCATTTGGTGAAATCACGGTGCTTTTCCTTAGTGGCGTTTGTTATATACCCTGGTGTTGTATAGGCATGTGATATCCTGCTATGAACTGATCATTATCTTACCAAGTTTCTCCGAGAGTATTTCCTATATGTAGTGGCATTGAGGTATTTTCTTGAAAAGAGACCTCGGGTTGTATTTGTAAACCTCATATAGGTAGGTAGATACCCCGGGAACATTGTTCACTCCTAGGATAACGTATTGACTGTTCATCATCTAAGACTAGGTATGGGTCTGATTGCCTACTAATTTGTGGTCTAAGAAATACCTGAGGAGATGATCTAGATTCTCCAGTGAACGTCATATTGTTCAAACCTGAAGGCTCTGTTTGTTGCGTTCAAGGGGGTTGATCTAACTCCTCAGTTTGAAAGGACGAGCTATATCTGATCCTTGGAGTTTATGTTGACAACTGACTAGTTGAATATTTTTCACCCCATACTGAGAGTGAGGGTGATAATTTTCTATTCTGTTGGGTGTAGTATGCTCCAAGACCCAAGAGGGGACTGCCATATGTATCGAATCCCAACATATTTGGGGGGTATATGAATACCCGCAGAATAATGGGAAGGAGCGAAGGTGATTTGTGAAAGGCTAATGAGGTGGAGAAGATGAAAAGTAAATTAAACTTGGAAGAACACGTGATACTATGACTCTGAATTGGAAAGTAGGAAGTTTACGTCAGCTTCACTAACTTTGTTTGTTTCACGTCAGGTTCACCAATTTTGTACGCCGGAAAAATGACAAGCGAGTGTGGGAATCTACACGTAACTCTTCCGCGTACCCGACCTCTCGAGGTCATGCCGAGACAGCTGGTGGGGATGGAATATGTGTGGGATGCAAAAGAACTAGTTAGGCAATCTAATGTCTTCGACACACACTAATGGAATTTGTGAATCTAAGGTAAAGAAGGCCCTTCTAATTTGGACTGGTGTGATAGATCGATTAGCAAGGATGACTACTCAAAGGCTTCAATCAATATCAAGTTCTGGCATGATTCGATCTATGGGTTGTGGAATACGTGGAAAATGACCTCGGATGGTTTCATGTATATCTCCAGATAAGGTCATATGGTGGGTAATGAATACAATTGACTCTACGGACGATTCTCTGGCCTAGTCCAGAATTCTCTAGCTTTATTAGCCGCTATATCTAGTAAGGACAATTGTTCAATGATGATGGGTGGAAGTGGAGTGGACTGGAATACTAATGTGCGTAGGCCAGTGTCTATATCTGATTGACTTATGGATTTTTTAGGTTGCGGGATTTGTGGATCACAACCGTAGACTCTTGGCTGTTGCGGTCCTGCTATGGTCATGTATGAAATCAAGTCCTAATCCCTAGTATCCAATAATCATATGCTTTCTCAGCTTCTATGTTTAGACTTAATAACTATGTGATTTTCTCGGAATACCTCACAGGTGTTCGTGCAACCTGGATTCTTAAACTAGTATCTATGTCTGTGAGAATGTCTCCTGCATCTGGCTGTGGGACCAAAGGATCACAACCAAAGGTTTGTTCTCTTTCAAACATTTCTACAGTCATGTGAATGTTTGCCTAGGGTAATCTATAGTTCAGTTGATTTGACCAAAACGTGTGTGCTTGGTCGTCTTCTATATTTAACCCTCTCAACTGAGAGCTGATCAGTCGTAAATGTGTTGTTGTTTGGAAGACTTGTATTCTAAGGTTCTTGTCTATGTCAACTATTGTTGTGATGAGGTTGGGCTGAGGCACAATTGGCTCAAATACGTGTTCCCTGGGCTCCCTAGGTTCCGCAATTGTCATACAAAACAAAATGTAAATCTAACTGTAGTAAAGCAAATTATAACTATGTGGAATAAATCTAAAACATATGTAGCTTCTATTTCTCTACACGACTTTCTAAGAATTTAAGAAAAGCAGCTATTTAAATGTATCTAGAAACAACTAAATAACAATTTAAAACAAACAAGATATCCGAGTGTAGTTATTTTCCTGTGCAATTTGTAGATTTATTCTAAACAAATAAAATAGCTCATCTAATCTATCTGCAAGATTCTCGATCCTACCTCAGAAGTGAGGAGTGAATCATAGTTTCTCAGAAACTATCAATCGTCACAGCTTCCCTGGAAATATAGGGAATAGAATTTACTGAAATGAAGCAATTATCTACTCTATTTGATATGATTCTAACTAGAACTTTGAAAGCTAGAACCTGGATTCCGCAGGACAGTGGCAAATCCGATGGTGTGTGTGATCTTGTCCCCTCAGCGTGATCTCCTCATTCTTTCGTATTCACGCGAATCCAGAAAAGCATGTAATGCTAGCATCAACAGAAGTAGATATTGGGATAAAGGCAGCTCAGAATGCAAACTAAATATAATGCGAGTAGGAGAGGGATAGCGCAAGAGTACAGAGCTTGGCTTATGCAATTCCTAGCAGGATTTACTGCGAGTCATGCAACATAAAGCGTCCAGAACCTGAAACTATCTTGTTTGAAGAGAAAAACCTGCAACTTTAATGGCTTCCTAATCTATTCTACTCCAATGGATTGGGTGAAATAACAGTACTACCTGCACAAGATGGGTATGTGGCTTACCAATAGCTGAACAATGCTAACTAAGCATGCAAGGAATTAAAACTATGGCTTCTAAACAGAATAAAAGATTGAACTATGAAAATCAGAGCATGAAATTGAATGAGGGGAAGACCATTTGCTTGTGCACAAACCATTTATTTATAGCTTTTCATTCACCCAAAGATCAAAACCAAACTGAACTCTAAAACAATAAACAATGGCCAAACACTATTCCAGGGGACCAAAAACATAAATGCAAGCCTAAGTCGGCAAGGAAAGCTGGTGAAAACGTTGATTTTTACGTGAGTCGCGTTAAAATGCTTTCTGGAAAATGTGTAAAGGACCACCACTCTTAGCAGGGCGGTGGTTACAGGACCGCTGCCCTGATCAGGGCGGCGGTCACGAGACCGCCGCCCAGGCAGGGCGGCGGTTTCGTCACTAAAGAGCAAAAGGCCAAGAAAAGAGAGGAAAAAGGAAAAACAAAGGATTTGGAGGCTAAGCGGGGCATGCGGGATGTTAACGCACACTTGGAGAGATTTTTCCGAATCCCAAACACCTTTCGAGGAGACCTGTATCATCATTGGGGCACTTGTTACACTATTCCGACAGTACATTACCTTACAATTTTGGGTACGTACAGTGCTTCACTAAAAACATTTTATTTGAGTAATATAATCATAAATTTCAATGGGTTTTCTTACCCTTTAGGTTTTCCAACTTATGTCTTGTGTTATGGTGTTGTCTCTCCTGTTCATGGTTATTTGAATGCATGTTATTTGATATTGTGCACACACTAGTTAATAGTTAGTTATTTTGTGCTTTATGAAAGCAATATAAAATTGAATTATGTTTATATGGACTAATCCACCCCACCAGTCCATTGTGATTTCAACACCATATGAAGAAATATGAAATGGGGACTACTTCATGAGTTCTAAATGGAGTGAAGACCTTCCTAATCTAGAGGAAAGGCTAGTAAACATTATTGATGGGGTTTGGAACATGGAGTTTAATGGCAATTATTCTACAACTGGCTTAAGATTAGGCATTGTATTATATTATCCACGGATACTTTTTCCCATTGGCATATAATTTTTAATTCTCTAACACCAACAACACTTCCAAATATGAATCTTTTTTTCTCGAGTTAAGGACTTCCAAAGAGATGGGAATTAAGAATCTCATTTTCTAAGGTGATATTGAATTGATTGTGAAATAGGTGAGACATTTTTCAATTAAATAATTCTCATCTCCTCCATCATAAGAGTAATTTATAGGATGGCATTGAATCCTTTGATGAATTTGACATTAAATAATTACCTAGGGGATAAAATTCCATAGATAATTTGTTATTCATATCTGCATCATTGATTATTCCACATCCTGACTTCAAAGGAGAAAGGTTCTTAGTGGAAATTGTTTTCCATCATAGTGTGCCAAACAATTCAAAGAGATGGAAAAACTTTTATGATGATAACTAGATTATTTCCTTCCTATAATAGACAAGGGACTTTAGGTCCATGTATTTCAAGGGAAGTGACTCACTCCTAAGGGAGTTTACCAAAAAATAAAGTGATGATGATTAACTTGATCAGGTGGATGAAGACAAAGTGATTAAATTAAAAGGAAACAGGATCCCAAAGGGACTGGTGTCACTATAGGAATTGTTCAACATGAATGATAGGTTCAATCATGGTAGAGAAAAAAATTCAACCCAGGTCTTTAGCAAAGTATGACAAAATCAACATTGGAATAAAGTAGAAGCCGAGGATGGTGAACAATGGAAAATGTTGTTCACCCAAGGAACAAAGAATCTTCACATATTTATTAAAAAGGTACTTTGATGTGATCACATACATGTATGATAATTTGAAATTCTTCCACCCACATTTAATGTAACATTTTATACCCTTGAAGCCCGATGTAAAATCTTTATGGCAAAAGAAAAGGTAGTATAGCCCCAAGATTGTCGGAACAATCAAAGAAAAGGTTAAGAAGATGTTTAATGCTTATATCATCTTTCCTATCCACCACTCAACTTGGATAACCAATAATGTACCAGTGAGGATGAAGAGTGGTGAAATCTTCATCTGTATGGATTTTTAGAATCTAAACAAACCTCCTTTAAAGAATTAACTATCTATTGTTAGTCATGGACCATATCTTGCAAGTGATTAATGGTTCATATATAATAACCATGTTGGATGGATTTTCTGGGTACAATCAAATTGAGGTGGATAAATAATATCAGTTCAAGATTGCCTTCGCCACCCCATGTGTCACATTCACTTAACATCATATGTTATTTGGTTTGATAAATGTGGGTGATACATTTCAGTGGGCCATGTACTTGGATTTCAAATATTTGAAGGGAAAGTGTATAGTAGTGTACCTTGATGATCTAAAATTATATTCCAAGAGAAGAGAGGAATATCTACAATAACTATAACAAGTTATGATCTATTGTAGGAGGCACCACATTTCCCTAAACCTAAAGAATTAAATATTTGGGGTTACTGTGGGAAGAATCATTTTTCACATTGTGAGAAAGGAAGGTACAAAAAATTGATCCATAGAGAGTAGAAGCTATTCAAATATCATCTCTTCCTAATAACAAGTCAGGTGTTCATTCCTTCTTTGGTTAGGTCAAATTCTTGAGAAGGTTTGTTCTAGACTTTGCCAAACTCATGAAGGATATTTTAATTATGATAAATCCTAAAGAATCATTCAAGTGGAGTAAGCAGTGAAAATAATACTTTGAATGTTTTAAATGTATCGTTGCAAAAGTACCCACTCTAGTAGGCCCTAATGTTGGTAAGGAATTTATCCTCTACTCTTATGATTCTGAGCAAACCATCTTTGTTATTCTCATGCAAGAAAAGGAATATAAACTATAGTCACCCATCACATTTATGATTTCCCTTATAAAATCACATGAGCTCAATTACTCACAACATGAAAATAATGCTTATGCAGTGGTAAGAGCATTGAAAAATTTTAGATTCTATCTTCTAAATTCTCATGTTGTTGTTATGGTCCCAAGCCCAATAGTCAAATCTATTATGATGAAAAAAATACCCAGGTACAAAGAGAGGAAATTGGGGTTTGAACATGAAAAAATATGATCTTGAGATCAAACCCTCCAAGAAAGTGTGAGGAAACAGATTATGTGAGCTTCTTTCTTGAGAAGAATGGGAGGACTGGTCCAATTGTTACAACTACTTGATCAAATATCTTCCTCTCATGATTTTCATAAGTATAACCAATCCATAATACGTTGACACAACTTATTTAATGAATTATGGAGATTTATCTCCTGGCCTTGATCAAAAGCAAAGGAGAAATTTGTTCCTCAGAGTATCACAGTATGTCATCTAGGAGAATGTTATGTACAAGAAAGGGTTGTATGGTACATTCTTAAGGGGTATAGAGGAAGAACAACAAAATAAAAATTTCAAGGATTACCATGATCAAGCATATGGAGGTAAATTCTCTACAATGGTGACTTCCTACAAGATATTGAGGGGTGGCTATTATTTTCCTTCTCTATTCTTTGATGCACACAAATGGGTCAGGAAATGTGATCCATGCCAACAGTTCATGGGGATACAAGGGCTTGTAGTTATACCCCTTTTTCACGTCATCTTTGAAGAACCTTTTCAAAAGTGGGGGTCTTGATTTCATTGGTTTATTAAAACCACACTCTAGCATGATTCATATGTATTTCCATACTATCATGGACTACTTCACGAAATGGGTAGAATCCATTCCAAAACATCATGAAAATTCTAATACCATATACAACTTTTTGAAAGAGAAAATTATTGTTAGATTCAGAGTGCTTAATAAGATCATATTGGAATATTCCACCTACTTCTCTTCACGTGATTTGATGGACTTCTGCTATAACCATGGTATTTCATTGTCTCACTCCTCTAATTACTACCCACAAGGAAATTTCCAAGACAAATCTAGAAATAAAAATATTGTCACTATCGTTCGCAAGTTAGTGGATGTCAATCAAAGGCATTAGCAAAATAATTTATATAATGTCCTATGGGCTGACCAAATAACACCTAAAAAATCTATTAATGTCTCTCATTTCTAACTATTGTATGGAATTGAGGCTTAAATCCATATTTCTCAGGAGCTTCCTAACTTGTAACTTGTAAAGGAAGTACAAAATGGAGAGTATTCATTTGTTCTTAATAAGAAAATTTTCTATCTAGAAAATCTCGATGAAGACATGTTGGTAGCAATTGACATATTGAAAAGACATCAATATAAGGTGAAAAGTATCTTTGATCAAAAGACACAGGATATAAGCTTATAAATCAAATATCTTGTGCTACTATGAGACAAAAGGAGATATCCAAAGGGAAGTCATGGGAAATTTTATTCTCTCTTGATCAGGCCATTCAATATCAAACATTTATGTGAAGAGAATACATACTACCTAGCTTACCTTGGTGGAACACCATTGGAGTTGCCTTGTAGTTGGAAACACTTGAAACTCTACAGATAGTGAGGTTATGTATCCCAATACTTTGTACCATAATTTCCTTTCTGTTGTGTGTGCCTTTCCTTTCAAAAAATTTGTGTCTTTCCTTTATGTTTTGTGTTTGTTTTGTCTATTGTATTTGTTGCTTGTAAATGAGGGACTCTATTACCTAAAGTGAAAAAGCACTAATCTGCTCACCCAAGAGAAAGCTAAGGTTATATATTTTATATTGCGGCCCAATTTGCATGAGTTAAATCCATTTATTTTCATGTGAATTAACTAGCCCAAAAAATCAAAATTTACATCATGAGAACTAGGACACAAGATGAAAACATGCTTTATAATCCTCTTAAATCCCTGTCCCAGTTAGCATGCCTCTTATGCCATGGTTATGCCTTATCTTTGAAATTATTCTTAATTCCTTGTATGGACATGTACAAGTTTTTAAAATGGTGTGATAATTTCAATTCTTCTATTCAGTGAAGTGCAGCAAAAGACTAGCTCTCCAGTAGGTCTAGAAAGGCCATTTTCGGCCATTTCGGTGCTTGTATACATCCTCCATGAAGGTTATAAAAATGTCTTAAAATTCCATAGTTGGTATTAGAGAGACTTAAATATTTTGGAAGTATTTTATTAAGATTTACGAAATGTTTGATGATTCAGGGACAATTTCTACAACAACAGTTTTTTGGGTGCAAGGAATGAATAGTCAAATTGTAAACTTAGACTTCTCCAAATGATTCTATGAGATATATAAGGAGTTTTAAGGAAAAAAAATATAAACTAGAAATATTTAATAATTCTATACATGGTGGTAGTTGTTATCCAAAATAAGCCCCATGCTTATTTTTGGCTAACTCCTCCTTCTCCTTCGTTGGCACTTAAATGAATTTTTGGCATGCTTCAGGTACTCAAAATATTCTAGAAATGATCCCATCAGATAAGATTTTTCCTCAACTTTCCAGAAAGGTAAAATTTTCCTCCTAACTCCTTGTATTTCTCAAGTTATGGCTCGGTGGAGTTTTTGAGGGAAATTTTCCGTGGGAAGGCCTACAACCAATAGGAATGCGCCACGTGGTAGGGCAGAATGGAAGGGTCAGCGGGGGTAAGTTGGAAAAATTGCCAAAGAGTGGGTAGGACACAAAGGGAAAATTTTTCCTGAAATCCCACCAAGGTGGAAAAGGAAAAATTGGAAGCACATCCCCACCAACCAATGAGGAAGTGACACGTGTCACCAGGACAGTGGAGCGCGGGGCAAAGTTGGGAAATTTTCTCAATAAAAAAATCAAAGGATGGAAGTGAGGTTTGGGCCCACATTTCCATCAGTAAATAGGGAAGCACCATGTGGCAGTAGAGTGGTGGGCGCGGGGATTTTTGGGGAAATTTTCCCAAATTCAAAAAAGGGAAAATTTTAAAGTTTCAACCCGCCAATCCATTTTTTCCCTAAATCTTCAGAGGGCCATATCTTTTGATCCAAATCTCATATTTTTGTGTTTTTGGTGTCATTGGAAAGATGGTAAAATTATATACACGATGAAGGGTTTAATTTTGTATTTTTATGGAGATTTTTAGGAGAAAATGGAGAAACGTCCTTGGCATGCAAAAAATGCATAAATGGTTCCTAACCACCAAATTAAATGAAGTATGGGTCGTTTTTGGATCTGCAGAGCAATGTACTTTGAAGTATTGGATTTTCCATGGGAACCCATCATTTTGTAGGCTAATTAGAAGGATTTGGAATTGGTTGGAGTTGCAAATCAAATTTTCCCACGTTTTTTCACTTTTCTTCATTCTACTTCATGATAAAAAGCCAGTTTTGGCTCATCTGTAAAGGTTGTATCTTTTCTGCTCTTCCCTCCCTTATTTTCTTCCTGAGGGTTGAAAATGGTGTTAGAACCTCCTCCCATAATCTATAATGGATTTTTTTCCTTTTACCATTAAAATTATGTTTTGTGCAAAGTTTTGGAGCAACAAAAAACATGTTTTGTGATGCACCTGTCCATCCTTGCTCATTTTTTTGTTTGTTTTTTTCTTTCCTCTCTTCATTGTAGGTTTGGAGCTGTGTTCATGGAGTTTTGGAACATTTTCTATGTGAAATCTATCCATGTTCCTGTGATGCACTTGTCTATCCTTCCCATTTCTCACCTCTTCTTGTTTCATGGGAGTTTTGATAGATGTTCAACATTTTCCTTCTCTGGTGTATCACCATTTTAGTGTAGGATTCTATTTTTTTCTCTTTTCTCTCTCTCCCTATCTCCTTGGAAGTTATATTAGGGTTAGATTAGCTTGCCTACACTGGAATAGCATGTGGCAGGTAGTTTAGGAAGAGGAACCAACCTTCTCTGGAGAGCTTTCCTCATTTGCAAAGGTCCCACACTTGGGAAAGCTCAATGTTGTGATTCACACCAAATGACATTTCCTTAGAAAATCAAGATCCATAGGTCATTTTTTGGGGTGTTGTGAATTTTCACTAACAGTAACATCAATTTTTATCTAAGGTTTGATGTTTTTTTGAGACAATTCAAACATTGCAGGAGCCCCTCATTATTCTGATAAAAAAAGGGGTCATTTTTGGATTTTCACATAGATTAAAGTTTTTAAACATATTTAATTTATATTATAATTTATTTTGGAGTCAAATTCATATAAAAATTAACTCCAAAATATTATCCTAAGCCTCCAGGGTGAAAATATTATGTTTTTAAGTTATTTCGGGCAAGCTAGTGCAAAACGTGTCCTTCCAAAAATGGAAAGGCACAATTTTGGCATCCTCTTATCCCCATTGTCCCCTATGGGACATGGGAGACATGAGGGAAACAAAATATCACCCTCATCCTCCTCCCATAGGTGAAATTTGGATCACATGTTGTCCAAGGTGTCCTTTGTGTCTTGTTTATCCCTTGGGAATAGCGGGACAAAGAAGACGCAAAAGTGCACCCTCACTCCCTCATGATGGGCACACTTTTTTTACCCTTATTTACCCCCATTTCCCTAAAGGGGTAGAGGGAAAAATAATATAGGGGATAATAAAGTATGCCTTATGCCCATTATTAGCCCCTAATCACTCACATCACCTTCATCAAGCTCTACATGTTTGTTTTTATCTCCCATGCTTATCCAATCAGTTTTGTAGGTAGTCGTTGATGTCAAGGTGATTTTGAGCATGATTTGTCTCATGGATAGTTTTGTATCTTGTTTTTTTCATTAATGTCAAGGTAATTATGGTGTTTCCATTGATCTCAAGTTTAAATTATGTCATGTTGATTCCAAAGGATGATGTGGAGAATTTTTTGTGAGTGGTCATTGATGAAAGAGAATTAAGAGGATTTTGTTAAGTTTTGAGTAATGATGTCAAATTATGCCTTGTTGAAGAAGTTCAAGAACATTGAGAAGTATGTCATGTTACAATCATGGTATGAAGAAACATAGTGAAGGTTTGTTCTTGGAAGCTTGGTGAAATGAGTGGTATATACATATGTAGAGGTTTATTGAGCATGATAACATGGTTTAGAATGGATGAATAGGGTATGGAGTTAGTTTTAAGGTTATTTTTTTCTTGAATACCAAGATGTAGAGAGAAAAGGTGAAGAAATCATGGCCTAATGAGGTATGTGGATAATTTTCCAACGTAATTATGAGCATGAGAGAATTTTTATAGGTATAACATGTTTTCCTAGATGTGTTCATGAAGTTTTGAGGTTAGAGATTGAAGGAGAAAGCATGAAAATTGGTTTTAAGGTTTGCACCTAGACCATTTCTTGAGAATTACCTATCCTAATGAGGTAGGTTGATCTTTTTTAAGTTCCATCATGTAAATGTGAGTATGAAGAGTGATTTGGAATTTTGATTTAGGTATTTCTATAACATTTCAAGTCATAGTTTGGAGTATAAAGCTAGAGATTACATTTTTAGAAATATCGAGCTCTAAGAATGGAGAATCTCAACTCATGTAGAAATTTCCAATACTCATTGGCACGTGAAATATTTACATGGGGACCTAAGATTTTTGGGAGAGATATAGGAGTTTACTAGATAAGATTTGCTAGAATTAGTTTTGAGTTTTAGTTCCTATCCTTTATTAGCAATCTTTAACACCAAAACAGCTTAAAAACCCTTCTTAAATCCTAGCTTGAAGTCGATAGGAGAGATAAGGCTAAAACTGGCTCAAAATGGATTTTTTGATCAATTTTTATGATTGGATCATGTATTAGACTCTCCTATATTTCTCCAAATACTTTTTTTTTTATCAAATGAGATTGAAAAAAAAGTGATTGTACAGGTCTATTTTCTGAAGATGTTGTATTTCTCAATTTTAACAAAGGAAAAAGTGAATAAAAGGATTTAATAGGATGAAATATACCTACAATACATGTATATTATGTTTTGTATACTTTTTATAACCTCCAAATGGTCATACCAAGTCAATTTCTCATGACTTATTTTGGGATAGTTTTGGACAGTTTTCAATGTTCTTGGAGAAGAGTTGTTATTGAGATCTTATGCCTTGAGTTGACGTGTATAATAAACATGGTGATGATCTTGAGGTAATATAGAACATTTCCATAGGTTTAATTTTTCATGGTTGAGTTGTTTGATGGTGTTCAAGCTTCAGATTTGAAGATTGGTTTTTAGGGCAGTTTGGTAGGCATTGTTCTTAAGAAGCTTTCATGATGAAAATGGTTGGTACAGAGATATTCAAGCATGAAGCATCCAAGAGGAGGTAATTCACAATGTTCTTTAATTTTTTGAGATTTGAATAATATCATGGTTACTCTAGAAGTGTCTAATTATAACTTTAGGGATAGACCTAATGAACTAGGCCTTCTTGAGACCTAAGGAAGGAGTATGAGATACATTTAGGCATTGCAAACCTAATGAATCCTATGGTGTGATTATTTCATGGTTTTCATAGGTCATATGATCTATCATTTTCGACCTAAGTGTATTTTTCGGACCCATATGGTGTATGTGAGCAAGATTCATGTATATATACAAGGAAAAGTAGGCCTATTTTAGTTAGTTGGGTGTGTAAGATAATGAACGACCTATAGAGGCTTGAGAGTGGTGTATGAGGTGATAAATACAATTTATAATGTATTTATATTGAATATATGAAGGTATATAGATATTAAAGTAAGTTTTTCCAAGTCCATGAGAAGGTAAAGAAGCATGATGACCGAATAAGAAAACTGAGTAGTTTAAAAAAACTTCAAGAGAAGATGAGAAAGGGTATGAAGATAAATTGATGTTTAAGGATAACAATGTGTGAAAGATTCCTAAGTGCATGTTGGTAAATTAGATATATAAAACAAACTAAGAAGAAGGGTAAAGAAGATAAAAGAAGACCATCATTTATTGAGATAAAAACAAGAAGAAGGTGGAAAACATTTCAAGGTGGCTGAGTTGGTGCTGAGTCTTCCTTACAAGTTGGTGCTTGCTAAAACCCTATGGATTTTGTGCTTCCTTGAAATTTGGTTCTTTCTAAAATATTAGGTTTTGGTGCTACTTGTGGATATGGTGCTTCACTAAATCAAGGGGTTGTAGCCTCCGTGCAAGTAGGTTCTTGCTAAAGTCTAGTTTGTGCTAGATAGATTAGGGGTTGGTGCTCCTTATGGAGTTGGTGTTTAACTAAATCTTAATTTTTGTTATATATATGCAAAGATCAGTGGGTTTTCTTCACTTTGAGGGTTTTTCACCTAAATTATGTGTTCTTGTGTTCTTTATTGTTTCGTGTTCAATGTGATGGTTGTTATATTGTTTTTATGGTTTACTAAACTAGGTTATAATTGCTTAATAATGGTGGGATGATAAATGATTGAAGTAAAATTTGTAAAATTCTATAAGGACACTTATTCACCCCCCTTAGTGATTGTGATTCCAACAATTGGTATAAGAGAAAGGTCCTTTTGAACACATTTAACAACATGAAGGATATCCTTGAAACACAATTATTGTTAATCAAGGTCAAGGAGGTTTTTATACATTCTGGTGCATTAGAATGATGACATGTCTGATGTCATTAGGTTATGAAATATGGAAATAAGTGGTATAGAAGAATTTCAAAAATAATAATTCATTCAAGAACAAAGAGGATTGTAGTAAATCTGATAGTGATGATGAAAATGTCAAGCATGAAAGTCTATTCATGGCTAATGGAACATGAAGTGGCTGTTTGAACAATCTCATGGAAGATTCAGAAGATGAAGAGGATGAAGTGGATCTTGAGGCAAAATTGGTAAGTTCCCTTGCTGAGTTTAAGAAGAAATGGAAGAAGAAACACAAACTAAAGTATTTTATTAAAGAGCACGAATGATCCTTTACTAGCATGGAATCCTAAGATCGTTCCCTTGGAATAATACCTTTTGTTGTAGTCTAACAATCCTAGTTGCTATCAGTATCCATAGAGTCCCGATGTAGACAGATGAGGTTTTTGTCCTTTGTATGGATCAAGAAGAGGGTATGGACATAGGGGAGCTTGTTGGATCTGTGTTGATGAATAAAGGTATGCAAGTCTAACTATATTTTTTATGTTCATTCTATATAAGGTATGAGAGTTCATAAGATGAGAATATTTTATGAACACAATGGAGGAGTTCTTTGTATTGTCTTGAAGAAGGTATGTCTCAGCTACGTTAAGAGCAAGTTGGTGAGGTTTTCATAAATTGGTATCTAGTAGTCATTGAAGGAGTCAAAACTAAGGGGGAGATGAGAAGGAGGATATTTTATCTCCATAAATAGGTAATCAATGTTAAGAAATGTTGAAGAATGTTAAAGTGTTGTATGAGAGGTTAGAAAAATATCTTCTTTGTTTCTAGCAATTGGTAGTACTTGGTCTATTGGTATCAAGCATATGTTGATTCAAGCTTGTATTGAGAAAAGGAATTAGTATTAATTGTGTGTTGAGAATTGCTTGATCAAGATGTAATACAGATTTGTCATGAAAAGAACAAGTAGGAGAATCATGCTGCTATTATTATCTCTTTTTTTAGTTGATAATGTTAAGAAAGGGGTAGTATGTTCCTGACCTGATAGTTGAGGTTTTATTGCAAGAAAGTGTGGTTTTAATTCAAGAGAAGCATATGCTGAGGGGGATATTTATTTATCTATGATGTGAAATGTCAAGAAGTGATAGGAAACATGGTTTCTGTAAGGTATACTCCAAGAATTTTTCCACAACTGGTATGAGCCTAAGGTGAGTTTTTTGGTTAATTATTAGTATCAGATAATTAGTGTCAGTATTTCATTATGTTTTTAAGATTAGATGGAAATTTTTAGAATATCCTTTTTCATTTATGTCAAAAGGGGGAGAGTAATCACATGGAAAATACAATTTTGTGGTGATTTTATATTGCAGTTTGTTTACCATAGATGAAAAAGGAGGAGATTGTTGTAGGTTGTCATTGATGTCAAGGTGATGTTGTGCATGATTGGTGTCATGGAGAGTTTTGTAGCATGTTGTTTTCATTTATGTCAAGTTGATATTGTGTTTTTTTTTATGCCAAAGGATGATGTGGAGAGTTTTTTTTGAGTATTTTTTTATGAAAGAGAATGAAAAGTATTTTTTGAGTATTGATTAATGATGTAAATGGATGCCTTGTTAAAAAAGGTCAAGAACATTGAGAAGTATATCATCGTATGAAGAAACATAGTGAAGGTTTGTGCTTGGTATCTTGATGAAATGAGTGGATATAGGTATGTAAATATTGTTTGAGCATGAGAACATGGTTTAGAATGCATGGGAAAGGTATGAAGTTAGTTTCAAGGTTAATTATTGCTTGAAAACCAAGGTGTAATGAGAAAAGTTGAAGAAAGCATGGCCTAATGAGGTATGTGGATCAATTCCCAAGGAAATTATGAGCATGAGAGTATTTTCATTGGTGTAACATGTTATCTTAGGTGTGTTCATGAAGTTTTGAGGTTACAGCTTGAAGGAGAAATCATGAAAAAAAAAAATTGAGGTCTCCACCTAGACGATTTCTTAAGAATTTCCTATCCTAATAAGGTAGGTTGATCTTTCATAATGCTAGTATGAAAAGGTGAGTATGAAAAATGATTTTTCATGTTTATTTAGGTGTGTGGACACAGTTTTGGGTCATATTTTGGAGTATAAAGCTAGATATTGCATTTTTGGTCATATTGAGCTCTAAGAATGGAGAATCTCAACTGAAGTAACATTTTATGATGCTCATTGGCATGTGAAATGTTTGCATGAGTACCTAATATTTTTGGGAGAGATATAGGATTGTAAAAGATAATATTTATTGTAATTATTTTTTATTTTGAGGACCTATCCTTTATGAGCAATTGTTAAGAAAAAAATAGCTCAAAACCCCTTCTTAAACCCTAGCTTGAAGTCAATAGGAGAGATAAAACTCAAAGTGGATCAAAATATATTTTTGATCAAGTTTGATGATTGGATCATGTATTATACTCTCCCATATTCCTCTAAATGGTTTTGTGTTATCATATGAAATTGAAAAAGTGATACAGGTCTATTTTCTAAAAAATTTGTTTTATTTATCAAGTTTTGCAAAGGAAAAGTGAATAAATGGATTTCAGGGGATGAAATGGACCTATAATACATGTATATGATGTTCTCTAGACTTGTTATTGCTTCGAAGTGGTCATACCAAGTCAATTTCTTATGAATGATTATGAGGCCATAAATTGGCCATAAATTACCATTATTTTATCTTTCTAAGTTACCTTTGAAAGTGAGATTTAAATGTAATCTAGGAACTTATAGTTTTCTTAAGATAGAATATAGGATATCTATCTTGTTCATTCTTAAGAAATATTTTTTTATATCCATATTTGTTGACTAATCCTATTGATTATTTGGGAAAAGATGCAAAGTCTTGTGTATGCAGGCCATAAAGGAAAGATAATGCTAGTATTGGAAAAAATGGAATTGATCATGAACAAGTAAATTTAAACTCAAATATGATTTCATATTAAGATTCCTCTTGAAAAATTATGTAAGTTCAAAAAAGAATCATCTCAATCCGAGATCGTATGTAAAAGTTATAGTTGTTTTAAGTTAGCTCGGAACGCGCAAATTTAGTTCCGGAACTTACAGGTTTAGTTTCGGAACTCACAGATTTAGTTCTAGAACTCACAAATTTAGTTATGAAACTCACATGATTTAGTTCTGGAACTCAAAAATTTAGTTCTAGAACTTGCAGATTTAGTTCTGAAACTTGCATCAATCGAATAACATTTAGTTCCGGAACTTGCAATTCGTATATTTATATTTTCAAGCAATTAAAATAGTGGACAAAGTTGCAAGGTATAAAATGACATTTAGTTCCATAAAACTTTCAATTCATGGATAAAGAATATTTAGTTCCTGTAACTTGCATAAAAGGAATGACAACTTTAGTTCTGGAACTTGTATAAAAGGAATGACAACGTTAACTCCAGAACCTGCATCAACGAGAATGACAATTTTTGAGGAATTGTGAAAAATCAGAGAATCCAATGGAAAATATGAGAGATAATTTTTGTTCATAGAAATGTGTTTAACAAAAACATCATTCATATTTGCTATAGGTTTTACCAATGAAGAGAAATCTAACTTTTAGTGAGTTGCAGTGCTGAGGAAAAAGTGTATCAGACGAGCACTAAAAGTTCCATGAACAGAAACAAAAAAGTCAAATGAAAAATCTGAGATAGGTTTTTGTTCATATAAATGTTTTTAACAAAAACCTCATTCATATTTTCTACAGGTTTTACCAATGAAGATAAATCTAACTTTTAGTGAGCTGTAGTCTCGAGGAAAAGTGTATCAGATGAGCACTAAAAGTTCCATAAACAAAAACAAAAAAGTCAAACAGAAAAATATGAGAGAGGTTTTTGTTCATAGAGATGTGTTTAACAAAAACCTCATTCAGATTTGCTACAGGTTTTACCAATGAAGATAAATCTAACTTTTAATGAACTGCAGTCTGAGGAAAAATCGTATTAGACAAGCATCAAAAGTTCTCACAATCAAAAACAACAAAGTCAAATAGAAAATATGGGAAAGGTATTTGGTCAAAATCATATTTTGAGGAAAAACCTCCTTCCAATAATGTAGGAGAATAAAATCATTATGATTCTTGTTACTAAAAAGTAAGGAGAATATTTGGGAGCAAATCTTCCTAAAACAACGAGATAAGATTTGAATCCAATAATATATCTCTCTCCATATTTTGTGGAGATGGAGATCTTAGTTCTTAGGATTAGAATAAAGATAAGATCAGATTATATCTCCCAAAATAAGGAAGTTGGTTGGATGCATAAATTATAAATGCAACCTTCCACACTCAGATATGTAATTTTTACTACCAAGAAATGAATCTATTTTTTCTCTCCAATATTTTGTAGTTTTGAGTTAAGATTCGAAGCATGGTTTAAATCCTTTTCCAAGGAATGAGCTGGCCACTCATTCTAAGAAATATGGATCTGTATATTTATGTTTTTATTTTTTAATAATTTGTGTGTTTTTTTTTTTTTTGTAATTATCATCTTGTTGTGTTGATCTTCTCTTTGTATTGTAACATTTAGTCTATTGTAAACTTGCAGGTGTTTCATTTAATTTTGTTTATTTATAATTCAACAATTTCAATTTATGCAAGTGTATTTTATTCCTACAAGTGTGATTTCCTTTATGCAAGTGTGTTTATATTTCTACAAGTGTGCATTTAAATTTCTGCATGTGTGCTTTCAATTTATGTAAGTTTGGATTGTGTTTAAGGGAGCTACTTTTCCAAGATCTTCTTCTCTTAATGCATACAACCTTCAGACACCAACCCAGATTGACATTATTAATGGCGAGGATTGACGACCCTCATCATTTTGGTACCGTTTCTGGGGACACGGTGTTATTAGGAGATTTAGAGTTCTCTAAAAGAATATTCTAGTGACAGTAGAATACCTTTTAGCAAATTCTGTGATAGGGAAGTAAGTAGTTTCTTTAGACTTTTATTTCCTGCAAGTAGATTAAAATTTCATTTCTACAATTAAGAATATTAGATTGTAAATATTTATCTCCCCACAAACTAACTCTGTGTATAAGAAAATGATTGTGATGTTTGATCAAGAAGGTATAATGGTATGAACAAAGAATTCAGATCTGGAAATGGTAGAATATGATATTGAATCTAGAAGTAGATCTAGTTGATGAAATATCATATGTCATTCTTGATAACCACCACCATTTTCCCTTGTATCAACTAACAACTCAGTGATCTTATTATACATAACCTTAGTAAAAAATTGGCTTATCCAGTTTGTAATAATGAAGTGGTAGCATTTCTAATTAACTTCATCCATATTCAGGGATTTCATTAGAGCCAAAATAAAAACCCACTCATAATAAATCCACCCATCCAAATTAGTTTTTCATCCCATAATAAAATTCAATCCCTGAACCATATCCATTAGAAAAAATTTTTCATGTCTTTCAATTTCTTCATTTTGGTATATGCTTGTATAACATGAAGAAGTAATTATTGTGAATATCAAGACAAACACTTTTTTTTTTCATGCTAACATCCACAAGAATTTCCAAAGTTGTTCTTGGTACCAACATGCATATTTTTACGCACCAACAATATCAACCAAGGAGCAGTTTGGAGGGACCCATAGATACATAACACAATCCATCTTCGGAGATCACTAGTTTGGGCTTTGAAGATTACTATGGTGATTCCGATAATGCACCGTTCAAGTTGGGTTTTGAAGACCTAGAAATTGTCTACACAATTTTTAGAAATCTTCTTAGAGTTAACAAATATGCAAAAAGGTTTTTATGAGATCTCAGACATTGCTTCCTATTTTACACAAGTTGTACTTTGATGAATATAGTCTGATGATAGATCAAATTTTTCTCTAATCCTTCTCATGCTATCATTTCAGTAAAAAAAAAAAAAAATAACCTTTGATTGGAAAACCAGCTTGGCCAATCAAAGGAAAAAAATAAAAAAAAAACTTTGATTGGAAAACCAGCTTGCTGGCCAATCAAAGGAAAAAAAAAAATTCAAAAAACTTTGATTGGAAAACCAGCTTGCTGGCCAATCAAAGGCAAAAAAAATCAAAAACTTTGATTGGAAAACCAACTTGTTGGCCAATTAAAGACAAAAAAACAACGTTGATTGGAAAACCAATGGCCAATTAAAGAAAAAAAAAGGCTCTTCTTCAAAAGCAATCAATTGTTACCTGGTGGCTTCCTTCTCAACACTATTTGACCATGTTAACAATATGATGACAAAGAACAACTAGAGGTATGATCAAGTTATTTTGTTCTACTATTTTATTTTTAAGCTTTCTTGTAAGTTTTTTTATTACAACTAGATCCACTTTTAAGATCTCAAAGGAAGGAAAGATAAAATTCATATCTCCCCTACTTACAAATATGAAAATATATGCACCTATTTTTGCAATCAAACTTTTAGAGTCTAATTTATGGGCAACCATGAATAAACAACATGCATGAGGACATGCATGAGCTTAGGTGTGGGAGAGAAGGAGAAGCATGAGGTATGTATTTTTTATTTTAAATATGAGGTGCAAGGGCAGTAGAAGGAGATCCACACAAGAACCTATTGTACAAGAAAGAAAATAAAAAACAACAGAAGGAGATCCACACAAGAACTTGAAAATTGTACAAGAAAGAAAATAAAAAACAATAGAAAGGAGATCCACACAAGAACCTGTTGTACAAGAAAGAAAATAAAAAACAACAGAAGGAGATCCACATAAGAATTTGTTGTACAAGAAAGAAAATAAAAAATGAGCAGAAGGAGATCCACACAAGAACCTACTGTACAAGAAAGGAAACAAAAACAACAGAAGGAGATCCACACAAGAACCTGTTGTACAAGAAAGCAAGTAAAAAACAACAGAAGGATATCCACAAAAGAACCTTTTGTAAAAGAAAGAAAATAAAAAATAGCAGAAGAGATCCACACAAGAACCTGTTGTACAAGAAAGAAAATGAAAAACAAGAAGGAGATCCACACAAGAACATGTTGTACAAGAAATAAAATAAAAAATACAGAAGGATATCCACACAAGAACCTGTTGTAAAAGAAAGAAAATGAAAAACAGTAGAAGGATATCCATATAAGAACCTACTGTACAAGAAAGAAAATAAAAAATAGTAGAAGGAGATCCACACAAGAACGTGCTGCAAAAGAAAAAATAATTAAAAATAACAAAATGAGATCCACACAAGAACCTGCTGTAAAAGAAAGGAAATTAAAAACATCAGAACAAGATCCACAAGAACTTGTCCTTGAACTATATATGGAATGCATACATGCATAAGCTCAATGCGGAGAAGACTCTAAGAAGAGGATATAATAATATAATGCATGAGGACATGCATAAGATTAAGTGTGGGGAAATGATGAGGCCATAAATTGGCCATAAATTACCATTATTTTATCCTTCTAAGTTACCTTTGAAAGTAGATTTAAATATAATCTAGGAACTTATAGTTTTACTTAAGATAGAATATAGGATATATATCTTGTTCATTCTTTTAAATATTTTTTTATCTATTTTGTTGACTAATCCTATTGATTATTTGGGAAAAGATGCAAAGTCTTGTGTATGCAGGCCATAAAGGAAAGATAATGCTAGTATTGGGAAAAGTGGAATTGATCATGAACAGTACATTTAAACTCAAATATGATTTCATATTCAGATTCCTCTAAAAAATTATGCAAGTTCAAAAAAAGAATCATATCAATCCGAGATCGCATGTAAAAGTTATAGTTGTTTTAAGTTAGCTCTAGAACTGGCTTAGATTTAGTTCCAGAACTCACAGATTTAGTTCTGGAACTCACAAGTTTAGTTCGAGAACTTACAAATTTAGTTCTGAAACTCAAAAGTTTCAAAACTCAGGTTTAGTTCAGAACTCACATATTTAGTTCCAAAACTTGTAGATTTAGTTCCGGAACTTGCATCAATCGAATAACATTTAGTTCTGGAACTTACAATTCGTATATTTATATTTTCAAGCAATTAAAATAGTGGAACAAAACTGCAAGGTATAGAATGACAGTTAGTTCCAGAACTTAAAATTCATGGACAAAGAATATTTAGTTCCAGAACTTGCAGATTTAGTTTGAACTTACATAAAAGGAATGACAACTTTAGTTTCGGTCAAAAAAGAATGACAACGTTAGCTTCGGAACCTGCATCAACAGAATGATAGTTTTTGAGAAATTGTGAAAAATTAGAGAATCCAATGGAAAATATGAGAGAGGTTTTTGTTCATAGCAATGTGTTTAACATAAACCTCATTCATATTTTCTACAGGTTTTACCAATGAAGAGAAATCTAACTTTTAGTGAGCTGCAGTGCGAGGAAAAGTGTATCAAATGAGCACTAAAAGTTGTATAAACAGAAATAGAAAATTCAAATGGAAAATCTGAGAGAGGTTTTTGTTCATAGCAATGTGTTTAACAAAAACCTCATTCATATTTTCTACAGGTTTTACCAATGAAGATAAATCTAACTTTTACTGAGTTGTAGTTCGAGGAAAAGTGTATAAACGAGCACTAAAAGTTCCATAAACAGAAACAAAAAATTCAAATGGAAAATATGAGAGAGGTTTTTGTTCATATAAATGTGTTTAACAAAATCTCATTCAGATTTGCTAGTAAGTTTTACCAATGAAGATAAATCTAACTTTTAGTGAACTGTAGTATGAGGAAAAAGCATATTAGACAAGCGTCAAAAGTTCCACAATAAAAAATAACAAAGTCAAATGGAAAATCCAGGAAAGGTATTTGGTCAAAATCATCTTTTGAGGAAAAACCTCCTTCCAATAATATAGGAGAATAAAATCATTGTGATTCTTGTTACCAAAAAGCAAGGAGAATATTTGGGAGCAAATCTTCCTAAAACAACAAGATAAGACTTTGACTCCAATAATATATCTCTCTCCATATTTTGTGGAGATGGAGATCTTAGTTGTTAGGATTAGAATAAAGATAAGATCAGATTGTATCTCCCAAAATAAGAAGTTGGTTGGACACATAAATTATAAATGCAACCTTCCACACTCATATATGTAATTTTTACTACCAAGAAATGAATTTGTTCTTTTCTCTCCAATATTCTGCAGTTTTGAGTTAAGATCTCGAAGCATGGTTTAAATCCTCTTCCAAGGAATGATTTGGCCACTCATTCTAAGGAAGATGGATCTGTATATTTGTGTTTTTATTTTTTAATAATTTGTATTTATTTCTTTTTTCTGTAATTATCATCTTGTTATGTTGTTCTTCTCTTTGTATTGTAACATTCAATATGTTGTAAACCTGTAGGTGTTTCATTTAATTTTTCTTATTTCTAATTCAACAATTTCAATTTATGCAAGTGTGTTTTATTCCTGTAAGTGTGATTTCTTTATGCAAGTGTGTTTACATTTCTACAAGTGTGCATTTAAATTTCCGCATGTGTGCTTTCAATTTATGCAAGTTTGGATTGTGTTTAAGGGAGCTGCTTTCCAAGATCTTCTTCTCTTAATGCATACAACCTTCGGACTCCAGCCCTAGATTGACATTATTAATGGTGAGGATTGACGACCCTCATCAACTGCTTAGGACATTTTTGGATAGTTTTGAGTATTCTTGGAGTAGAGTTGTTCTTGAGCTCTTATGCCTTGAGTTGAAGTGTCTAATGCACATCGTGATAATATTGAGATCATAGAGCATCTTTCTATAGGTTTCATTTTTCATGGTTGAGGTACTTGAGAGTGTTCAAGATTCATTCTTGAAGAATGGTTTTTGGGGCAGTTTGGTTGTTCTTGTTCTCAAAAAGGTTTCATGATGAAAATTGTTGGTGCAGATCTATTCAAGTGTAGACACCAGAATTCTACACTCCCCCATCGTCAATAATTTGTCTCATTCACACTTACAATTTATCATGTTAATATCTATTAGTTTAAATATTATTTAAATATATTTCATTTAGAGATAGTTCCTCATATCTACCATAGACTATTTTATATATCCATGAAATCTAATCTTATTAAATAATATCCTAACATAATCTATTATTATTATCATAATATCCTAAGATATGCACTAATATACCAACTAAACCACCTAAAATATATCCTAAACAAACCTAGGCCAAAATAGATCATAATCTAACCATCTATGACACCTCACTCGATAGCACATCATATTCAAAAAACAAATTCATGATCTTATCCCTCAAATACACAATGAATAAACTTGAAATAGACCATTATTGCAACTATTAGCTAAATAAATTTGAATAACTTGAAATCACCAGTGCTTTGTTAAAATGTCAGGGATTATATAAGTTGGTTTTCTTCCTTCTTCTAGGGAACATCTGCTTACATTTTTGAGCTACTTTTCTGCCATCCTTCCATATCTTCGATTGAGAGAATTTATTAGTCTTCGTTTTGCATAGTGTTACAACAAACCTCTGTTGGTGCAATTCATCTTTGTCACTACATCCACTCAACATACAGCACTTACATTCACCATTTTCAACCATGATATTCACCAATTTGTAGATCACGACAACTTATTTCTTCATTCTAAACAAGGTAAAACTTTCAATTTGCATCTTTTATTTATATATTCGAAACATCCGTTGCCAAAAAATCTTTTAATTTACATTATAATTTAAATTAAATTGATTAGTTTGTCATAAACTTGATCAATTCATTATAAAAACATTATATTTTATAATATTTATTTTCACTCAGAAATGTCAGCGATTTAGTCAAACGCATGTGTTTCCCTAAAACGCATGCATTTCCTGTCAATTCTGCCTTTTATAGATTTTATCATATTATTACTTATCAATTTTATATATTTATTTTAACTTTCTAACATGTTATCAAGAATGGATTTTTTATATGTCTATAGGTGGTCAAGCTCGTGAGATTACCAACATTAATTTCATTCCAATTATTTGTCATCCCTTACACTGGGAACATTACAACTTTCTCTTCGATTTGTAACTTTTTGTTATACATTCATCCCCTTTATATCAGCTACAAAGCATCTTTGAAACCACTCAGAAGATTCATGACGCCACGGACAAGTTTTGGGAGTCCTATTTTGAAATACTTTGCATTCGAGTTGATTCAACTTGGTTCAAGTACCGCTACGAAGTCAGAGTAGGAATTTGGGACTCTAATGTTGAATCAACAAACCAAACTGAATCCATGAAACAACCTGAATATCAATATTCCAACACTACATCTAATTACTAGAACAACTCGGAGAATGAGGAACTTGAATTTGTCTCTGAATTCTTTAGAGACGAGTATAATAATGATTATGACTATGACTTCTTATAAGAATCTAAGGTAGATTATCCAAATCTCACTTTCAAGAACCCATAGTCATCTGAAAATTCTAACACTGAATTTGATTTAGATTTCTTCGTTATAGTTTATATATCTAGATTTTAATTATATGCTATAAATTTGTAATAAACTCTGAAAATTCAGACCAATCATTTTTTTTATCCATCCTATATTAGGATTGGCCTTATGTATTTCTTGATTACACAAAAAATTGGGTTGACATCCTTGTGAGGAATCCCCTTGGACTTCTTGGGACTTGCCTTCACCAGGAAGCCTACTTACTATTTTTACTAATTAAAAATCTGGTGCAGTGTCTTTGATTGCAACATCATTTGCAGGATATGAGATTAAATATTTTGAATATGCGGCACAACATCAACACAACCCATACACATCAGTGGGTACTGGTAAACCCTTCCATTTTGAGGTTTGATAAGTTTTTTTATCTTGTTTATTAGGTTAAATTGAATAAATAGAAATTTTCTAAACATTTTGGCACACTCGGTGGTACTTTGTCCCTTGTTTCTTTGTTTCATTTCATTAAAATAGCATTTCATTTTTATTTTTATAAATCTCTGTGTAAAAATTACATGCAATTTGGATAATCACATGTGATTGGGAAAATCACCAGTGAGTTTACTGTGTGATTTTCCATCTGCATAATAGTTTGCATTTTGTTTTTTGTTTCTGCATTTTTTTCTCTATTTATCCTAACCTGCTTATAGGGTGTTGTTTCTGGAGAACTCATCTGCTGGATTGTTGGAATTACTTACCTCAAAAAATTGCTAAAATCTAAAAAAAGGAGAAATCTTGTGGTAATTCATAATCCCTCTTTCACTTTCCATACCACATTTTTATTAACTTCTCTCATTAAAAATAACACTTCATTTTGGGCCTTAAAATGAATCATTTCATACTTCTTGATCACCTAATTTTAATTCGGAAGGTAAATTAGTTGCATCCATTTATTCTTCCCCCACACACAATCAAACATAATCTGAACTCAAACATCCCCTACGCAAGTGGATACCTACTTGGATTTAATCACCAAGAGGAGAAGTCGACTCGGTGTTCTGATAGAGTATAATCACCTGTCTATCAATATTTATCGACCAAGCACCCAACACCCTTATCATTGTAGGACCATGAAATGTGGGGGTAGGCCCCAATACCACAACTGTATCGACAACAATAAAGATTCGGTCCTCATGTACCTTTGGGTATATTCAGGACTTCACCCTTAAACATACCTCAAACTAACCCTAGACTGACATTTCCTAAGACTCTTGTTAACCATTTTACACATTTCACCTTATAATTAAATCAAGAAAATTTAAAATCTATCATGTGTTCTTTTGATTGTTGCTTATAATCAACCCATTTTAGTAAATTTTTGTGTTTGTTTGCTTATAATGGTACAAACAATAAAAAAACCTCGAAATAAAATTGTTGAGAATATGTCTCAGCCAATCTCCGCACCTTTGCAGCAACAAATTCCCTTATCCACTTCGTTATCTACACCATTTCTGGCACCTTTTATTACTATTGTATCGACAACATCTTTTAATATTTCATTATAACAGCAAAACCCATTCCATCAACCAAATGTATAGACCCCTCTAACTAATGCTCAACAAACTTGGAATGAAATAGAGGAACAATACAATGAAGAAATGAGAAAACAACTTTTAAATTTTACACGTCAATTTCACAGTCAGGATTTCAATACATCTGAACAAGAAAATGCTGAAAACATTGAACAACCATATTCCCCCAACTCACAATCAAAATCTTTCAAAGCCGCTTTCCTTGAAAGAGGAGACCCTACTTTCAAAGAAATATTAGATTCAAATCCCATTTCCCTTAATGCCTATTTGGCGGCTAGGGGTGTTCAACTCCAACCATTTACACCAAAACCTTCTACAAATATTCTTAGAACCTTCTCTTGTTCCTCACAATAAATTGAATTTGAACCATTTTCAAGTTCTTATGATTCTACACATCTTATCGATCAATAATTTATATCCCAACCACCATCTTCATATGACCCTTCCTCTATCATAACAAGACTTGTTTCAAATCAGGGACCTATCATTCAACAGATACATTCGTATCTACCTCTGAGTCAAACTGAAAGATCAGAAGTTGCTTCCTTTGTTCCTATTTTCAATCTTCATATGGTTTCTTCTCAGGACACATCTTTCCAAAAACATACATTATCACATGAAATTTCTATTGGTTCAACACCTCCACAAAGAAATATTAGTACTTCATTATCTACCCCTCCAACATCCTCATTGACTAAAAAAATTCCAAGAAGTTCCATTGTTTCTTCTACCATTTTGTCTCATCCAGCTAGTAGCATTCAGATTCTTACCATGTCTATTCTAGCATCAATTCCTTTAATCAATACTAGTTCAATTGCTACCACTCATCCTGTCTCACAATATATTACACAACAAGCCACCATCCTCTGCAACCTCTACTATGTCTTTTCAATGACCACCTCCTTACTCACAACCCTTTCCTTATCAGTATATACAATATTCACAACCTTTTGCATCTCAACAATACATCCCAAAAAAAATATCCCACAACAACAACAAAGCATCCCATCTTAATGATACATCTCTCAACAAAATCTTCCACAACAACAAAACATCCCATCTCAACAATACAACCCTCAAGAAAACTCTCCCACAACAATAGGACATCCCATCTCAAAAGTACATCCCTCAAAAAAATCTTCTGCAACAATAGAACATTCCATCTCAACATTATATTCCACAACAAACTCTCCCACAACAACAAAGTATCCCCTCTTAACAATACACTCCACAAAAAAATCTTCCTCAACAACAGAACATTACTTCCCAACAGTATATTCCTCAACAACACATCTTGTACTAAAATGCTCCATAGTACAACATTCCACAAAAAAACATATTTGCATTTCAACTTGGTATATCTTCACAACAATCCACACCAAATGACCCTCTTCAATCTCTTATGAATTGGATATCAAGTATATAATTTATCTCATCTACACCCAAAAATGTCTTATCTTGTAACCAAATTTTTAATGAACCCATTCACCCATCAATCATATACAAAGCATACCCTCCTCATTGGAAGATTATGAAGCTCATTAAGTTTTACAGCAAAGAATATCCCCAGCAACATATTTTTGCATTTTGTCATACTTGTTATTTAATATCCCATGATCAAGACCTTATGTTGAAAACCTTTCCAATGTCCCTCGTTGGCCCTACTTTAGATTGGTACAGTAACATCCCGCAATATTTCCTTTTCTCTTTCACTCAACTCACACAATTTTTCTTAGAACACTTCTCTATAAATATAGCTCACAAATTCACCATTAATGAACTTTACACAATTAAAGAATTTTAGGATAAATCCATTGTTGATTTTTTTCCTGCTAGAGGGGTATAATCAATCAATTATCCTTTACATTACCAAAAAATGAGTTGATTGAATTTTTATGTTGATCATGTGACAAACACATTTCATCAACATTACAAATTCAATCATTTCAGACCTTCGATGAAGCCTTTACTATGGCCCAAAAAGTAGAACTGCATGCTTTAGAAGATGGTTGTGTTAAGCTTCGACCTAAGAAACTACAAACCGAGTTTCCTTCTAAGGCATGTTCTAGTACTGACAAATATAAATCAGCTTTTAATGCCATAGTAGTCAAGTCAGATCCTAAATAAAATCCTACTGCTGAATGTTCACATCCAAAACATAACTACACACTAATTAGAGAGACTTATATTACAGTATTTGACAAATTGTTTGCCGAAAATATGATATCTCTTCTCCCTATCTGACCTATCGATAAATTTGTATTTAAACCCTCATGGTATCAGGAAAATAATTATTATAAATACCATATGTTCAAAGGACATGACAAAGAAAGGTTTCAAACGTTCCACAATGTTCTTAAGGATTTGATTGATAAATGTGAACTTAATTTGGATAATCCCAATGCACCCCCAAACAAAAACCTGGAAATATTTAAACAACCCTTTCCAAATCATTCTCCATCTAATGATCAACCAAAAACCAATATTGTCCATACTTATCATACCATTAATGTCATTTCTAAAGTAACACATGTTCTTGAATCTAAAATAATACCTACTGAATCAACATTCACAACTATTGAACTAATAAGCATGCATGTGGAAGAAACATCTACACGCACACAATAAACAATGATAACGGCAATTCTTATTCAACCTGAACCTATATCTACTAAATCCTTATCTGTTATCTTACCATTACCATCACAAGTAATTATCAATCCAATCTCCTTACCAATTCCACTCTCTAGTATAGATACCCCCCATAACTCCATCCTCATTCACAAACATATTTATGATACCCCTTGAAACATTTGTAATACAACCATCTCTGCCTAAACCAAATTTGGGCCATACTCACCCTCATCCTATGAAAAAAAAAATCCAAGACCAATTTAACCCTCAAACCTTTTAGATTTCATTAACCACACTATTCAAACCCCCTTCCTTCATTAGCATCAACTTCGATGAATACATCTTGCTCATCCAAAACCTCACGGGGACCCAATAAACAAGGTTTGGTCTAGGCCTTTAAGAGTCCTTATTATGATAAAACATATCGTTTCCATGGCCCTCCTCCTTTTTTACACCTCCTCCTAGAAATACCATTTCTAGTTTCAATGATCCTCTTCTCATGCCAAGGCCTAAGCCTGCCTACCAAACTCCCATGAGAGGACTTCATGAACAAGACACCATTCAATAATTTAATGGCCCATATTATGTTCCTCTAGATAATAAGCCTCTATGTGGTCCTAGATCTCTTATACCTAGGAAGCACCCCATCATTTCGGGTCTAAAACCTATTTATCAAAATTTAATAAGTAGCTCTCATCCCTCCTCCATCACAACACCTAAGATCCCTTCACAATCAAAAAAATGACAATCTATGGCCAAACTCCTACTTCCATTAGAGTATAAGGTATCCAAGGATCCGTCATCATTTGCATATGGACTGAAAGGGCATTATACATCCTATTTTGGAAGACTTCCTTCAGTAATTACTCATAACATTACCACCATTAAAATTACCTAACCCACAGGGATGGAAACTCACTTGGTATGACTTCAATTCCTCATGTGAATATCATAGAACACAAGGTCATTCTATTGAAAATTGTAAATCCTTCCACATAATTGCATATAAATTGGCACATTCAACTTCCTTACCAACATCGAAATATTTTCTTCCTTTCTAACCATATGTAACATTAACATCAACATCATCATCATCCTTATCAAAATCTAAGGAACCTATGTCTAAAACTCCTTCCCATAAAGTTTATGTTGTTCATATTACTACTCGTTGAGAAAACTATGACAAAGATCCATCTGAGTCTAAAAAAAATAAAACCTATGTAGTAGTACCTCCACCACCAGAAAAAAAATTCCCCATCAGATAAACCCAAATTATCTATCCCTGTGGATCTTGAAACATCCAACCTGAAAATGTCACCTAAGACCAAGGTTTCCATCCTCATTGCACAACCTTCAACATCCACTAGAATACAAAAGGTTTTCATCAAACAATTACATCAATCTCCTATCAAAATCTCATTATATAAACTGATATAAACATCACCACTTCACAAACAAGCAATGATGGAAGCTCTCCGATCAATAAAAATACCTTCAGATGATCTATCATCTCTTAAAAACTTTGTAGGATTCCTCAAAGAATATATGGCCATATCATTCAAGCCATCTGAAATACCTTCTTTCAAACCAAAAGATCATGGTTTACCACTCTTCATCATGGCTTAAATTAACGATATTTGTATCAAAAGAGTAATGATTGATAGTGGTGCTGCTATTAATATTATCTCATCCCTTACTTTTGATCAACTTAAACTACCCAATATTCTTGTTTCCCAAACACCAGTCTTATTACAATCCTTCAATGATACTATCACACCCACTTTAGGCATCGTCATCTTACCACTAAAAGTTATTGTAAAAAATTTACCATAACTCTTCTACATTATAGAAGGAGAGTATCAATATAATATGTTATTAGGACACCCATTGATATGCACTATACGGTGTGTGTTAGGAATATCTATGTTGTAGTGTGAACATAGAATATTATGTAAGTGATTATATTATCTAGGATAATATAATATGTGTTGTAATAATTAATTACATTATTGTAAATGTAATTATGAGTGGGTGAGTAAATATTGTTATGAGTTGTTGAGTAAACAAATCATTAACAATATTAGTTTTGTGAGAAAACAAAATCTCACGTATAATAGCATGGAGTTGTTTTAGGAGTTATGTGTGGAGATATTTATGGAGATTATATCTCCTTAAATATAGGAACAACATCTCCTATTTAAATGGATGTAATACTTCATATGTATTGAGCAAGAATAAAGAGTAAGATTTCGAATTTTCTTTATGCAATTATGATATTAACTTTTCATTTGGTATCAGAGCAGGTTTGATGCAAGAAATTTCAGTGCTTTCATGATCAGATCCGTCTCAAAGAATATATTATATTTTTCGTTTCTAGATGTGGGTTTTTCTATAATTTTGTGTGCAGAATCATGTGCTGGTCAGGAAACTACAGAAGAAATTTCAGAAGAACCCAGAACGTATTTTGGAGGAAATACGGATTTTACTATGCAGCTATCAAATTAAGCACATCAATTCTTCTACTGAAAGTTTTCTCCAATTTTCAATAATGTTGAATTGTTAATACAAGTTCTTGACTTGCTTGGAGGTTAAAAGGTATTCAATATAAAATTTTAAAGTACTTGATTCAATTTTGTATTTTTTTATCAGTATTGTACAAAATAATGGAGAAACTAAATCTGATTGAAAAGTTTGAAGGACAAGATTTCCATACATGGCAACTACAGATGCAATTACATTTAATAGAAAAGGATCTATGGGATGTGGTGAAGTCTAATTCAACTCCACCCACTGGAGGAAATGAATTGGCAAAATGGAATGAAAAAGATCAGAGAGCATTGGGTACCATTGGTCTGGGCTTATCAAAAGCCTATCTACATCATGTGGATTTCACAAAATCTGCAAAAGAAATTTGGGAGTCTCTTAACAAATTGTTTGGTTCTGAAGCTGAAATGGCAAAGACTACATTGAAGCAACGCTTGTACGGGTTGAAAATGGAAGAGAACTCAAAAATGGCAGATCATATAAGTAAGTTTCGTTCTTTGCTAAATCAACTAGCTGGAATTAAAGAACATGTAAAAGATGATGATGCTAAAGCTATTCTTCTTAATAGCATGCCTAAGAGTTACTCAAATATTGTATTTACTTTGAGTAAAATTACTATTAGTCTAGAAGGAGTGATTTCTACATTGTTAGAACAAAGCAATCATGAAGAACATGAAGAAGTACTATATGTAGGAAACAAACCGAGCTCCTCATCTAAGAAGGAAAAACATAAACCAAAGAAGGTTCCTTCACATGGAAAAATAAAATGCTTTTATTGTAATGAGATTGGGCATGTAATACTGAACTGTAAAAAGAGAGCTCAGGATCTTCTTGATGACAAGATAGATCAGAAAGCCCTTCTAGCTGAAGTAGAAACTGATTGGGAAGTCTACTCAACTGATGAAGAACTTTCATGTCCTAGTGATGAGGATTTCCTATGGTAGACTCTTTTCTTGTTGGAGGAAGGAGGCAATGGAGGAAGGAGGAAAATCAGCGTCCTCTCGTCATTCACCAACGATGGGGTCGCAGACAGATGTGGTGATATTTTATTTCAGTTATGTGGTGTGTTTATACACAAGGGGGTGAAACTAGTTTCATGTTTTGATTTTAATGTGTTCACATAGACTAACAACAGTTCCTGAGTGTCTATTTGGTGTGGAAGAAGCAAACTGCATGACTCAGCTTACAGGGGAAAATCATCTACGTACGGTCCTCTGACTGTCGTACGGTCCTCTGACTGCCATACTTCGGTGGAAGGTACTTCGGTGGAAGGTGATCAGTCGATGAAGATGTTCATACGACAAGGATGATCATTAGCAGCAAGATCCAGATAGCAAGATCCAGTAGCAATGAATACTCCGACAAGGTTGATGTTTCCAGGAGCTCTTACCCCATGTTCACACTAAGGGGGCGAATGTTAGGAATATCTATGTTGTAGTGTGAACATAGAATATTATGTAAGTGATTATATTATCTAGGATAATATAATATGTGTTGTAATAATTAATTACATTATTGTAAATGTAATTATGAGTGGGTGAGTAAATATTGTTATGAGTTGTTGAGTAAACAAATCATTAACAATATTAGTTTTGTGAGAAAACAAAATCTCACGTATAATAGCATGGAGTTGTTTTAGGAGTTATGTGTGGAGATATTTATGGAGATTATATCTCCTTAAATATAGGAACAACATCTCCTATTTAAATGGATGTAATACTTCATATGTATTGAGCAAGAATAAAGAGTAAGATTTCAAATTTTCTTTATGCAATTATGATATTAACTTTTCAACTAGCCATTTATGTTTTGAGAGAAAATTAAGTTGTCCAATCCCATTTCAAGGCGGAGCAAGGGCCCACTCCTCAAAGAACCATGATCCTCATTTTTGTTGGTATTTATATTTTTAAAGCAAATAGTTTAGATCTATTAATTCTGTATCACTTTCAATTCCTTAAGTTGAAATCTGTTGTAGCCTTGTCCCTGTAGGTGTTCTAGATTAAGTTCTTATTTCTTTGCAATCATTTTTCCAGGCATTCTCAATTGACGTGTTTATTTCTATAATGTTTGTTTATTTCCAATAAATTCCTTTATGCAAAGTGTGTTTACTACCAAGGCAAAGTGTGTTTATTTCCAAGCAATTCATTTCATCAAAGTGTGTTTATTTCCAACAATGATATCTTCTGTAAATTGATGTTGTACTTCCAACAGGTTTTCGTAGTTTGATTACAATAAGGTTTTTAATCAAGAAGTCCTTAAGACATTGAAAAGATCCCCCATAAAATACAAAAACACCTACAATCAATTACTAGATCGCTAAGATTCTTCTTGTTGCATATAGCTTTAGACACACCTCTGGTTTGAATATGACATCAACATAAAGTTGATTAAATGAAGGGAATAACGACACCCATCACTTATCTTAAAACAAATCTTGTCTATGGGGCACTCGACTCATCCTTCATCTCAGGACTATTAATCAACACCATACCATACCTTTTACATTAGACGTCAAATCTTTAGATAATCCAAATTTCACTTGTATGTATCTTCACCATTGTGCGTGGAAAGGTTTTGGCCTTCGGCTGTTATAAACAAGGAATGCATGATTTGGTTATCCAACTGTTCCCTTAATACTTAGGAAACATATGGTTTAGGATATAAAAAACCCAACTCTGAAATATCTGAGGCCACTACATCCAAACCTGGCTACTTATCCATGCTCATTATTGAATTAGAACCGTCATCATCGCCAACAACCTCATGAAGATCCTATGGACGTAGAAGATGTTGCATCGATCCCATTCTGAATATATTTTTTTAGTCAATACCATATCCTTAGGACCACTCAGTTAGTCAATCTAATTAGGCCATCAAAAACAAATTCGTCTTATTTGGCCAGAAATGGTTGAAGAAGATTCACCTATCACAAATATCCTTAAATGTCATGATGACCATGGATATCCTTTCTCATATGAGTAGTTGAGGATCACTTCCTTAAAAAAATACCTTACCGTCTGATACACCAACTCTTCTTAACGAATCCACCATCAATCATAAACTTAGGAACCCCTCAGGATCCTCACATAGTTAAGGTCGGTCAATCATTAAATCTGCATGTGCTTAACTGTCTTCACCTCATTTTTAGCAAAATATTATCAAGCTTTTTCGCTTAGTCATAAAGTGATATGCTCTAGGATTGATCCAAAAATTTTCATACATAATATTGTCACATACCCAAATGCATTAAGACCTAGTTAAACAAAAACTCCACAAAAATGCATCCACGCATAGCTATTCTTATCAAAGAAGAGTTACAACGTCTTTTATCGGCTCCAATTTCATTATACCCTATTGATTATCCTCAATGGGTTTCTAACATTGTCCCTGTAACCAAATAGTTATGAACGTTACGTATTCGTTCATGAACTTAAGGGATCTCAATCTTGCATGTCCTAAGGATGATTTCTCCTCTTCCAAACATAGATCAAAAGGTAGACCTAACAACCGGCCATGAAATGCTCTACCTTTATGGATGGTTTTTTTGGTTATAATCAATTTCTTATGGCCACTACTAACGATTAACATAAAAAATATTTCATTACTCCTTAGGGAACCTTCTACTATTGTGTCATGTCAATCAACCTTAAAAATTCAGGAGCTACTTATCAACGTGAGCCATGACTTACATTTTTCATGACCTCATTCACAAGACAATCAAAGACTATGTTGATGACCTTGTAGAAAAATCTAAGAAACGATGTAAAGATCATCTTGACTGTCCTTGATTCCATCTTCACTCATCTCATTCAATATTGTTTTTGTATCAATCCCTCAAAATGTGTTTTCGGTGCCCTCACTGGTAAATTTTTTAGGATTCATCTATTTCTATCCGAGGTGTTGAAGTTTATCTAGCAAAGGTTAATGCCATCATTTAAATTCCTCCTGCCATCTAATCTTACACAATTGTGTAGTCTTCAAGGTAAGTTGCAGTCCATCATAATGTTTTATATCACAAATTTCTTATCATTGTCAACCATTTCATCATCTTCTTCGTAAAGATGTATGATTTTCACTAGGGATTGTGATTGTCAAAAAGCCTTCGTTGAAATTAAATAATATATCTCTTATCACCACCATGTGCTTACTCCACCTTGTGAAGGGGATCCATTTTACGTATATATATCTTGCTTTAGAACATGCTCTTGGAGCCATTCTTCACTCATCATGATATTTAGAGTCGTGAACAAGTCATATACTATATCAATCATACACTTCATGAATATGAAACCTCGATATACTGAGGTTGAAAAGCTATGTTGTGCTTTATACTTCTGCCACTTCCAAATTGTGTCATTATCTTCTTAATCATAAAACATATGTTGTCACTAGATTCAATCCACCTCAGAAGCTATACACTCTACAACTATATCATAGTGATCGTATCATCTCGATGGCTTATGCTTATGATTGAATTTGACATTAGAGTTCATTTCACAAAAATCCTATTAAGGGACATGCCATTGCAGACCAGCTTGCCGATGCTCTCCTTTCCCGATAGTCAACTTCCTCATGAATACTTTCATAATTGAATCCATCAACAATGTTGATGAATATGAATTCATCCCTGTCAAGACTGAATCACTTCTTCGATGGTTCTAAATTCTAGGAAGGGGGAGGTTTCTGGTGTTGTTATGATACCTCCATGGGGCATTCCTATTCCATTATCATTCAAACTTAACTTCGAATGCACTAATAATATGGTTGAATATGAAGCTTTAATCATGGGCCTTACGACCATTGCTATTCTCTCTAGGCGTTCATATCTTAGATATCTATGGAGATTCATAGCTTGTTATCAATTAAGTCAAAGGAGAATATCGGTGTAAAAATGAAATTTTATAAAAATACAAAGCCAACATTGGACTTTCTCCTCGGTGCTTTTGATCATTAGACTGTTCAAACCATCCCATGATCTTCTAAAAAATTTATAGATACAATGGCCTCTTTCGGAGCCCTCATCCCATTAGAAAACTGGAGATTCAAAATACAATACTAAAGTATCTATAGTCATTTTTCAATGCTTGGATCATCCTTCTCATCAAAATGAGACTTCCTCCTATTAACATCATTGACTATAACCCAACTGATTTGTGGTATACTCATATTTATGACTATCTTGCCAAATCAAAAATTCCGTTTGACTTATCATGTAACAATAAACAGATCGTTTCTTCAACACACCACTCACTTTGTCATTATCAGGTGGTATCCTTTATAAATGTAGTTTTGATGGTATCCTACTAAGATTCCTTTAAATCACATGAGTCAACTCAAATCCAATCGAAGAAGTCCATGATGGAGTTTGTGGAGGACATTTCAGTGGAAAATCCATTGCTAAACATGTCATATAGTTAGGGTACTACGGGCCTACTGTCACCAAGAATTGTTGTGAATATGTCAAGAAATGTGTTAAATGTCAACTTTCATTCAGATCTCATCCATGTCCCCAGTCAAGCAATATAACCTACTCTATGACTTATGGCCTTTCTCTCAATAGTGGGTTAGACCTTATTGAGTGTTATTAATCCTAAATCATCTCAACAACATCACTCTATTATCACAGTCATTGAATACTTCACCAAATGGGTTGAAGTTATCCCCTTAACGTACAACTAAATCAGGACCCATTATCAATTTCATATATCAATACATTTTATGTCGTTTTGGCATCCCACATAAACTTATCATAGGCAATGGAAAATCCTTTAAAAATAAAGAAGCTAAAAATCTTTGTGATACCTTCAACATTAGACTCAACTTTTCATTGCCATATTATCCCCAAGAAAATGGATAGGTTGAAGCCTAAAATAAAACATTTAATAAAATCCTTATCAAAATAGTAAATGATGCATGAAGAAATTGACATCTCCAAATCCCATTTGCTCTCTGGGATTATCAAACTAGCATCTATGCACTCCTATAGGAGCTACACATTATTCACTCATCTATGGCTCCGAATTTGTCATTGTCCCTCTTGAAATTTAGATTCAATCACTCTGTGTATCCCTTAAAGACTTTATCCCTGACGAAAAATATCGACAAGAACATTTAGTACAACTTGAACTTTGTTAAATAATCAACTTGAACACACTCACCTAACCATGGCCCCTTACACCCCACACTAAATATTAATTTAATTAAATTAATCCATGTCCTCACAATATTTATTATTTAATTATCCTAATTAAGATAATTCCCACACCACCACCTCACCTATACACCTCACCTAGCCACCTCACCCTAGGTCTATTCTTAGTATGTTGCCATAACTAACTAAGACCTAACTAAACCCTAAAAATCAAAGCCTACATCCCCTCTAACCACATTCCCACATAAGAAAAGGTAACTCCCGCTCTTTCCCGAATGAATAGAGAGATCTAGTTGGAAATCATTGCCATGATCTCCCATTTTTAGTAAACCTAGGGAATCCCACCCTAACCAACACCAGTCACCCCTGAACTGATGTCGGTCAACATAGAACCATCATCAGTCACCTTTTATTCCCTTTGGTAACCTTATTTTGAGGTTAGCACATTTTCTAAGAGAAAGGAAGGAGACCAGAGCTGCATGCAAGTGAAACAAGCATCCTTTTATGCATCCAGCCATCCAGAGCCATCACCAACATCAATCAGAGAGCCATTGTATTCATGGGAGAACTCTGGGAAAGCACCACTATAGGACCATACATGTATTCTCTGATCAACCACCTCCACCACTCAGCCATCAGATCCTTAACACAATAAGTATGGCCCTAATCAAGTATAGTTTATTTCAGTTAGTAATCTTTATTACTCCTGTTATTAATCTATTCTTTGCATGCTTATTGCTTCATCACCCACTTGCTTGTAAACCCAAAGATCCCTTCACCCACATCACCAAATCACCTATTCTCACCTGTTGTATACTTCTGAGCATACCTAAGATCTCCACAGACCCCCCATTCACTCACCCAAACTTTATTTGACCTCAGATCACCCCTACCATTTAACCTATTTTGAGTTTCTTTCACCCCTGACCATACGACGCCGGTTACCCATAACCATCGTCGGTTCTACCTAAACTGGCATTGGTCACATTCAGCCGACATTTGGTCTCTATGTTTTACACCTTGACCAAGAACAAACCCAACAACCACCCTACCAGTTGACCTAAATAACCCAGAATCTAACCCTGACCAGTCCTAGAACCTTGACAGACCCCTCACCTCTCAGATCTAACTATAGCCTAGCCTGTTGTGATTGGATTTTCTTATTGTATTTGAATGAGATACCTAAATCATATCAACTACAGTAGGACCTTGTTTATTTCTCACATTAACTTATTTTAAATAGTGGATTGACAACCATCTAGGAAGTATCACACTTCCTGGAACTAGCATATGCTAGGCAGTCCACTGTCATATATCATTTAACTATATTTTGTGGTCTTGTTTTCTATTACAGGTAGTTCCTCCTAGCCAAAAGGAAGCTCTCACATTCAGCTATGGATCAAGAAGTCAGAACGTGCGCAACAACCATCAACTGACCAACATTTAATAGGTATTCCTCCTTGGCCCTTACCCTTATCTATTTCATCATTTTGAAAAGGTAAAGAAAATGGTGAAACATTTTGGCACGCCTGGTGGGACCCATCAGGGGTTCTTTTGCATTTATTCATTCCTAGGTGAAAGTTGTGTGTTTTTTTCCCTTAGAAAAGCTTTCACATTAATTTTTCTTCCTTGGAATCATTCTCCTTCTTTCTATTGTCTAAAAACAATCGTGTTTTTGGTGCTTTAAAAAGAACACATCTTCCTTTCTTTCACATTGCATTAGTGAAAGAGCATCCCTCTTCCTGTTCATCTCTTGCTACATCAAATATCACACTTTGATTTGGGTTTAAAACACTTGCATTACATTCTAATTTGTTGCATTATTAGCTCACATTAAAACTGAGGGCAACCTATATGCTGGAAGTCATGCCCAGCTGATGGTTGACACAAAGAATCATAGAAATCACATATTTTTCTCTCTCTCTGTGTCTTACCAAACTTGCACAAAATCAAATATACACATCTTTCTTAAACAACATCTTACCCTGGGAACATCTGTCAGTGATCACATGATTGGCAGGTACTCCCTAGCTCATTGCCTCTGTCGAGTCATCATCTCAGAGGATGGCCCACCCCCACCATAACATACCTGAAACCTCTCCTTTTAGATATCCTTCTTCGTAGGATGCCTTCCCAACCAAAAAATTTTGTTCTAAATACACACAGTCAGTCCTAAATAGCATAAGCTAAACAAACATAAGAAAATCACTATTAGGATCACACTTTTTCTTAGCATTCTTCTTGGCTTGTGTTTTGAGGTGTGAGACTATGAATCCCCATTTTTCTTCTTCCTTGCACACTCCACCATCATAGTTAGAGTATTATGACTTTTTCTGAGTGTGTCAGGGCCTCATCTTCTCATTCTCAGGCTTCTGGGTTTGATTCTTCACTTAATTTGATTCACAAAACCAATTTTTCTTTATTTCTTTCTAATTTCACAGTCACTGACGTCGGTCCAGCGACCGTCACCGAGTTCACATCTGACCATCATCGGTTAAACCCTAACCGGTGTCAGCTTCTAGCTTTCTAGTTACTTTACCTAGAACAACTTTCATTACTGCTTCTTGTTATGTTTCCAGCCCTCAGGGCATCATCATATTTCTCCCTTATTGATATTTTCTGTCATACACAGTTTCACCAGTACAAATCCAACATTCCCACTTCATTTTTTTGAGACTGGTTTCTTCCACAGTGACCAGTATCAGTTTCAGAAACCATCATCAGTGTTGTCCTAACCATCACTGGTCATCCTGACCGTCATCATTTTTTCCCAGAACCATCACCGGTCAACCTGACCATCATCGGTTGCCTGTGTTTAATTTTTCAAAATCTAGACATTGACCAGATTCACCTCCCAGACCCCATTATTCTTTGTTTTTACTATTTTCTGTGTCATCTACAGAATACAGTCTTACCAGGTCAGCACTTGTTCACATGGTGCTGACTCGCAGCCAGACTAACGCCCTCATATTCCATGCTAGTCATCAACCACTCCCACCTAGTCCTTCACCACCTTCCATCCTATCACCCATGGATCCAACCTTACCTACCACCATTGCTACCAATGACGAGGAGTTTGCATGACTCCTTGATCAGAATCCCGTGGCCTTACAGTTCTACCTTTCCCACTCTTCCACCCGAGACTCCTCTGGTCAATTGATATATGACATGTCGGTATCAATCTCTCCTGCCCTTATTCTTGCTACTACATTACCCTCACCTACTTCGCCCCTGGTAGTTTCACAGCTAGGACCCATACCCACCATGACCACCGCATCAGCAGTTTCCCTCACGCCTATCGTATCTATTGTCCCCTCATCCACCACCTAGACCATAGCACAATCTGCCCGCACCCATTGTCTCACAAATACCCATTGCAACACAACCACCCTTGTGGTGTCGGTGACCCCTACTCCATTCCAAAATCTCATCCTCTCCATCCCACAAACATTACCCCCAATCACTACCAGAGTCATGACAACCATCCCACCTACATACACCTACTATCAACAACCCCCTATCTCATCTATCACCCATTCTGGATATGTGCCTTCCATGTCAGTTCCTTATTCTCAACCTCCCTATCAGGTTCAATATCCACCTCCTTATACCATAGGAGGTGTCCCCCCATCACAACCTACCAACGACCTCATCAAGTTGATGATGGAAAAGATGCAAACACTAGAAGCATCAGTTTCCAGCTCACGCAATTCCCTCACCTATGATGAAATTTGTAATGAGCCTATTCACCCATCCATTCCCATTCGACCATACCCCGTACATTGGGAGATGCCAAAATTCAACTGCTTCAATAGTAAAGAAGATCCACAACAACATTTGCGGTCCTTTAAACATGGGTGTTACCTAATTTCCCACGATGATGCTTTACTTTTGAGGACTTTCCCAATGTCCCTGACAGGACCTGCATTGGACTGGTACAGTGGACTACCAAGACACTCCATTTACTCATTCAATCAAGTATCCCAAGCCTTCCTAGATCACTTCTCCATCAACATTGTTAAGAAGGTTACCATGACTGATCTCTATTCCACACGACAATATGATGACGAGTCTATCACTGACTTTTTCACTTCGCTGGCGCAACCTCATAAACCAGCTCACATTCCAATTGCCTCAAACCAAGCTTATAGAACTATTTACTTAGGCATGTGCTAGACACATCTCACCAACCCTACAGGTGCAAACTTTTCACACTTTCGACGAGGCATTCACCATGGCATGGAAATTGGAAATTCGTGCTATCAAAGAGAAGAAGATTCAACTTCGTAATAAGAACATCACGTTCAAATCAAATGATACTTCTTCATATTTGAAACCTCAAAACAACTATTCAAATCCCAAAGGGTCTGTGAATTCCATAGTTCTCAAAGCTGGTCCCCCTCATCAATCAAACCCATCCAAACCCCCTTCTAATCTTTCTCCTGTCCAAGCTTTCTAGTTCAGATGAGAACAACGAAAGTACACTTCCCTAGGATAATCTTACTCCTCCATTTTGGAAAAGCTTGTTAAGGCAGGTGTCATTACCCTTCCACCCATAAAACCACATATTGGTTTTGACCCTGAGTGACCCATGCCTGCATGGTATAAGGAACATGAACTTTTGCAACTATCATCGGGTCAAAGGTCACAACGACAATAATTACATTACCTTCAAAAATATCATTCAAGAAATGATAGACAATGGAGACTTAGTCTTAGATAGCCTGAATGCACCCGCTAACCAAAGCCTACACATCTTCAAGAAGCCATTCCCTAATCATGCCCCATCTTCAAACCAAGTGGGTGATACCTCAAACAATGATAGCACTATCTGCAAGGTCCATGCTATTTTCAATGACGTGCACCAGTTGCTTCCCAATTGCCTCATATTCCTTCCATAGATGAAATCTTAGCCCATGCTCCCCTACCTGCACCAGAACCTATTTCATCTACTCCTCTACCCATAGAGGAATCCCCTTCATCTTCTCCTTCATCCGTGAAAGAGCCTATAATCAGCACACTCAAAACCTTCGAACCCTCAAAATTCTGAGCCCACTTCACCAACGCAAGGAGAGCCCACTTCGGCTGGCTCGTCCTCTCCTCTACCCATGGAGGATACTATAGAAGTACCACCACCTATAGATGACTGTTCACCATCAGACCTTCAAGATCCCATTGATCTTCTTTCGGCTCTCTTACCCACAGAGTCTGAGGCTAGCCATTTCCTGGTATCTCAAACACATTTTACAGGGATTTCCACTCGGTCCACATCGGCTCCACTTACAATAGTACCATTCTCACACTTGGCCAATCACCTAGACTATGTTGATAGAGCCTTACTTTGGGGGCATCTTCTACTTCCTGTTTCAACACAAATGTAGTTGTCACTCACTGACACCTCCACTATCTATCCAAAAGTGTTTTGGCTAACCAAACTGAACACAACCACAACTATCACAAAATCTCCCATGACACCACTCATGGCTCAACTCACACCTCTACCCATAACCCAACATGCATCTGCACCCAAACCCATGCCTACATCATCTTCCTTGCCTAAACCTATCACTACTTTAGGGGTCATACCAACAGCTAGCCTTACTCATCCACCCATCAAATTAGATTTAGCTACATCTTCCAAAACTAACACCAAACTTAACCTGACCCCTAAACAGAAGAGCCAATCTCCTAGATCTCATACCCCAACCTCACCAACCACACCCTTATCACCTTCACCCCTTCCATCCATCCTAGGACCTCACCCTTTGACCCTAGCCAAGAAACCCTCATCCACTAGTAAACCAAGAATGCAACAACCCATTTCCCCATCGCAGACCTCTAATATACCCAAGCGCCCCACACAACCTCCACCCTCACCTGTAACATTTTTTACCACCCATACCTCCAATACCATCAATAACTTCTTCACTACCCACAACACTTCCTTCTCTTTCACTCATGCCTCCTACCCAACCTATGCCACCTACCTCCACAACACCTCGGTTACCCCCATGGGTAACCCATGCCTCTTCCACCATCTACTTTTCCCTCTACATCTTGTGCGCCCGTATCACCTTTACCCAAGAAGGTACAACCTAAAGCCAAAAATCTTCTACCCTCCAATAAGGTAGTTAAACCAACCACACATTCTATTACTAGTTCATCTACCATGCCCCTACCCAAGCAGATATGACCAACACCTAAGACCACACCACACACCAAACTAGTAGCCCAACCCACTCCCCCTCTTGCAAAGACTCTTCCTACATAGTCAGCCACACCTATACCCAAACCCACATTCACCTCCCATTGTGATCCATTAGCAGGGTCCTATGCTAAAATCCTAACCAACCTCCTCAAAACTTTTTCATCACATTACCACCTCTTAGACCTTACGACCCACTCAAACCCAAACCAAAAGGGTTTGACGAAACCAAAAATTTGTGCCTACCATCGTGTGTGCTAAGACACGATGTAGAGAACTGTAAGGATTTGAAAGCCGCTCTTGTCTAGTTGTGTCCTCCTAAAGAAAAATTTGATGATGATGATCTTCTTGATGAGGACCCCATTTCTGCTGGCACCAATTTTTCCATAGATCCTCCCTCATTACCTACTCAACGACCTAAAATCTCCACCCCCACAACTCTTAGATCCATCCCGAGATTTGAAATTAACATGGTTTGCATAAGAGAGTTGGCCAAACCACCACCCAAATGTAAATGCACCCTACTCATCTCACAAGGGTCATACCCACCACTAGGGTTTTTTCCCTCTTGCCACTATACCTTCCATGACACTGCCCTCTCCATCCAACTCCCCTCAGATTAACATGATCAACATTGCCACCCGTGCTCAGAAAGACAAGGGCAAAGGAGAAAGCAACTGGCCCATCAACCAACCTTGTACCCAATATACCATCTACACCCACACCCAAAGTCATCATTCATGGTCCTGCATATCCCATTTCTGACAGGGGCCACACATCATACAATGCTAAAACAACTACACCAATCCCCCCTCAAAATGTCTTTATATGACCTCATCTAGACCTCAGAGTCACATCGTCAAGCCCTCATGGAGGTCCTTCAATCTATTGAAGTCTTACCAAATGACCCCACACCCATAGCCTCCATCATTACCCCTCACCATGTAGCCTCTCTCACTAGGTCTTCCCCTTCCTCTACACCTTCACCCACTCACCAAGTGGCCACCCTTAGTTTTGTAGATGAAGAGATCACTCCCTTTCTAGTCTGATGACCCCGACCCCACTCTGTTCATCTCCATCTTTATCGATAATATACGCATCCAACGTGTTATGATCGATGGTGGTGCTAGCATTAACATCATCTCCTCCCATGTGTACACCCAAATGCAAATACCTACCAATTGCATGCATAGTAACCCCATTATGTTGTGTTCTTTCAATGATGCCATAACCTCTACACTGGGTACCATTGTTCTCCATGTCCGCGTAGGTCCCCGCACCATCCCAGAACTTTTCTATGTCCTAGAAGGGGAGTTCTAGTATAACTTGTTTCTTGGTCAACCTTGGATTCGTGTCATGGGTTGTGTCCCTTTGACGTTACATCGATGCCTCAAATTTGAACACGAGGGACATAATTACACCATCCCTACTGACCCCTCACCTTTCAAGACCTGTAACATGCTATATCAACCCAATGATGTGCTTGTACCGGTCAAGGCATCCACCACCAAAACCACTTCACCTCCACCCACAAGCCCATCCACCAAAATTCCACTACTTCTGCTATGCATCTAACCTCGTCCATCCCTACTACAGTTGTAGCCTCCACCGCTAGCGCCCCTACTTCCCCTTCATCTAGCAAGCCATCTATACCCGCTACCCACATACCAACTACTGATCCCTTAGAAGGTGTTTTTCAATGCCTCACTCTGGGGGGAATACCACCTATACAATATCGATACCTTCCTCACCCCATAAGAGTATGGGAATCTGTGTCAACACCCCAGTTATGACATTCACATTGGTGAACATTTTCCCTTATGGCCCTCCCCACCTTCGCACCAACCTAACGTATGGGGGACTTGATATGGCCACCTATAAACCTGAACCTCCATCCCAAACCCAACCATTTTCCACTGACCTACACTCCCTCACTAACCACTGTTTCACTCACACTTTCCTCCACCAGGTGCATGGAAAGGATTTGGCTTTGGTTTTTATGAACAAGGCCACCACACTGTCATCTCCTGTACCTCTCGTAAACACAATGACTATAGTGGCATTGGTTTTGATGCTCCATCTTCTAAGAAGGTTTGCATCAACCTTATTCAAGATGAGGCATCTTCCCCCTCTCATTCACCCACATTACCATCCTCACCCACGAAGTCCATAGATCCTGAATCTATACCTCCTATTTTTTTTTTTCATAAACACCATTTCCCTGGGACCGCTGACCTATCAACGTGATGGCGAGGCTCCTCTTCTCTCCCATTCTTGTATCCTAACATGATTGATGATGATATGCCTTCAATTAACGTCATTCAATGTCAGGACGATGAGTCCATCCTCACCTACCTTGGTGCAGAAGAACTCTTATATTCACTAGTTGTTACCCTTTGAGACGCAAACCATGCTAAACGAATCGACCATCGAAATCAACATTAATACCCAAGACGACCCACACATTCTAAAGATCAGCCAATCTTTAGACGCTACTGAATAGGAAGCCTTCACCTCTTTCCTTCAGGACCATAGTGACGCATTTGCTTGGTCCTATGCCGATATGCCTGGTATTGATCCTAAAATTGTGGTTCACAATATTGTGACCATTCCTGATGCCAAACCTATCAAACAAAAGCTATGAAAAATGCATCCTCACATTGCTCTTCTGGTCAAAGAAGAGCTTCAGTGCCTTCTCTCAGTTCCTTCATTCTACCCATCGATTATCCCCAATGGATTTCTAACATCGTTCCTGTCATGAAAGTGATAGGGGGACTCCGCATTTGCATAGATTTCCATGACCTCAACCTCACCTATCCCAAAGATGATTTCCCACTACCAGGAATTGACCAACTAGTTGATCTCACTGCTGGCCATGAAATTTTATCACTCATGGATGGTTTCTCGGGCTACAATCAAATATTACTAGCTCCTTGAGGATCAACACAAGACTGCCTTCATCACCCCTTGGGGACTTTTTGCTATCGAGTCATGCCCTTTGGTCTCAAAAATGCTAGTGCTACATATCAGCGGGCCATGACTTACATCTTCCATGACATCATGCATCACATATTGGAGGATTACGTAGATGATCTTCTTTCCAAATCCAAACATTGAACCAAACACCTACCCATTCTTAAAGTCATCTTTGACCGCCTCATCAAATATTGTGTTCGTCTTCAACAAAAAAATGCATCTTTGCAGTACTTTCAGGGAAACTCCTAGGCTTCATCATTTCTTTATGTGGCATAGAAGTCGATCCTACTAAAGTCAAGGCTATTCTTGAAATGCCTCCACCCACTAATCTCCATCAACTTCAAAGCCTACAAGGTAAGTTACAATCCATTTGTCATTTTATCTCACAGCTTTCTGACTGTTGTCAACCATTTCATCATCTTCTCAAGAAAGATGTTTCATTCAAATGGGATGATGAATGTCATAAAGCCTTCGAGGCCTTAAAACAATACCTCCTTCAACTACCAGTGCTCATTCCTCCTAAGGATGACCAGCCCTTCTACCTATATATTTTACCACTGACCATTCTCTAGGTGCCATGCTTGCTCATCTCAATGACGACCAACACTAGGAGCAAGTGGTTTATTACATAAGCCGTACCCTTCTTGACTACAAAACTAGATATACCCACACTGAATTTTTTTTTCCTAGCCTTAGTTTTTCATCGCCACCAAACTCCTACCATTACCTACTCAACCACAAAACCTTCGTCATTACTAATACTGACCCATTACACTACATGTATGCCAAACCTTATCAAAATCAATGTGCCGCACACTGGCTTATGCTTCTGGCTGACCTCGACCTCAAATTCATCCATCAAAAGTCCATCAAGGGCCAAGCTATTCACTGACCAATTGGTTGACACACCTATTTCTGGGGATTAACCCTCTAACTTTGACTTTCCAGATGAGTCTATTGTTACCCTTTCCCTGGAAAAACCCGCTTACCCAAATGACACTATTCTTCAATGGCTCCAAGTGTCAGTGTGGGGGTGGGGCTGGTGTTATCCTCATTCTGCTTGATGGTGAACCTATTCCTTTGTCTTTCAAACTCAATTTTGATTGTACAAATAATATTGTTGAATACGAAGCACTCATATTGGGTCTCCAGGCCACTTATGCCTTAGATGTTAAGTCAATCAACAATCTTTGGTGATTCTCAATTGGTCATAAACCAAGTCAATGATATATACCATTGTTTGTAATGAGATAATTCAGAAGTATAAGCATCATGTGGACATACTTTTGACCACCTTTGACTGTTACACCCTTCAAACCACCCTACGTTCTACCAATAAATTTGTAGATACCATGGCCTACTTGGATTCTCAGATACCTACTATCGCCCGATGAGTCTAAAATATTTGTCACCATACAAAGACTACAATCACCCTCTTATTTGCCTCATGAAGTTTACTCTATCGGAACCGCTACTCCTGACCTGAGTGACCTTTAGTATAAGCAATACACCAAACTATCTTTCCCTCTCCATTTTACCCACTGATCTCACTCATAATGGACAACGTGCCTTCCTTAAAAGTGTCTCACGTTATGTCATCATGGGTGGCCTTCTATACAAATGTGGTTTCAACAACATTCTCTTGCGATGCCTTACCAGTTCTAAAATTACTTACACCATTAAGGAAGTCCACGATGGGATTTGTGGAGGACACTTTAGTGGTCTCGTTGTCGCTAAATACATTCTTCACCTAGGCTATTACTGTCCAATCCGTAAACCATGACTGTTGTGATTATGTTAAATGCTGCGTAAAATGCTAGCAACATGCTAATCTCCATCACACCCCTATTCATGCCTTACATGTCACACAAGACCTTTGGCCTTTGTCTCAATGGGGTTTGGATCTTATCGATGATATCAACCCCCATTCTTCACAACGCCACCAATGGATCATAACAGCTACTGAATATTATACTAATTGGGTAGAAGCCATTCCCCTCATTCCCACCAAAGCTAAGAAAATATGTGAATTCATCAACCATCACATCATCTGTCTCTTTGGTTTCCCTCATTGCATTACCATGGATAACATAAAACAATTCAAAAGAAAAACCCTACACAAACTATGCGATGCTTTTGGCATCCAACTCAGTTTCTCATCACCTTATTACCCACAAACCAATGGTCAAGTGAAATCAACCAATAAAACCTTGAACAAAATTCTTATGAAGGTTGTCAATGATACTGGGAAGGATTGGCATATGCACATTCCTTTCACCTTGTGGGCTTACCACACTAGTATTTGCACTTCGACTGCTGCCACCCCCTTTTCTCTGGTGTATGGTACTAAGGTTGTCTTACCTCTCGAATTCCATATTCCATCCCTCTGCATCTCACTACAATACATGCTCAACGAAGATGAATTTCACCAGGATCATTTGGCGCAACTTGAATTATTAGATGAATGTCGACTTAACACCCTAGACCATCTCCAAATCTACTAAAAATGTATCAAATGTGCCTATGAAAAATGTGCTCATGAATGAACCTTTCAATTCGGCAACCTCATCCTGAAGGAAAATCAACATATAACCAAAGAGGAGAAAAGTAAATGAGGAAAATTTGCTCCTAATTGGCTCAAACCCTATATAGTCACTCATGCTTATGGATCAAGTGCTTATCATTTGTCTTCACTTGAAGGTAAACCCAAACCTAAGCCCCTTAATGCTTTGCATCTTCGACCATTTTATTGTTGACATAAATTACCACATCACTTTATGTCAATTGGTCACTCGTCCCTTGAGCATTGTTCACTTTCCATTATTACCCATTTTTGAGGATCCATGATTAAACAAGAATCGTGTGATTACCCATCACCTATTAGCATTGTCTTCAATATGAGTACCATGGCTCTACTCATAACATGATTCTCATGGATACTTTTTTTCTTCTTCAAGATGGAATCCCATGGTCATTCATCACTCAAAACCACCTCTTTCCTAGTAAATTTTTTTGTACTACGAGGTTGTCTTCTAAAACTGGAACCTAATCGTCCTCTATAATCTTGTCCATGACTTAAATGTCTAAAAAAAAGGGATACAACTACTTGAGTCAAACTTCCAGCAAAAATATGACTCCCTCAAAAGGGACATCTCTTCTCTATATTCTACCACTATTAATAGACTACTCCCTCAAAGGACAACTATGTACGGTCATTATAAAAATCTAATAAATATTCAAAAGCTTCCCACATCGATCAGCTTCATGAAGACCTCAAGGAGATAATATATTCATCCTAGATAGACTTCCCACATTGATCAGTTTATTACAAACAAAAAAATCATGAAAAAAATGAAATTTTCATCATGGACTTGCCTATTTTGGATTCGGTTTTCTTGTTTTGAAAAACACATCGTCGTACACTAAGTTATGCTAAGCCTTTCATTCTCACCTCCTTGTATTTTCCACCTAAATTCCTCGTTACTCAAGAGACTTGTTGTGAATGTGACATTTTGTGATCTTGTGACTTTTCTTCACCCTTAAAATAGTCCATTATACAAGGCCTCTAGGTTCTTACATTCATAAGCCCATCTAAGGTGGGATCAAACCATCAGGGTAATTACGCAGCTATTTTACCACCTTTTACCATTCGCCTTCCTCATTACCTATTGATTATCCTATACAAGACCAAATCCTTGGCACATGTATTTAAAAATCAATCAACCATACCTACAACCTCAACACAATAATGCCTATGACCTACATCACCCATGCCTAATACCTACCCAATCATTCCACTATTTCACCTTAATCTTCCCTAGCTTATGGGAGAACTACATCGACCTGAGGTCCCTTTTCACCAGGACTATGTAGGCAGCACTCCGAGGGCATGGGGGCCTTGGAGGTTAGCTCGGTCACTCTCTACCCTAACCAATTCCTTCCCCCATTTCCTAGTCACATTCTACCCTAGTTATTTTCCTTTTTATATCAATAATTGGAAATCAAACTAAAAAAACAACACTTACTTCACATCTTTACCATCATCACTCATACATTCATTATTTATGTCATTTATTTACCATTATCATGCATTCTACTACAAGACATATTAAAGTGACCCACATCATCATTAATTGCACCAATTAATGAATTAAACACGCAACCAACCTCAATTCAACCATACCTAAACCAACTTAAACTTCATCATACCTAATTCCACCTAACTCAATCCATGCCTATGACCTGACTCAATATATGCCTATAACCTGACTCAATCCACACCTATGACCTGACTCAATCCATGCCTACAACCCTAACTACATCATACTTAATTCACCTAGTTTCCATCACATATACAAATAATAATGGAAATTACAACAAGCACACCATCCATAGTATAAATATCATCATCTATAAATCATGACATTTGTGTACACATACATATGTACACCAATATAAATGAATCCAAAAATATCAAAAACCCTCATGTACATCCTCACCATCTTCAGCACACAGGCTCGTATATGACCAAAATCAATCAACTCTCGTATACATCCTCACTCTCTTTGGCACGTAGGCCGATATATGTCAAAAATAAATGACTATACAACACAGGAGGTACATACGGCTATTAGATATCACTTGGTGGGATATCCTCCATATTTGTCTCCCATGTCTCCTCCTCCTTGGATCCTACATGGAGGCCTGCTAACATTTCACCACCCATCATGGGTCGTGGCTGGGTCCCTACTAGTACTGCACCTGGAGTTGGCCTCCGTGAACTAGTAACCTCACTGTTGATGCAGAATCACAGCACCCTTGGATGCAGATCAGGATTCTAGGTTGATCACTCAGGCATCTAGTGTGATTGCACAACATGGAAACCTCTCTCCAAGCGTGGGACTTGTGAAACTGAGAGAGGAATCTCTAGAGAAGGCTGGTTCCTGCTCCTAAACTACCTGCCACAAGTTATTCCAGTGCAGGCAAGCTAATCTAATCCTAATCTAACCATGCCAAGGAGACAGAGAGAGAGAGAGAGAGAGAAAGGAAAAGAACAAAAGCCTACACTAAAACGGTGATACACCAGAGAAGGAGAATGTTGGGCATCTATCAAAACTTCCATGGGACAAAGAGAGGTGAGCAATGGGAAGGATGGACAGATGCATCACAGGACCAAGGATAGATTTCACACAGAAAATGTCCCAAAACTCCATGAACACAGCTCCAAACCTGCAATGAACATTCAAACATGCACAAATACCTGCAATGAAGAGAGGCAAGAAGAGAAACAAGCAAAAACGAGCAAGGATGGACAGATGCATCACAAAACATGTTTTGTTGCTCCAGAAGTTTGCACAGAACATCATTTCAATAGTAAAAGGCAAAAAATTCCATTACAGAGCAAGGGAGGATGTTTGAACTCCATTTTCAACCCTAGAGAAGAAAAGAAGGGAGGGCAGAGCAGAAAAGATGAACAACTTGTTATGTCTCTTTTAAAATGAGCCAAATCTGGCTTTATACAATGCATGGGTCGAGCCCAGCAGACAGAAAACATAGGAAAACATGTAAGTAGCCCAACCATTGACCAAAATGCATTCTTCATTAAAATCGGTGGTTGAGACATCACTTCTGGCCATGCTGAAGAAGAATGCGACCCATGTGCATTAAAACTAGTTGAAACGTCGCTTCTGGCCATGGTCACGCGTCAGAGCCATTTCTCAATTTTCTCCCTCCAGAATGCACCAAAACGTAAGATTGACCCTGGAATCGTGTAGAGAATTTTTCCAGCTTTCCCTTGATATAAAGAACGTCCAAATCTGAGTTCTGGATCGAAAGTTATGGCGATCTGAAGATTTAGGGCACAAAACAGGTGAAAACGTGTTTTGAAATCTTTCCCGCGCTCTGCACGTGGCACGCATTGATTGGTCGTGTGATTCTCTCTCCTCTACCTTTCGGTGGGATTTCTTTTGAAATTTCCAAGTTTTCCTTTGTTTCAGGTTCGGAAGTGTGACTTGCATTTGCATCGGGTTTGGGAGGTGGCTCGACATGTTTTCCTCCCATGCTTTTCCGACTTGTTTCCCCGACTCCAAGACCTGATTTCCTTTGTGTCGGGCTTTCCAACCCCTCCAACACATTTCTTCCTTGGTCGGGTTTTCGAACCCTTCCGGCATGATTTTTTCCTTGTGGGCCCTAGCTTGGACACGTGGCACTATCCCATTAGTTCGAGTCAGTTCCTGAGACCTCGCCCTTTGACTTTTGGACTTTTCTCCTTATGACACGTGTCATGATTTGGTTGGCTCGCGGGTCTACCAGATTTTTCGCGTCCACCGCGTCCATTTGTCCCGGATGTCCCAGTGTGAACTTTCTCTGTTTCGGGGGAACCGGCCGGTTCGCGTCATCACGGCCCAAATGTCCCAATTGCTTCCAGACTGTTTGTTCTTATTTCGGCCGATCTGACCGGTTCGCGTACTTCGCGTACTCTTGTCCCAAACTGTCCCACTCAGCAGTTAGTCATTTTTCTTCCTCTTTCAGCCAGATCGGCTTCTCGCGCCCGCCGCGTACTTCTGTCCCAGATGTCCCTTTGCTTCACGGGCCGCCTGGAGGCTTTTCGGCCGATCCGCGCCTAGATGTCCCAAATGTCCCGACTGCCCCTAGGACTAGGACTTAGTCATTTTTTATGATTTTTCCTGGATCAATCTACATGCTTGGAACTGCAAAACTCTGATGCATGTTATCAAAATTTACCCTGGGGGGGAAATTTTGACAACACTCACCCTGACCCTGTCTCAGGGCTCACTAGCCCCCCATACTCTCCACATTGTGGGTATGTGACCTGGTCCTCTCACTCGAGGCTTATTGTGCCTTGTACTCTCCATAGGATATAAAATCTATCCCTACCACCATCAATATATCATGATAATACCTGGTCTCACCAAGGGCATCCTGTAATATGGCTACAAGTAATGTATGTGGTGGCCCCTTTGGCCTCTGAACTTGTCCATGTGCCTGTGCCTTTCCTAAGGGACCCTATCCCACTCCTACTTGTATCTAGGACTGGAGAGTCACAACCTATTCCTGTGCAATGGCCAACTGACCCTACAAACTTGTAACCTATTGATCCATAGGCATCTGAAATAACTCTACTTCATCAGAAATAGTCAGCACAGAGAAGAAAAAACAACAAACGAAGGTTTTGTCTTTTAAGTAAAAAAACCACCGCCCTATGTTGGGTAGCAGTTACAGAACTGCCATCTAGCCAGGGTGGCAGTCCCAAGACCACTAGTCTACATAGGGTGGCGGTCCTGGCAAATACGGATAGAAAACAAAATTTGAAATGAATAGCCTCTGAATTTGAAAGGATGTTTGTTTCTCTTCTCCTTCATGACCTTTCCCATTCTCCAGTTCATGGGATGACATGATAAAGGCTATAAATACATGATTGTAGAAGTGTAAAAGATCATCAAAGCATGGGAGCAAGTGAGCAAGAAATATTAGTGCTGGAAATTGTATTTTTGTAGAAGAAAGGAGTGTTGAGATAGAGAAAGCAAGTAACTGGAAGGAAGTGTTAAGATGTTATATACTTCTCTTTCTTACTTATTGTAAATTTTGTACCTGTTGATTAAAATTGGCCAATAGAAGTGGGAAGAAAGAGCAATTGCCCTTCCCGATTGGTTTTTCCTCCATTGGAGGTTTTCCAGGATAAAATTGTTGGTGTTATGAGCTTATATTCTTTCTTTTACTACAATTGTTCATTCTAAGCACAATAGTAATTCATTCACTAGCTATCTTTGTTATTTTCTAATAAAATGTAAACAACAGTGATTAATTTGTGATTTGTGAATAATTCCAAAGTTGAAGAGTTTACAGATCATTTTGGTATCAAAGCTAACAAGTATCCAGGACTATGGTATTTCATTCCTGAATTTGTATGACAGTGATAAGATCTAAAGGTGAACAAGCTTTACCTTGGGATCCGGAGATTTCTACAAATAAGTGGAAACAGAGAATTCAAGGAGAAATGGAGGAAGAGAACTTGGTCCATAGAATTGAGATGCTAGAGACCATGATGGATAGGATGTTTAAAAGGCAAGCGGAACTTACAGATTTGTAGAAGACAACTTCTGTCAAGCAATACTACATGGACTCGGTGGTTCGAGGCTTAGCCAAAAATTTTGGTATAGGCAAGAGCCACCATGAGGAAGATTATGGGGAAGATCATGAAGAAGAGACTTATAACACTAAAGAAAAGGTAAAATCTGAACATACTCCTTTTAAAGTTGAGACTAAAGTCGAAATCAAAATAATTGAAGGACAAGTAGATGCATAATTACTTGATAAATGGTTAAAATAGTTAGAAGTCTATTTTAGCATCCATAATGTCATTGAGGCACAAAGGATCACCTTTACACGTCTCAAAATGGAGGGACATGCTCTAGTTTGGTGGGAAACTCACCTAACTACTTGTGAAAATAAGAAGCGACCTATTGTGAAGTCTTGGCAATAATTTAAGGAATTACTTAGAGCTAACTTCTATCTTATTGGCCATAAAATTGACCAGACGATTAAATGGCATTATTTTAGACAAGGCAGTGGTCAAGGTGTGCAGGACTATACTACAAAGTTTCAGAGGCAAGCCATGTTGCTAAACATGGATTTGGAGGATGAGGATATTCTGACCAAGTACTTAGGAGGACTTCATACTCACCTTCGAAGAAAAGTTGTCTCTATAAAGCCAAAGGATCTCAATGAATCATGTGTATAGGCATAATACATAGATGATGAGAAAAAGTAAGGAGAAGTAGAGCCGAGGGTAAATTAGTCAAAAAAACATCAGAAAAAGGATTCTGGGAAAACAAGTAACAAGAGCAAGTGGAAAGGGAAAGGTAAACAAGATGCCACTACTTTAAATACTTGTAAAGATCCCAAGAATTTTTGAAATAATTGTGATATTAATGGTCATACTGATGCTACATGTTGGAAGTTTCATTTGGAGTTACATCCGAAGAACCGAACCAAGGACTCCAAGAATTCCATGACAGCTGTAAAGACAGAAGCGGGGGTGGAAGTCGAATATGACTCTGATGTAGACAAAAGGCTTGGATGCATGGCCACCAGCATGGACAGTGAAGAGGAGATGAGTAGAGTATTCCATATCAAAATTTAGATCAAGAGGACTAAGGTAAATGCTTTGGTTGATATCGGTTCTCAATCTAATTTTATTTCTGAGGCAGTTGTAAAGAATCTTGGTCTTGATAATTATGAGCATCCGCACCCTTATCCTTTAGGTTGGGTGAAAAAGGGTGTTGAAATTTAGGTAACAATAATATGTAAGGTCAAGTTTAGGATAAATTCCCAATATATAGATGTGTTTGAAGCTAACATTATTCCACTTGATGCTTTTGATGTTTTATTTAGGAGTCCTTACTTGTATGTTAGGGATGCTATCTTTATGAGAAGGGAAAACCAGTACAGATGGGTCAAGGATGGGATCAACTACAACATCTGAGCACACCAACCTAAGACGCGGGTTACTATGGTAGGTGCTAACCAAGCAAAATGGCTTATTTAGGCAAATCATAATCATTTTTGTTTACTTTTACTAAAGAATAAACAAAATAGGGTAGAAGTTTCAAAAATTTCTAACCAGGGAAAACAAAATTTGGATAGTATCATTCAGTATTTTTAGGAAGTATTTCAGGCTCCTAGTGGATTACCACCAAAATGGGAAGTAGAGCATAAGATTTAGCCATTGCCAGAGTCATCTCTACCAAACATTGGGTTGTATATAGAGTCCTTGCTTGAGAGTACTGAAGTGAATAAACAACTCTAGGAACTAATAGACCAAGGGGTGATACGTTTGAGCACATCATCGTGTGGTTTGCCTATTGTGATGGTGCCAAAGAAGGATGGTTTTTGGAGAATGTACATTGACTACCACAAGTTGAACAAGATCACCATAAAGAATAGATATCCACTTCCCCGCATAGATGATTTCTTGGACCAACTTTAGCGTGCTAAATTTTTCACAAAGTTGGATCTCAAGTCCGGTTATCACCAAGTCAGAATGAAGGAGGAGGATATATGGAAGACTACCTTCAAAACAAAACAGGGTTTGTATGAATGGTTAGTACTTCCTTTTGGATTATGAAATGCACCCGCTAGATTTATGAGATTGATGAATGATGTATTGCGGGAATTCAAAGATTCATGTGTCATTATATATCTAAATGATATCCTAATTTTTAGTGCCACCTGGGAAGAACATCTAACGTAATTGCAGCAAGTCTTGCAAGTTCTCAGGGAGAAATAGCTACTTTGTGATATGAAGAAATGTGAATTTTCCAAACAGTCACTTGTCTATCTTGGGCACATGATTAGATGAGGAGAGCTATGAGTGGATCCAAAGAAGGTGGAAGCCATCAGAAATTGGCCAACACCAACAAGATCCACAGAGACTAGAAGTTTTGTGGGAGTAGTACAATACATGCAGAAATTCATCATGGGTTTCTTGGCGATTGCAACACCTCTACACATAGTCACTGCAAAGAGTAAGGGTTTTGAATGGGGTAAGGAATAAGACAGATACTTTGAGTTATTGAAATACAAGATTAGTCATGCTCCAGTACTTGCTCCTCCTAGTTTGTAGCAGCCTTTTGAAGTAGGGAAAGATGCTGGTGATTACGTCATTAGTGCAGTGTTACTTTAAGGAGGTAAACCTGTATGTTATCATTCTGAAACCTTCACTTCAGCAGTTAAAGGATATTCAATATATGATAATGGAATGTATGCACTAGTTCAGGAAATTAAAAAATGGAAACATTATTTTTTGGGTAAAGAAACTATTGTGCACATTGACCACAAACCTCTCCAGTATTTGCAAGCATAGTCTAAATTGAAGTAGGCAAGGCACTACAAATGGATGGGGTTTCTTTAGCAGTTCCATCTGGTGATTAAATACAAGAAAGGTAGTAAAAATTTGGTGGCAGACATGTTGTCTAGGCCACCCACACAGGAAAATTTTTCTTGTTTGGCCACTATCTCTCAGATTGATCCCTTCAGAAAGGAAGCTTACGGAGAAGCATATGCCCAAGAAAAAGACTTTGGGGTAACATTTCAGAAGTTGCAGTCTCAAGGGGCTAAAAAGACAAGGATTGAAGACTGTTATCTCAAAGACAAGCTGATCTACCAATGGGGGAAACTTTTTGTGCCTAAAGAAGAAAGACTTATATTGATGAGGGAAGCACATACCTTGAAAGTAGCAGGACATTTCGGTGTTGGTAAGACCATAGCCCACTTGAAAAGGTATTATATTGGCCCAACATGCAAGAAGAAGTATCAAAATTTATTCGTGGATGTAAATTTTGTTGTACTAACAAGCCTAAAACTAGGAAGGTTTTTATATGCCTTTACTAGTACCTACTTGTCCGTGGGAGGACATTTCTATGGATTTTGTTGGAGGATTACCTATTTCTAAACATGGCCATGACTATCTCTATGTTTTTGTGGATAGATTTAGTAAAATGTGTATTCTTATGGCATGTAAAAAGATAGTAAAAGCACATGAGGCAGAAGATATTTTCTTTGCTAATGTATGGGTGCATTTTGGTTTGCCAAAGTCTATTGTCTCTTACAGGGATTCCAGGTTCTTTGGAAAGTTTTGGAATACTTTGTGGGACAAGATGGATACCATATTACAGAGGAGCACAACTTTCCATCCATAGATAGATGGAAAAATAGAGGTGGTAAACAGGACTTTGGTACAGTTGATCAGAGGGTATAATAGTAAGTACCCAAGGACTTAGGATGAGTCCTTAGCCTACATTCAGCATTCCTATAACTGGGTAGAAAACACATCCACTATGAAGTCACCATTTGAAGCATGCCTTGGATATCTACCCATGAATCCACTGGACATAGTAGTTGGACAACAAGATGAGGAGGATACATGAGAGATAGAGGTGACTAGAGCCAACAAGTTCATTGAGAGGATCTGGTAAATCCATCTCAAGGTCAAAGAATAGCTAGAGAAATCTCAAGAAAAGTACAAAGCTAGGCATGATCAACATACGAGGGAACACAAAATTCATGTTGGAGAAAAATTTTGGCTTTACTTGAGCAAGGAGAGACTACAAGGTCAAGCACAGAATCTCAAGCCACTACGATATGGACCATTCACCATATTGGAGCAAGCTGGGGAAAATGCTTTTTGACTTGATTTTCCATCATTCATGAGGATGTACTCTGTAGTAAACTGCGAGAACTAGCACCTTTATGAGCCATTCATGCTGGATGAAGATGAAGAACTATAGTTTCTACCTTCCATTGAGGATTGTGTCTTGGACTCATGGGGTGAATTAGAGGAGGATTTAGTGCTACAGTAGAAAGTCAGAGAGACTAGAAGAGGTCCACAGGAGTCTTGGTAGATTGGACTGAATGGAAAGACACCAAGGAAGGACCGGTGGTACTCGAAGGATAAAGCCAGGGAATTGTTCCCTCATCTACTCCCCCACTAAGATTTTGTGGGAACAAAATCCTCCTAAGAAGGGCAGGTGTGATCCATAGGGATCCATAATAACTCTACTTCATCATAAATAGTCATCACAGAGAAGAAAAAATAACAAACGGGGGTTTTGTCTTTTAAGTAATAAGACCACCATCCTGTGCAGGGCGGCAGTTACAGAACCACCGCCCAGCTAAGGCGATGGTCCCAGGACCACCGGTATGTACAGGGTGGTAGTCCTAGCCATTACAGATAGAATAAAAAAATTGAAACTAATAGCCTCTGAATTTGAAAGGATGTATGTTTCTCTTCTCCTTAATGACCTTTCTAATTCTCCAATGCACTAGAGGACATGAGAAAGGCTATAAATACATGATGTAGAAGTTTAAAATATCATCGAAGCATGGGAGTAAGTGAGCAAGAAATCTTAGTGCTAGAAATTGTATTTTTGTAGAAGAAAGGAGTGTTGAGACAAAGCAAGCAACTAACTGGAAGGAAGTTTTGAGATATTATCTACTTCTCTTTCTTACTTATTGTAAATTTTGTACCTGTTGATTAAAATTGGCCAATAGAAGTGGAAGAAAGAGAAATTTCCCTTCTCGATTGGTTTTTCCTCCATTGGAGGTTTTCTAGGATTAAATTGTTGGTGTAATGAGCTTATATTCTTTCTTGTACTACAATTGTTGATTCTAAGCACAATAGTAATTCATTCACTAGTTATCTTTTTTATTTTCTAATAGAAAGTAAACAGCAGTGATTAATTTGTGATTTGTGAATAATTCCAAAGTTGAAGAGTTTATAGATCATTTTGGTATCAGAGCTAACAAGTATCCAGGACTGTGGTATTTCATTCTTGAATTTGTATGGCAGTGACAATATCTAAAGGTGAAGAAGCTTTGCCTTGTGATACGGAGATTTCTACAAAGAAATGGAAACAAAGAATTCGGGGAGAAATGGAGGAAGATGACTTGGTCCATAGAATCGAGATGCTAGAGACCATGATGGATAGGATGTTTAGAAGGTAAGATGAACTTGTAGATTTGTAGAAGACAACTTCTGTCAAGAAAGACTCTATGAACTCAGTGGTTCGAGGCTTAGCCAAAAATTTTGGTATAGGCAAGAGCCACCATGAGGAAGATTATGGGGAAGAGCATGAAGAAGAGACTTCTAACACTAGAGAAAATGTTAAATCTAAACATACTCCTTTTAAAGTTGACACTAAATTCGAAATCAAAATCTTTGAAGGATAAGTAGATGCATAGTTACTTGATAAATGGTTGAAACAGTTAGAAGTCTATTTTAGCATCCATAATGTCACTAAGGCACAAAGGATCACCTTTGCACATCTCAAAATGGAGGGACATGTTCTAGTTTAGTGGGAAACTCACCTAGCTACTTGTGAAAAGAAGAAGCGTCCTATTGTGAAGTCTTGGAAAGAATTTAAGGAATTACTTAGAGCTAACTTCTATCCTATTGGCCATAAAACTGACCAAATGATTAAATGGTAGTATTTTAGACAAACCAGTGGTCAAAGTGTGCACAACTATAATACAGAGTTTTGGAGGTAAGCCATGTTGCTAAACATGGATTTGGAGGATGAGGATATTCTGACCAAGTACTTGGGAGGACTTCACACTCACCTTCGAAGAAAATTCATCTCCACAAAGCCCAAGGATCTCAATGAAGTATGTGTATAGGCATACTACATAGATGATGAGAAAAAGCAAGGAGAAGCAGAGCCGAGGGTAAAGAAGTCAACAAATCAACAGAAAAAGGATTATAGGCAAACAAATAACAAGAGTAAGTGGAAAGGGAAAGGTAAAAAAGATGCCACTAATTTAAATACTTGTAAAGATCATAATAATTTTTTCAATAATTGTGATATTAATGGTCATGCAGATGCTACATGTTGGAAGTTACATCCGGAGTTACATCCGAAGAACCAAACCAAGGACTCCAATAAGTCCATGACAGCTGTAAAGATAGAAGGGGAGGTGGAAATCGAAGATGACTCTGATGTAGATGAAAGGCTTGGATGCACGGCCACCAACATGGACAACAAAGAGGAGATGATTAGACTATTCCAGATCAAAATCTAGATCAAGAGGACTAAGGTAAATGCTTTGGTTGATATCGGTTCTCAATCTAATTTTATTTCTGAGATAGTTGTAAAGAATCTTTTTCTTGAGACTTACGAGCATCCACACCCTTATCCTTTGGGTTGGGTGAAAATGGGTGTTGAAATTCAGGTAACAAGAAGATGTAAGGTCAAGTTTGGGATAAAATCCCAATATATAGATGTGTTTGAAGCTGACGTTATTCCACTTGATGCTTTTGATTTTGTATTCAGGATTCCTTACTTGTATGTCAGGTATGCTATCTCTATGAGAAGGGAAAACTGATACAAATGGGTTAAGGATGGGATCAGCTACAACATCTGGGCACACCAGCGTAAGAAACGGGTTGCTATGGTAAGTGCTAACAAAGCAAAACAACTTATTCAGAAAAATCATAATAATTTTTGTTTACTTTTACTAAAGGATAAACAAGATGGGGTAGAAGTTTTAGAAATTTCTAACTAGGGAAAACAAGATCTAGATAGTATCATTCAGTATTTTTAGGAAGTATTTCAGTCTCCTAGTGGATTACCACTAAAACAGTAAGTAGAGCATGAGATTCAGCTATTTCTAGAGTCACCTCTACTGAACATCGGGTTCTATAGGCAATCCTTTCTTAAGAGTACTGAAGTGAAGAAACAACTCTAGGAACTAATAGACCAAGGGGTGATATGTCTAAGCACCTCACCGTGTGGTTCACCTATTGTGATGGTGTCAAAAAAGGATGGTTCTTGGAGAATGTGAATCAACTTCCGTGCTTTGAACAAGATCGCCATAAAGAACAGATATCCACTTCCCCGCATAGATGATCTCTTGGACTAACTTCAGCATGCTAAATTTTTCACGAAGTTGGATCTCAAGTCTAGTTATCACCAAGTCAGAATGAAGGAGTAGGATATATGGAAGACTTTCTTCAAAACAAAATAGGGTGTGTATGAATGGTTAGTACTTCCTTTTGGATTATGTAATGCACCCGCTACATTTATGAGATTGATGAATGATGTATTGCAGGACTTCATAGATTCATGTGTCATTGTATATCTAGATGATATCCTAATTTTTAGTGCCACATGGGAACAACATCTAATGCATTTGCAGCAAGTCTTGCAAGTTCTTAGGGAGATACAGCTGCTTTGTAATATGAAGAAATGTGAATTTTCCAAATAGTCACTTGTCTATCTTGGGCACGTGTTTGGAGGAGAATATCTTCGAGTGGATCCAAAGAAGGTGGAAGCCATCACAAATTGGCCAACACCAATAGGAGCCAGAAAGACTAGAAGTTTTGTGGGAGTAGTACAGTAGCCCACCCATGAGGCATACTAACTGGGTGCACACACACAATGTGCTCATATGCCCAACAATGTAATAGGAAAGTGCATCAAAAACTAAACTTTTGAAGTCACCCATATGCCCATAGCTCCCTGTATAGAAGCACTAGGAATGTTTGCGCCCATGCAAAATGGGTCTAGTCTATCACCATATAATTCAGGACCTCTATCAGTGATCACACGAATCTCCCACCCTATGCATCTGACAGTGTAAAGTAGCACACTACCTCCATCAATAACATAATAAGCCTCATCTCCTTTAGACGGGCATGGTACATCTCTCCATAGCTTAGGCTGGTGCTGTGGAACCTCAACTCTGTCAACCCCTCGTCAAAGAATGTCAGTATCAACTCCTCAGATGCCTCTGAAGAGATCAAATATACCTACGCCTGCACTATAGGAAATTGTAGGATCTTGTATACATCCTCCAGAGTGATTGTGATCTCACCCATCGGTAGATAGAATGTGTTGGTCACCAAATCGCATCTGTCAATGAGGGTGACCATCAAACTAGGATTCCAGACTACATGCCAGTAGCACCAAACCCCAATCAATCCAACCGTAGAAAAATGCCACCAATCCTCACCTGTTGCACCTCCTTAAACTATCACGAGTAGGGGTGGCACCCTATCTCACATCCACAGCTGGTCTCTGACTTGCATCTAACAAAACATCACATTAATACAACTTGATCATACCCACAATCACTCTTGACACTTCACCTACATTTATTACCTTCCCTCTTTTTCCCCTCACAACTTACCTTCTTATCACATATTCTATTTACCCACCCTAACCCTCACCCACTCTTGATCATACCATACCTCTTTCAACCTCTTACCCATGCTTTGTTTCTCATCAACAACATCTTCCTTGCCCACTATCTATCTCACCCAACCATCACAGATCTATGTTGGCCCCTTTTTCCCTACATGTTGACCGGTACTAGTTACTTATGACTGATCACAGTCTATCCCACACTGGTATCAGTCACCTTATCTATGACTGGTATTGATTCAACACCACCGCACGTAAGCCACCCCTTGACCGATGCCGGTCACTGTCGTGCCAAACTCCGTGATACCCAAACCCCCTTTTTCCTAAAAAACACTACCTTACTCTCCCCATCCCTACCAATGTATACCCTCATCTCCTCCCCACCCCTCGTACACCTCACCACCTCTACCCATTCCTATTCTACCCAATTTTCCTTCCCCAATTCAAATTCCCTTTTCTGCCAAAAAACTTTGTTTTCCCTCACTAACCTATCTACCCAATCTACCTCTGAAACCAATACTAGAGATTGAATCTTACCTCATCACGTTGCCGTCTTCGTGGTAGCATATTGGGCCATTGCACTAGTGGTCTACCTGATCCCTCTCCCCCTTTGCCATGTCCACTCACCAAATCCAATCCTCCATCTCTCCACCCAATCACAATCGATCTACCTGTGCTCATGAACCCATCTACCTGGCTTCTCTAACCAACTGGATCCCTCCACCTTAGCAGGATATCATCCCTTGTCTTTTTCTCCCAGCAAAGCACAATTCATTCAATTCTCTGTCATTTTCATAAAATCCAAAATGTACAAATGAATCCTTAATATACAGATTTTTCTTTTTATATACACATGTTGACCTGACTGACACCGGTTACAACTAAACCAACTTCAGTCCTGTGCCCTAGCTCACAGTGGTCAGTTCTACCAAGACCGGTATTGGTCATCTTCCCACATAAACCATGATCATCTTACCTCAACTATCTGCGGTTATGTATGACCGGCATCAGTTACCTATCATATTCTTTCCCATTCCCCATTTCTTGCCCAACTTAACCAACCCAGTCACCGTTTTCCCTTATCCATCCTTATAGCAACCAACCTCCATGCCTACCTTACCTATACTTGTCCTTAATTGAATTTTGGGACTTTTTATTTTACCCATACCTCAGCCCTACCCATGTCATGACCTAGCTACTTAGACCTAGAACATTTCTAGTGACTTATGAACTCATGTGCTTGTTATACCTTGCGACACTGTTACCTGTGGTGTTTGACCTAATGACCTTACCTTGCCTCTTGTCGTGACCATTTATCCTGACCTAACCTTTGGTGTACTGGAACATACCTAAACATACATGCACCCGACCTATGAATTGCTTCCGCACCATATCCTATACCTTGGATAATGGAATCATTTCAACCTTGTTTGGATAAACCTATCAACCTTAGACAATGTAGAGTTTTCATGCTTTTCAACCTGGTACCGTGCTACAGTTTATACATGTGTGTGCATTTTACTATTGCTACCTTTGATCCTGACTCATTACCTAGATTACCTGATTGGACCTTTACCCCTTTACCCCCATTTTCCACCTTCCTCTTCATCACATTCACCTTTTATCAAACCACTCACCTATTCTGCCTTATACCTCATCAGTTCCTAATTTGAGGGGGATCACCTTCACCCACACATGGGACAACCACATCTTATTTTTGTCAATGTCGCTTACCAATACAAGCTATGCAACAAAAAGGGGAAAAATTTAGACACCAAAATTGGGTCACACGCTCCTTGAGCCTTCGTTAAATAATCAACTTGAACACATTCACCTAACCATGACCCTTTACACCCCACAGTAATATTAATTTAATTAATTAAATTAAATTAATCCATGTCCTCACAATATTTATTATTTAATTATCCTTATTAAGATAATTCCCACACCACAACCTCAACTATACACCTCACCTAGCCACCTCACCCTAAGTTTATTCTTAGTATGTTGCCATAGCTAACTAAGACATAACTAAACCCTAAAATCAAAGCCTACATCCCCTCTAACCACATTCCTACATAAGAAAAGGTAACTCCCACTCTTTCCTGGATGAATAGAGAGATCTAGCGAAAATCATTGCCATGATCTCCCGTTTTTAGTAAACCTAGGGAATCCTGCCCTAATCGACGCCGGTCACCCCTGAACCAACTCCAGTCAACCTAGAACCTTCATCGGTCACCTTTTATTCCCTTTAGTAACTTTATTTTTGAGGTTGGCACATTTTTTGAGAATAAGGAAGGAGAACAGAGATGCATGCAAGTGAAACAAGCATCCTTTTACACATCCAACCATCTAGAGCCATCACTATCATCAATCGGAGAGCTATTGTATTCACGGGAGCACTCTGGGAAAGCACCACTACAGGACCGTACATGTATTCTCCAATCAACTACCTCTACCACTCAGCCACCAGATCCTTAACACAGTAAGTATGGCCCTAATCAATATAGTTTATTTCAGTTAGTAGTCTTTATTACTCATGTTATTAATCTATTCTTTGCATGCTTATTGCTTCATCACCTGCTTGCTTGTAAACCCAAAGATCCCTTCACCCACATCACCAAATCACATATTCTCACCTATTGTATACTTCTGAGCATAACAAAGATCTCCATAGACCCCCCATACAATCGCCCAAACTTTATTCAACCTCAAATCACCCCTACCATTTAACCTATTTTGAGTTTCTTTCACCCCAACCATACCGACGCCGGCTACCCATAACCATCATCAGTTCTACCTAAACCGGGATCAGTCACATTCATCCGACGTTGGTCTCTATGTTTTACACCTTAACCAAGAATAGACCCAACAACCACCCTACCAGTTGACCTAAATAATCCAGAATCTGACCCTGACTAGTCCTAGAACCTTGACAGACCCCTCACCTCTCATATCCAACTATAGCCTAGCCTGTTGTTATTGAATTTTCTTATTGTATTTAAATGAGATACCTAAATCATATCAACTACAATAGTACCTTGTTTATTTCTCACATTAACTTGTTTTAAATAGTGGATTGATAGCCATCTAGGGAGTATCACACTTCCCAGAACTAGCATATGCTAGGAATTCCACTGTCATATATCATTTAACTATATTTTTTGGTCTTGGTTTCTATTACAGGTATTTCCTCCTAACCAAAAGGAATCTCTCACATTCAGCTATGGATTAAGAAGTCAGAACGTGCACAACAACCATCAACCGACTAGCATTTAATAGGTATTCCTCCTTGGCCCTTACCCTTATCTGTTTCGTCATTTTGAAAAGGTAAAGAAAATGATGAAACATTATGCTGAAATAAAATCAAAATGTCACTCAATTAGAATTGATTAAATGTGGAAATTTTTCCCCCAATTAGATCATTCCACACATCATTACTCATAAGTATGGGTCAGGAGCTTATAGTCTTGCTTCTCTTGATGGTGAACCTGAAGTAGATCCTTGGAATGCCTTTGTTAAATGTCTGATTATCATGATAGTAGTTATATTTTATCATTCCATTAAAACCATACATCATACCATAGTATTGATTTGAGAGCGTGTGCTTATCCATCATTATCCTAAAACACTTTAAAGACAAACACCATGGCTTTGTTCATCTCATCTTTCGCTACAGATAATTTCCTCTTTATTAGGAACCCTACAATCACTATATCCATTACCCTTGTACTATTTAAAATGAAACATAATAGGGGGTACGAATCTATAGATCATATATGCACCATTTCCCCTCCTCGAAACGATCTATTAGGTATTTTCCCTCAACTAAAAACATATGTGTTAAAAATTATTTGGATCTATTTCTCAAAAGACAAAAATAAATGGTAGACTAACCCCTTGAATGATAGTTATCCATCATAGACCGATCCCTTGAAGGATGGCTATCTATAAGAAGAATAAAAAATAAGCATATACCATACCATCAAAGGATGAATACCCATAAAAAAGGGGCTTCTCGTATTGATTAGACCTTTAAAATAAATATATCAAGATCAAAAGCATCCAGGAAGGTTTCCCACATTGATCATCCTTCTTCTTATAGCAAAATTCTCGTATTGATCAGTTTTCCTCAAAATCAAAGTAAGGTTGGGGGATCTCTCTTTAGACTTGTAGAAAAGGAGAATCAGTTTCCCCTCATTGATCTATGCATATTCAAACCCATTTTTCATGTCCTAATAAAAAATATCTCATTTAATCCCACATTTTATTAATTATTGTGTAACTATCCATTGATGATCATAATTAACATTTGTAAAAGGTTTTAAGTGCAAGAGCATTCAAATTTTCAAAACCCACTATGTATGTATTAAATCCATAATGGGACAAACATTCCATGTTCATTCTATGTCATTGGACTACATTTTGATACAATTAAAATCACATGTTAATTTTATAAGTTTAACCAAGTTTTCCAAACACATAACATCATATACTCATCTAACATCAACACATCTAAATTAAAATACATATATCATCATACATATTAAGATTAACACATGAAAGACAAAAATAATAAAGATAAAAAAAATCATCATCATCATAGATACCGATCAAATTCACATACATATATATTAAAAATAAGCTTCTAAGAGCCATACAAAAATGGGATTTCATGAGCCATACAACTACATATCATGAATCAGTAAATTCAAAGTCTCTAATAGACTGGTAACGAGGAGGTATACTACCCTCTCCTCCCTTAGCACCTCTATCATTGGCTGCTCCTAGAGCACTAGCATCTCCTCCAAATCCCCTCTCACTGTCATTGATTTGCTCTTGTCTCTAAGGAGAGGGACTCAAACTCACTACATTGGCACTAAGGTAGGCTACCGCCTTAGCGGCTAGGTGATCAGCATACAGAACTACATTAGGATCATACTCCATAATCATATCAACATAATAATCATGCTTTTCTCATATAGCATCATAGTGGGATCTAAGGACTGTCCCAGATACTGTAGGTTTCCTATGTCCACTCACATGTGGCCTCACTCCACTAGCTCCAGATCTCTATCCACTAGCATGTGCCCTCTCTATGGGTCTCTACCATCTCAGCTAACTACGTACCAAAAATAGAAGGCACAGTAATCCCTATGGCCTTCCTCATCCTATCTCTCTAACCCTTGTACCGATCTCTATCTGTGATAGCAAGGTCCAACCAAGCTCTATAATCCTCTTTCTCTACTATCACACTATCTCTCATGGTGATCAAGCCATCACACTCAGCAATCAATGTATCTCAGATACCCATGAGGTCATCCCTCTCCCTCTTGGACTCATCTCTCTCACCCTCAAATATAAGCTTTTCAACCCTCACCACACCTATGGTTGTTACCAACTCATCATCCCCATCCTCCTTGTTATCACCCTCTACACCCTCCACTTCTCCTCTCACTTCCCGAGAACATACTCATCTAACTCTCTGTGTAACTCTCTTTGAGATCCAGGCCTGATCAAAGGACCTCAGTGCTCAAGTCCACCATGTTTTATAATTAGGGGTACCCATGCATCATCAATAGAAACAACATGACCCTCTTCATTGGGACCCATGGCCCTGTACTGATCAATAATAACCTCATGATTTGGCACAATGGCCCTAGGGGTCTCTGTATCCCCATCCTCTCGTCTGTATTGTATAGGGTCCATTGGCACTCCCTATGTTAATATGAATTATCTCATAACATGATCAAAGAGGAGTAACTCATGCTCCCCTAGTTGGTGAGCTTGTACTCATATAGGTTGTTGTAAACTAACCAGCTCATCATCAAACTTGCGACAAATAGGAAAATCTAGGTATGGCCTCCATACCACATCACCAATCTATAGTCTAGATAATAAATCCCTAAAATATCCTAATCTCCTCCTCTTCAGCCTTTTTCCTACATCCTCCCTCCATCTCATGAAACTGGGATGCTCATCACCAATCACCCTAGGTAATCCCACTAGTCGAGAAATAGAAATGTGCTCAAAGGCCCAAGCCTATAGTAATAAACCCAATGTTAATGTCATATCTCTTGTGGACCTTCCATGCCCACTACTCTCTATATATCTAAGAAATCAAGGTAGGACTTCACTCAAAAATGGTTTGTTCCTCCATCATCTCAGCCACAAATCCCATCATCATCCAAGGAAACCATCCACCACCTGAATCAAGAAATACGTAGAAAATAATGGCCATCATCATCAAATTCATTCAGGTACATCTTGTTCTCTCAACTAAATATGATCTAACATAAGAAAAATCCCCTAACTCCAGTATGATATCCATTACATCACCTCCATATAATCTATTCATAGTATTATATCGCTCCTATTTTGTGATGAGATAAACACCCTCACCCTGGAAACGTAATCTTAAAATGTGATGAACATCCTATAAAGTGATTGTAATCTCTCCAGCAGGTAGCCAAAAAGTGTTGGTGGAAGGATTCCACCGCTCTAGTAAAGCCAACATGAAACTGCTACATCTGTTTAACCACCGATAATATCTCATACCACCAAAACCTATATCCTAGACATGCTCCTGATTATCATAGACATATCGGTCCTGACCTGATCCAAGATCAATGGTATACGATCCCAGATGGTCAATTTTACATCCACCTAAAAAATAGAAATAAATTAACATTAGTATCATCATTAAAAATATGTGAGTGAAAAATTATAATCATCCACAACATATCAAAAATGAAGTATCAACATCAATATCATCGCCTAAAAACATTAATACTAACAACATCTAACACATTAAATAATTAAGTGTTTCGCTATTTAAAATTTTTTAATTTCCATGTTCGAAGGAAAAAATAATAGATTGAATCAAAGTCAATATTGCCACAAAGAAAAACTACAAAACAATGCCCTACAACTTATATCAATTGCATTTCACAAAAATTACAATATTGGAACCTTAAACACTATAAACAACTCAAAGATATTTCTCAAAATTTACAATTGTTACATAGTAGGAAAAACGCTAGCGATTCACTAAAAACATTGGTGATTATATAAATTGTCGGCGATTCCTATGATTTTTCCTAGGGAATTCTCATCACCCCCAAAAATGGAAAAAACTATCCTAAACTATCAAAAAACCACAAAAAAATACAAAAAAATGACAAAAACAAGGATAGGGCACTCACCTCGACCATCGTGGGCTTCCGTTTCCTACTCAAACTCACTATTTCATCCATAAATCACCTTTTTACCTTTGAAAAGATGTTTTCGCCGCACATCTCACACTGTCAAATCATTTTTTTCCATGTGATGAAATGAACCTGTGATTTGGCTTTTATAGCCTAAATTTTTACATTGAGGGAATCACCACCAATTCCCCCAATCACTAGTGATTTTTCCTTTAATCACTTACACATCATACCTTTTTGACACATATGCCCATTTTTACCCTGAATCATGGCAACCACCATCTTCCACAAATGAGTCCAATTTTTAATGGACCCTAGTCCTCAAAATATTAAAACAAACAAACTTTATATCGAGATCCGTCATTTGTCTAAGGGACATGCGTCCTTTAGCCCCCATCATTTGGCTTTCCCATTCTTCTATCCTACCATCACGGATCCTATGTCCATAGGTATCAAACCCCTTGGTTCCCCTATCACTTGGTCCCTCGGTAGCACATCTTGTTTCGACATCCCCTCGGAATGGGGCAACTACGAAACACATGACACACAAACATTGGTATCCCCCCTATATTGCGTTACAGCAGGATCATCCATAAATGATTCAATCATTTTTATCTGACAATTTTCCTTTAAGTTGTCAGACAAAAGGGGAAAATGTAGACACCAAAATTCTACACTCCCCCATCATCAATAATTTGTCTCGTTCACACTTATAATTTATCATGTTAATATATATTAATTTAAATATAATTCATTTAGAGATATTTCCTCATATCTACCATAGACTATTTTATATATCCATGAAATCTAATCTTATTAAATAATATCCTAATATAATCTATTATTATTATCATAATATCCTAATTTATGCACTAATATATCCAACTAAAGCACCTAAAATATATCTTAAACAAACCTAGGCCAAAATAGATCATAATCTAACCATCTACGACACCTCACCCAACAGCACATCACATTCAAAAAACAAATTCATGATCTTATCCCTCAAATACACAATGAATAAACTTGAAATAGGTCATTGTTACAACTATTAGCTAAATAAATTTGAATAACCCGAAATCTCCGGTGTTTCGGGAAAACATCAACAATTATATAAGTTCATTTTCTTCCTTCTTCCAGGGACCATCCACTTACATCTTTGAGCCTATTTTCTTCCATCCTTCCACGTCTTCGATTGAGATCATTTATCAGTATTCATTTTTAATAGTGTTACAAAAAGCTTCTCTTGGTGCAATTCATCTATGTCACTACATTCGCTTGACATCCAGCACTTATATTCACCATTATCAACCACGATATTCATCAATTTACAGATCCCACTAACTACAATCTTCATTTGAAACAAGGTAAAACTTTAAATTTACATCTTTTATTTATATATTCAAAACATCCGTTGCCAAAAAGTATTATAATTTACATTAAAATTGAAATTAAATTGATTAGTTTATTGTAAAATTGATCAATTCGTTATTAATATGTTATTTTTTTATATTGTTTATTTTCACTCAAAAAACGCCAATGATTTAGTGAAATGTCTGTGTTTCCATAAAACTCTTGTGTTTCCTGTCAATTATGCCTTTTATAGATTTTATCATATTAATGCTTATTAATTTTATATATTTCTTTGTCCTTTCTAACATGTTATCAAGAATAGATTTTGTACATGGCTATAGGTGGCCAAGCTCATGAGATAACCAGCATTAATCCCCTTATGATTATCTGCCATCCCTTACACTGGGAACAGTGCGACGTTCTCCTCGATTTGGAACTTTTTGTTATACATTTAGCCCCTCTAGATCAGCTACAAAGCATCTTTGAAACCACTCAGAGGATTCGTGAGGCCACAGACAAGTTTTGGGAGGCCTATTTTGAAATCCTTCGCATTCGAGTTGATTTGGCTACGGTTCGAGTACCGTTATGAATCTGAAGTGGGAATTTGGGACTCTGATGCTTAATCAAAAAACCAAACTGAATCCACTGAATAGCCTAAATATCAATATTCCAAAACTACATCTGATTATCAGTATGACTCAAAGAATGAGGAACCTGAATTCATCTCTAAATTCTTTATATATGAGTATACTGATGATAACAACTACGACTTCTTTGAATAATCTGAGATAGATTATCCATAGCTCACTTTCGAGAACCCATCGTCATTTGAAGATTCTAATGCTGAAATTGATTCAGATTTCTAGGTTATAGTTTATATATCTAGGTTTTCATTATATGCTATAAATTTGTAATAAAGTATGAAACTATCAGAATACAAAATATATATCTATCCTATATTATGATTGGCCTTACGTATTGCTTAATTGTGCAAAATAGTGGGTTGACATCCTTGTGAGGAATCCCCTTGTACTTCCAAGGATTGACCTTTGCCAAGAAGCCTACTTACTATTTTTACTAATTAAAAATTTGGTGCAGTGTCTTTGATTGCAGCATCATTTTCAAGATAGGAGATAAAATATTTTGAATACATGTCGTAACATCAACAAAATCCATACACATCAATGGGTGCTGGTAAAATCTACCATTTCGAGGTTTGATAAGTTTTCTTATCTTGTTTATTAGGATAAATTGAAGAAATAAAACTTTTCTAAACATCAGGCATGAAGGATTTAAGAGGATAACATTGAAAATTTTCTTGAAGTGTTTTGATCTTTGAAGAAAATCATTGTTTCTCTATAAGTGTCAAAGTGCAATTTTAGGGATAGACATAATGAATTAGGCCTTCTTAAGACTTAATGAAGGAGTATGAGCTATGTTTAAGCATTACAAACCTAATTAAGCCTATGGTGTGATTATTTCATTATTTTCAGAGGTCATATGATCTATCATGTCCAATCTAATTTTCTTTGGCTAAACCATATGGTGTATGTGTGTAAGATTCATGTATATATACAAGGGAGAGTAGGCTTGTTTGAGTTAGTTAAGTGTAAGAGGATGAGCAGGCTATAGAGGCTTTAGAGAGGTGTATGAGTTCCTAAAGACCATAAAGAATGTATGTATGTTGAATATATGAAGGTATATAGATATGAAAGGTAGTTTTTCCATTTCCATGAGAAGGTAAAGAATCATGATGAGAGAATAATAAAATTAAGGAGTTTAAAGAGACTTCAAGAGCATATGAGCAAGGGTATGAGGATCAATTGATGTTTGAGGATAAAAATGTGTGCAAGAGTTCTGATTGAATTTTGGTACATTAAATATAGAGAGAATAAAAATAAGAAGAGATAAAAAGAGTAAAGAAGAGAAAATAATTCCATCATATATTGAGATAACAACAAAAAGAAGGTGGAAAAAATTCAAAGGTGGTTGAGTTGGTGTCGAGTCTTCCTTGAAAGTTGGTGTTTGCTAAAACCATAGGGAGTTAGTGCTTCCTTGAAAGTTATTTCTTTATAAAACCTTAGGGTTTGTGTTCCTTGTGGATTTGATGCTTCACTAAATCAGGGGGTTGTGGCCTCCTTGCAAGTGGGTGGATGTTAAAGTCTAGTTGGTGCTAGATAAATTAGGGGTTGTTACTCCTTGTGGAGTTGGTGATTCACTAAATATTTATTTTTGTTATATATATGAAAAGACCAGTTGGTGTTTTTCCCTTTGAGGGTTTCCCACCTAAATGATGTGTTCTTTTGTTACCTATTGTTTCATGTTTAATGTGATGGTTGTTATATTTCTTTGATGGTTTTCTCAACTAAGCTAACATTTCTTAATAATAGTGGCATGGCGAATGATTGAAGTGAAAGTTGTAAGATTTTATAAGGACACTTATTCACCCCCTAGTGATTGTGCTTCCAACACTCATCCCCCTTTCTCCCACTTTTATCCAAGCTCCTCCATGGGCACACTTTTGTGTCCTCGTTTCCTTCACTATACAGGGGGATAGAGGGGACAAGAAAGTGTGCACAATCCCAATCACCAGCTCCTAATCACTCATGTGGCCTCTCCTAGCTTTGTGTAGTGTTTTCTTAGCTATACCATCTCACTCACCCTCACTCTCGTGCTACCACTTGTCTTCATCAATGTCCAAGGTGCACTTAGGATCCCCTGATGTCCCTTTTGTTCCTAATACACCATGGAAACCAGATGTAAACCTCATTCAAATAAACCTTTAACTTGGATTTTATCTATGGTTAGTAGGACATCATAAAATTAATAGAGATGCTGGAAACATTTCTCCAAAATAGCCATGAATTACAAAAGTGATATTTTCTCATATCTTGTTAACCAGAAATCTAATTACACTAAAAAATTGTCAAATTTTTCTTCTCTAGAATTCCTTTGGGAATATTTTATTTTCCTACCCTATGATCCCTATCTTTGTGGTATGACAATCTGAAATCAAAACCATAGAAAGTTTCCTTTTTTATTTCTAAAAGTTCAAATGGGTGAAAAACAGTAAAAATTAGAACATGATATGTCGGTGCAAAAAAAAAACGATGGTGGTTTCTTCTCAATCCAACATTGGTAAGCTCACTTATTAAAAATAACACATGCTCTAAAAAATAAGGTTCTAAAAATAGTAAGTTTCTTGAAATTACAAACCCTCAACATTTAGAACATCTAGAAACAGTGAGAAACACCAAACATGGTTAATCATGCAACTTTCTAAAAATGTAGTTTGTAAAAAAGAATATGACTCAAAATATAAACTTTCTAAAAATAGAAAATAATCATCGGTAAGAGTAACCTAAGTAGATTATGAGCTTCATGGAATAAACATTGTGTAAAATCATCAAAATTTCTAAAAATAGAAAGTTTCAGATTCTAGTGCAGAAAGTTGTTATCCGCTCCATTTTCTCTCATCTTGTTGATTTTTGGAAACATGAAGTTCAAATTCTATGTTATAGAACATATTTCAACCCTGGTCACTAAGTATCTAAGTGTGGGTGATAGTGATGTCACTCATATGGACCTACTTAAAATATAAGATTCTCAGAGTACCAAGAGATCTAGTTGAAGAGAGGATTTTCATGAGATACAAACTCTTTCGAGATTATTACCATGTTGTAGCAGGACGCCATCCTTTTTTAGTACAGAGTACATAAATTTTTCTAGTATGTTCTCAAAATTATGAACCATATTCCATAATATTAAGGTCAGATGACAACTCCATGCTTGTAGTGCTAGCCCCTAAATGCATATCGCAGTGCATGCAAATTCCAACTAGCAACAATATGGTAGTAATCTTGAAAGAGTTTTCACCTCATGAGTGGTCAAAGACTATATATTATCTCCAGGGACTCGCACTATGATCATGGTTGATATAAGGTAGGAAAACATCTCATGTGCCAAATATTCTATGAATAAGTTTCATGAGGTTTATTCATATGCAATCATCTTGTTAAGCAGGGTAATTAGTGAGGAGACAACGAATTAATTTTAAGACTTGATGGCCCTATTCATCCTCATTTCCAGGGGAAAAATAATAAGTGACAACATTCACCATCATTTATTCCATTTGCTAGCTACAAGAAAGATCATGATGACCTCGTACTTAGTGTATGTTCTCACCAACACAATATTGTTCAATGGCCTAACTCTTTCTCAAAAGGTGTCGATTTACAATAGGTATCCTCAACTCACTCCCAAGGAGATAAATCATCATTTTTCTAGGGTGAATGATGCATTCACCAATTTTTTCATCTAATTTCTAGAAGGAAAACCAAAACTGAGGTTATCTTCTCAAGCCTCAACATTGATCGAGAGATATGGATGTTACTTCACTCAATTATCCACCTTTTCCTATATCATGGTTCCAATATCTTACCTCACTCCTCAAAATTTCCCCAGGTATCTTAGTGACAAAATAGTGATGTTCGAGTTATGTAGGTAGTTTTCTCAAGTCCACAATAGGTGTAATAACTGAAAGAAAAAGAGGTGTGTCCCTCCCCATTTCTCTTGGTATTTATTCATGTAAAAGTGTTTTTGATGCCTCGAATCTTGAAGTTTCATTTTCCTCCCTTAGCCTCTATTCATACACATCTAGGGTTAATTTTGACATATGAAGTAATCCTGAAACATTCAATCTCCCTGAATTGCACCTAAGTCCTCATATTGAATATTATTGGGTTATTTTCCTGGATGATTTTGACATAAGAAAAGGGATCATATGTGAATTATTGTTATCCAAATGAAGACGTTCATTTTTTACTGGTTCACTAAAGGTGTGGAAGAATATGGAACTGATTTTCTCAATCCAGAGTATCAAGTGGTGCAGTCTTTGCCTCTTCCACCGGTCTCATGGAGTGTTCATGAATTAGGTGATATTAATGAGAGAACTACAATGGTGATCCTGAGGGTTAAAGAGTGGGTTAGGAAAAAGAGGATTGCATTCATAGAATATGGTGGTCTTCACACCCTCTCAAGGAAAGCATCTCATATCTCATCTTTGAAGGTTTATGAGATAACCACAAGTTTCAATCCTTAAGGGAGCCAATAAAAAGTAAAAAAATGGATACTTAAGGCCCTCACTATAGGAGATTGCACAAGAAATCAAAAGTCATGAAATACCATGTTGAGGATCTCAAGTAAGGAGAGATTGATCCTTCACAATCTCTAGTTCCACATCAATATCCAAGTATCTCTTCATCTATTGTCAAGTCAACTCATCAAGTGTAGGATGTATTCCCTTATCATGAAGCAAAGAATACAATCATGCCTAGTCTTAAACCTTCCACAACGGATATCTTCCAATGGATCCAAGAAATGATTGGAAGTGAGACTTAAATACTGCAACAAGCGGCAGTATCTGTAAACACAAAATCACCCACTTGAGTGCATTCTAGGTCCTAAAAAACATACTTTCATTCATATGATTCCTAACTGATAAAACTAGTAATTGACATCTATATTTGACCTCTTTACTTTGTTTCCTGTCTTCTGGTCTTTTACACCATACAACCCAGTCGGTATTTTACTTATTTATCTTTTATGGATCTAGACAATAACACCCATCCAATACATCAATGCTCAAGCACCCTCATCCCCTCTAAGCACCCTTGACCCTCTTATATCTTACTTGCTTCTTTTGGGCCTCTTTTATCTTTTGGGCATATTATTTTCTTATGGGTCAGTCTTCTAGTTGTCAGTTATTAAATTCAACCAAGGGAATCATATAAATACAAAGATATGTGACCAAAATAAATGACCAAGCTCTAAGAATCTATTATCATCACCTAATCTTACATCCAAAGGCATCTAAGATCACTAAAGGACAAGGGAAAAGGGACAAGGGATATCTAGCATCCATTCAAGGGACAAGGTACTGAATTTTCTACATACACTTCATCGGAAGGGGAAGTTCATTTTTCCATCCATGCATCTGTTTACATTGGTACATCTAGATATCACTTGTTATTAAGTGCACTTGCATAAGGGCTTCCTAGGGCATGATTCTTTCACACACACACAAGAACTACATTTATTCTAAGATTTAGTGTAGTGCTCAGTCATAATATCACTCAATTGGGTGACCTCTAGGGTCAGTCTGACTCCCCATATTACATATTTTCTTTTTGGGATTTGATGTAGTTTGATGGTTTTTTATTTCAACATCTCTTTACAAGTTACAAGTGAATTATATGATCAAAGTGCAACATACATAAGACCAATAACAACTACCAGTGATACTTGTGTGACACCAAAAATACCAAGTTCCAAGCTCCTGCATGGTTACAGGTTCCTAGCAGAGGTCTCTGGTGCCTAGGCACCCCCACCCCATTCTAGGCACCCTGGTCCAACCTCATCCAATAGTTCCAAAATTTATTGAGCATGGTTGCAATAGTCTTCCCTTCTTATTCATCAGTTTTTCCAATCCAAATCATCTTCAAGGAAGCGTAAATCAGCTAAATCACTCTTTCCCTCTCTTGTACTTAGGGTTTTATATTTATCTAGCTTATTATTTGTGTCAAATATGTACTTTAGTGTGTATTTATCATACGTGACTCTACAATATCTAGGGTTTTACAAAAATCTACTTTTGTTAAATCAATATCAGAATTTGAAGCCATTTCAAAGATCGTGAAATAAAAATGAGGTAAGAAATCCCAATTAACTTCTCACTTTTTCATTGTTGTTTCTGGTAATCAATATGTAGAAGTTTCTCAACCAAAAGTGGTAAATCCTATTGTAGAGATGAATTAGGATGATTATGACATGAAAACAATTCCTTTGGGGCTAGTGACACATGAAAGGGATGCACATTTGTTTAAATATTGTTTTGCTTGTCTGCTAGCAAGGAACGAAGAGTACATAGCGAAGATTGAACAATTGGAAGAACATGTGAAAACCCTCATTTCCTATGTTCATTCATTCATGAATCCTAGTGTTGTTCCATCTCTCCCTTCTAAATATGTTACCCCAATCAATAGCTTTGACCCTGCAATAATCATAAAATATCAAGGTCATAGCATACAAGGAAGGGTCAATGATCGATGGGTTCATAAGATCCTTGAAAATGGAAGAATTCTACTACCTGATATCCTTTCACTATTTGATTTTTTTCTTTCCACCATTGCGAAGTTAAAGATGGATAAAGATGAAATTGAAAAAAAAAAGGCTCATTGGGACCAAGTGTTTCTATTGGTGATGGAAGTGGGTAACCTCGACTCTCTCGTGTTGATGGGAAAAAATGTGTTCAATTCTATAACTGAGAATATGTCCCCAAATTTAGTCTCAAACGTTGGTTTTACGATATGAAATGATGAACAATGATCTTGAGGATCTTGACTCTTGTGAATAGCTCACTTCAAAAATTCTAGAAAACATGAACAATGGAGTGCATAAACTTGGAGCACCTCCAGTAAGTAATAATTCATTAGTGGATGACCTTCTGAATCCATTTGAGGAGTTGGTTAGGAAAGAAGCAGGAGATCCCTTCTCGTTCAACAAGGACACTTTATAAGCTCTTATAGAAATCAGGTGTGTAATTTTCAACACTAATAAATATCATCAAACTTGGTTCAAGCAATGCAAAAACATCAGCATTACCTTTGAGACTTGGATTAAGGCCATCATATCCATTCACATCCCTCAAGCATAGAAAGTGGCACTTGCAGTAGCATGCTTTAGTAAGGAGTTCAAAGATGAAGATATTTTTCCAGCTACATTCCAAGAGAGCTCATCGGTAGGTATATATTCATCGGTGGATGTTTCTTCTCCATTGGCATGATCCTCTCCCCCTCTTCTTCTCTCCTCCTTCCTTTCTCTATCATGTTCTAGTTCTCTATTGGGAAGGTACTTTTCACTTTTTGTCTTATTCATTTAAATGTGACTTATATTCAAACATTGTAATGATTTCTCTTTAACTAATAAGAAGGGACTCACTTTATTTCCTAGGAATATTAAAGGTCACAAGTTATAAGTGTAAGTGAAATTTCATGTCGGGGGTAGATGAAGAGTCTATTTGTAAAGCTATATATTTGGATGACTCACTCATTCCAAAGGGTTGTTAATTATGAGTCTCTAACTAGATAGCTATTGCACTACTAAAAAGCAAGTAAAAGATAGCATTCTTCCATTTCCTTTCTCTATGTTTCCTCTATTCCTCTACTTGTTCAGATTTGTGCACATGATGATCTTGTACAACCAAGGAAGGTGTTAGTGAATTTGATGAATGGATTAATGGAATTTTGTGTCTGTGACTTATTATGTCTAGTGATTTTTGTAAAGTTGTATTCCTCTAATTGAGTGTTGTTTAATTCTGGTTAATGTTTTTGAAACTCTTCTAGTGCCTATTAACAAAATTAACCCCTCTTCCCAAGGTTCTTACTCCCCTTCACCTTACCTCTTAAGTAGATTCCTTCATTGCATTAGGTGTAATAAATTTACCATGGGTCTATTGGAGTAGTCATGTGTGATCCCAAACTTCACAGCCACCCACATAATTTTTTTTATCTGTATTAAATAAATGGGAGCCTCCCCATCACAAAGAGGAGGGACATCATCCCAGAGAATTAGTGAAAATCAACTAATTTTTCCTTGGGATAAATTATTTTTCCAATAGGTATGAATAACAAACTTTTAATGTGTGATGTATGGATGTCAAGACTCAATCAATGTCCCTAATGAAAGGCTGAGGGGGTTGAAAACATTTTCCCAGTAGAGGTTGGCCTCATCACTATGCTAGAGAAGGATTTCTAGCTTGGTGTCCCCAAATTTCACCCTGAAATATGAGACTACCCCATGTAAAAAAAATTGCACTTTTGAAATAACAGTTCATTTTGTGTTTTTATTGCTAGAAGATACCTGTATTGCACTTGGATATTCCCAATGAATCATAGGAGCCAATTTCGACAAATACCCAGATGTCAAAAATTGGTGTATCCCTTCATCAGGTTTTATCTGCGGGAAAATTTTATTTAATTATTTTGAGCCCTGTTGGAAGTAAATTGTGCTCCAGTTTATCCCTGTTGAATTTTTTTGTTAATATTCACATATACCAGTAGGTTTTTCATCAAGAATGTATCCTGTGCTTTATCCGTGACTTCTAACAACGTTTTGTGATTTTGTTTTTTTCTCGTATTTTTCTCTATGAAATTCCCCTAGGTCAATTCCTTTGCTAGTACAATCTGTTTTCTTGTCGAGAGTATCTGAAGATCATGTACGGCCAACATACAAAAAGGAATCAGCCTTTGGAAATTAGATTCTCTTTAAAAAGACGAAGTCGTGCACAAAAAAAGCTTCTTCTGGATAGGTCACATTTTTAGGAATGGATGGATTTAAACTGCAGTGGGATTTTTGGTCGTAGGATGCAGGTGGGATTTTTGTACCTGTCTTGTAGGGTACATTTTCCCATAAAGGCAAAGTCACTTAAGTCATGATGGGAAAATTAGAGGAAGCAGAGAGGTGGTAATTTTTTACCTGCCATGCAAGGTGAAAATTCTGATTGTGAAATAAAGAAAAATCACATAAGGCATTGATGTGAACTTATTACCTGCCTTGTAGGGAAAAAAATCTCATTGTGGAAGTCAAACAGCTTAAGTGGATAATGGGATTTTTGGAGCTGCCATGTAGGGTGAATAATCCCATCAAATTTGACTTTTAAAAATAGAAATCAGCCTTTGCCAAAAAGTGCAACACCTTTGGAGAATTGATTAATTTATTTAATGGCATTTATTAATAGCATCTCTTCCAATTTTGGCGCCCACGGATGAGAAAAAGTCAAGGCATAAGCAAAATTCAAAGTAGACTAGAAGTAGAATGCTAAAAATAAATTAAATTTATTTATTTAATGCAGCCCTAGAGCATGCTAAAAAGTGCAACCCATTTGGAGGAGAAATAATACTTTTTGAAGTATTAATTAATGGTTTTTTATTCATATTTTTGGCTCATGGAGAAATAGAAGGTCAAAGCATGATGTTAAGTGAAAGTAGACGGGCTAAAAATAAATTAAATTTATTTATTTAATGGCAGCCATGAGCATGCACAAAATAGGCGCCCAAATTGGAGAGAAAAGCATGTTTATTAATTAATTAATTTCCAGGAATAGGAAAGGAAATTATTAATTATAGAATGATGAAGGTTATATAAGCATGGGCTGCCATAATGATGAATTAATTAATTCTTCTAGCAAAGGAGTGCAGCCAGGACAGTTTTGGTGCCCAAAAGAGGAGGATTTTTGCTCAAAGAAGTGTTTTTCACTACTGAAAAGCTTCAAGGTTTGGCGCCTAGGATTGGAGGAGCTTGTTTTAGGCTTGGTTAATTATCTGCATAGTGGTACAGGTGCTCAAGTGAAGTTGAAAATATTCATGCTTTCTTTGCATGCAATCAAAGCCTCAAATTTTAGGGCAGCGGGATTTATATATGCAGATTTTTATGATAAAAATCAAGTGTTCATGTTCTGGTTGGTTGCCATCTTTATCTGAATTACTTGCAAGTATTCATTACAGGTGCTTATATAATTAAAAGGGAGCTTAAATTAATGTCAGATACATTGAATATATCCTCTGAATCTGAAGAAATTCCCAGATCTGCACTAGTTGTAAAGAATTCTAGCCAAATAAAGAGAAAAAGAGTTGCTCAGACAAAGATAGATCTGGCCATGGCAAAGCGGGATGAAAGAGAAAGCTCAGTAGAATCATGCATTACTTCCATGTTTGCTGACATTGGAGACACAGATCTAGGTCCAGAACCTCTTTCCGACTTGATTGACAGATCCATGGCTGGAAATACTTATCTCATGCATGCAGTCAAAAGCAGTGGAATCATTCGAGCTTCAACATTTCCATTCATAGCTCAGTTGCTAGAATTCGTCATGGAGTGTGCAAGTCATTCCACTATAATCACCCACGGGGAAGAAAATAATCTAGCTGGACACACAGATCAATTATTTCTGAAGATTCCAACATGACAAGTGGTTTTTAGCATGATGGAGACAATAGATGGGAGAAGCATAAAGTTGAGTGTGTGGGCTAGGTATAAGAAGAAGCCAAGATCTCCATCCAAGTTCCCGAGGACTCTTCCATGATTAAAAGTTAGGTGGATGTCTAACATGATAAATGGCAAGCTAACGCTCACAACACTGTGGATGTATGCCTTATCAGACCATTGAGATGAAGATTCTATAATCAATTGGTCAGCATGAAAGATGGTGAGAAGCATAAATGTTGGACTACTTCAAGATGACTTGTATAGTATGCAACAACAGGGTATCTTCTCCAAGCTGAAGCTCTCCAAGGATCCTATTTTTGAGTTTATCCATCTACTGTCCCTGCATGCAATATATATTATAAGGTGGTCAATGATGGATTCTTCTATGGATTCCACTGAAATCTGAAGGCCAACAGGGTAAGCAAGGAAGCTTGGGAAGCTATGTATCCCAGATTGGCAGTATCTTCATCCAGTTTACAGACTTTACATACCTCAGGGTCACTGTATTTTCAAGAAAACCAGTCAAGTTTCCCAAATATCCAAGGAAAAAGATTGGTCATCATGGAGTTGAGAAGACAAATCGTGGAGATGCATGACCTACAGTCGAAATGGCACAAGTCTACAGGCTTCTTCCCAATCACAGTGGGCTATTATAGCTATCAGAGCATTCACAAAGCCAGAGGAATTGAAGCAGAGATGTTCTCTGAGTATGAGCATGAGTTCTTCCCAGCACAGCTGAAACTTTGATCCATATAGGGTGATAAGGAAGAAAATCTCCCAAGAATATGCATGTGCCTTCGTTAGAAGATTTCTTGATGAAGTGCAGAAGCAAGTACGAAGTTAGGAAGAAAGACTTCAGCAGGTTATCAACGTGACAAGTGTTTGATTATGGATTAGCATGGATACCCATGGATATTAAAGATGATGGGCCTGTGTTACTTGATGCATACCATCAGATGGGAGGGGATAGATTTATACTTCAAGAGAACATTGGTGGCTGCCACACGATCGAGGAGATGTCTGTTGTTGTTCTGGTCAATACTTCGAACTGGTTGCTAACAAAGGGATATTACCTTGATGAAGCTTTGATGAATCAGATCACAGGAAACCTCAGCACAGGATATTCCCTCAAAAGGAAGCATGAGGGAGAAAATAGTAGAAGGCCTGAAAAGATTAAAGTGCACAAGAAGTCTCATTCAAAGGAAAAAGATCACTTCTACGGCTATGGTGCTAGTTTGACTTCTCCAGCGTCAAGTACTTCACCAAATTTTACACCTCAACAAGATACTTCTGTTCCTCCATTGAATTTGGCAACATTTGTGTTTTCTCCTCAGCCACTCCAATCAGCACCTCTTCCTGAAGAAATGCTGAAGTTGCAGATGGAAGAATTTGAAAGAGCTTTGTCTTTGGACAATACAAAGGATGGTAGCCATGACGCTGTAGTAGTTTCAGATGGAGAGGAACCAGAGCATGAGATGGTGGTACATTTAGAAACTTCTCATTCTCTGAGAAGTAATTTCTCAGAGTGGTTGGCTTCACAGTCAGTCCCAGAGGCTAGAGAGGAGATCAACTTGGAGGAACATGACTTGCAGCTGCTCCTGAGTTTGGGTGGAAAAGATAGAAAACCTAAAGTTGCTAAGGTGACTTCGAGGTTGATTATTGAGGAGTCAGGGTAGAAGTTCGCTGAGGTATCAGTTCCAGCAGAAGGAAAGAAGAAGGGCGAGCTCACGGTAGTAGATATAACAGTGACCAAAGTACCCATAGGTCAAGCCACTACAGAAGGATTGAAGCAAGACATGCAGACATTGATAAATGCTTTATTCCTTAGGCTTGACAAAGAAAAGGAGGAAAAATTTGAACTTCAAAAGCAGGTGTCTCAGTTGTGTGAGATTATTACCAAAGTTTCCAAATCTTCCACTCAGCCAATTTCAGCACATAAGCAGGTGAGTGATCATCTGATGTAGGAAGTGGAAGATGTAGGTAACCAGGTTAAAGCTATCGAACGAATGGAAGAATCTAATCATTCGCCAAGCTTCTGTACAACTCAGGGAGGTGTCATCCCATCTAAAGGTTATGAAGGATGCATCGGTTCAGCTGAAACAACTAGTGACAAGCACGATGGACATGAACACAGTAGCTGAAAGTAACCTGAGTACTTTGGTTGAGATAAATAAGCTGTTGAGGGAGGTTTTGAACTGCAGAACAAATTGTGCCCGATGGATCAGTTGAAAAGGGGAAACAGCTTGAGTTTGTAGTTATCTTTCCGCTTGGAGATCTTCAGAATCATGCTGAAAAGGATGCGGGCACTTGAAAGTATGGCATCATCACTACCAAACAATGTCATTGCTTTCACCAATGAGGAAGTGGTTGGGAATGTTTCTTCATACAAAAGGACCATTCCTAGCAAAGTGTCTTGATTCCCTGGAAGGATCTCTTCTGATGGTGCAAGAGAGGATTGATGGAGCTGTTAGGCCTTTCAACGATGGATTCCATCAGTAAGCTGGTAATGTTGTAGTCAGATATTAAGAGGTTCGGGCCTAGCTTGAAGGATGTGGAAGCGTGCATCGGGGTTTTGAACTGAAGGCTTGCTGTCAATTCAGGACAGAAAAAGAAGTTGTGGCTAAAACAGATGGGAAGTTGTATGAATTACACATGTTCGAACAAGTATATTCAGTATCAAAACAAAAAGAAGATGTAGATGTTATAGCTGGAGGATCTTTCTTCTTCTACTCTTTCTTCTTCTATTTCTACGTTCCCAGATGTAATTGTAAAACTTTAAAGTTATTGGTTTGAAAACCATTACTTTAAGTTGTGTGGAACGATTCTATAAGTTAAGTGACAGATGTGTATAATTTTGACTATAGATCTAGATGCATGTCACTTAGAGAGGAATTAAAGGAAGATGATTGCCAGATGTTATCTTTACTTCTTGTTTATGTTCTAGTTTCAGTTAAGTTTCCCATTTGTAATTTCCCTTCTACATTCTATAAGTAGAGGAAGAACCTTCGGGTTAATGATCAGAATTTGTAAGCAGCATTCTTGTGTTCCAGACTTTGTGCTGAAACCCCTGATAGCTATTTGAAGCAAAGGAATAGAAAGGAGCATATTTCCGGAGAACTTTGTGTCACGGTGCATTTTGTTTCTAACTTTTTGTCTTAGATCTACTTATAAACTTTGTGTTATTCTAGATCTAGATCTGAAAGCTTCCTTTGCTTATAATTTTTGTGTTAATATCTATTGGTTCTGTCTATGTGCATGCAATCAACTCTGTAATATATTGATTGGGTTGCACATCTTCCCTCTTTCTTTCCTATATTTTTATTATTTCCTTCTTCATCATATATTTTCTTTCTTTAAATAGCTGCTTACTTGCTGCAAAACTATACAGCTATGGTTCATGAGCTGCATGGTTAAAGTAATACCCCAAAATAGATACTAGCATATTTAATTGACAAATCTTACACGGGAGCCTCACCGGTAAATGAGGGAGATTTATCTCATGACTGCCTAGGTTTTCAGCTATGCAGAAAATCTAGCCAACAGTTTTTGGCGACTCCGCTGGGGAACAACTATCTTTGCAGATCAAAGCTTATCTCTTGTAGATCAGAGTGTTTCCCATTCAACTTTCAACCTGGCTGAATGTCCATTCACCCGATCTGTGAAGGCACAAGGAAGGACTGATCATTTCTTCAGACTGCAGGAGCAATTCAATTTCAATCATCCTCCTCAAGTTAGAAGCCACAGATCTAGTCTCTCACCAGGAAGAAGAGTACACACTCATCCAGATCCAGATCATCTTCAGCATAATCTGGTGGCTAGAATTATTCACCAAGTCTACACAAGGAGAAGATGTGCCCCATTCATCATGCAGAATCAGAATCAGAACCAGATAGTACCTGTCCCATGGGGAGCAGCTTTTGGGCCACTGAACTTGACTCCGCCTATGCACGATCTGCCTAAAGGATCCAGAAAGAATTTCCTGAAATTCTTTGGAGATGGTAAGCAAAATCCAGATGATCATTTGGCAACATTCTTCATATCTTGTGGTGTGCTTGCAGTGGAGCATGAATATGTCTCGGTCATAGACTTTTCATTGAGACTCTACATGACTTGGCTGGTGAATGGTTCTATCGGTTAGCCCCTGGAACTATAACAAATTGGGCATCCATGTGAGAGCAATTTTTGAAAAGATTCAAGCCTGCAGAAGACGCTAGCACACTGATCACTCAGCTTACGCAGTTAAAGAAGGAGCCAAATGAGAACATGTGGGACTTTATTGCAAGGTTCCAAAGGATTTTATATAAAATCCCCACTTCTACTACGCATTAGAGTGATGAAAATCAAAAGACATTTTTTATAAACGCTATGTTGCCCGAAGTTGGATATCAGCTACTGAAGGGAAAGACCTGTGAATCTACTAGAAGCACAAAATGCTACCGTGGAGGTTGAAGATGACTTGATCATGGCTGGAAAAATCATACAATCACCCCACAAAGGTGATGGAGCTTCTTCAAGTACTTCAGATCCTTTGCTGCAAAGGTTGGCTAATGATATGTTGCAAATCAAGAAGCAGATATCTCAAGCAAGAAATGCGACCCCTTCAAGAATAGCTCCTACTCGAACCTTTAACGGTCAAAATCAAAATCGAAATAGACTTACTTGCACCACATTGGTTGGCAATTGAAGCTGCTCCAAGGAATAACTTGGAAACTAATGAAGAAGATCTTGGCATTGATGAATCATTTGATGATGAGGACTTTGTAGATCCCACTGGTGACTCCAACATTGGTTACCTGGACTACAAATCTGACAAGGGCTATTATGAATCTTTTGAAGATTCTAATGGTCACACATTTGTGGTGTTCACAAGGTCCCAAGCATGCCAAAATGCCGAAGCATCCACAAGTGGCCAAAGAAGAGAAAGAGAAGATCCTGGGCCAGATGTTACTATCCTAAAAAGAGGTAGTACGCTACCTTCTTCATTAGCTCCCAAAGATAAGCATGTCAAATTCTTTCAATTCGCAGCAGAGGGCCAATGTGCATCTGGCTGAAGTAAGTCAAGATTTCAACATTATTGATCACATTAAAAAGACCAAGGTCCAGATGTCAGAAGCTGAGTATTTGAGGGCATTTTCCTGATCAACTAAATAGTTGGTCAAGTATGTGCAAAGTAATGGTCCCAATACTCCAACAAATAATGTTTCACGGGGTATCTTGTCTAGTCCGAAGATTACTCCTTCAAACAATGTGGCTGCAAGCTCTTCTCTTCTACTTCTTCTCCTGCTACATCGGAAAGGATCGAGCCATTCTATGTTTCATTGCTTATTAATGGATACAAATTGAGCAATTGCATTTTGGACTCTGGAGCTTTCTGACAACATCATGCCTACCAAAGTTGTTGATGCCTTGGGTCTCACATTGACAAAAACCATCAGAAGATGTTATTCAATGGAAAGGAAAGTGCCTCTGGTTGGGAAAATCAAAGATGCACAGGCAGTACTTGCTTCATTCCTAGACAAGAGATTAAAGATGACTATCCTTGTAGCAGACATCCCAGTATCTTATGGCATGCTTTTGAGTAGAAATTTCTGTAAAGAACTGGGCAGAGAAGTCAAGATGGATTGGTCTTGTGTGCACATACCAATCAAAGGAGTTAATCATAAGTTAGAACCTAAGAAGAAATCCAAGTACACAGTATCGAAATCTGAAGATCCTAGATCTCAGATCTTGTTTCAAGAATCTGATCACGGAGTCTATTATCTAGAAATGGATAAAGAAGAAATTCAACCTGTGATCCAAGAACCACATCAACTTGATAATAAGGTTTGGTCTCTGGAATTTGATGGCATTTTGTTGTTCATTTGGATCCAGTGTAGGCGTTGTTCTTGTTTCTCCTAAGGGAAAGGTGCATGCACATTCCTTCAAATTAATGTTTGAAAATACTAACAACACGACAGAGTATGAAGCACTGTTGTTAGGTATGGAGTAGGAAAGAACAATGGGAATCAAGCTCTTACATGCAAAGGGAGATGTTGAGTTGATTGTTAAGCAGATAAGAGGTTTCTACCAAGTAAAAAAGGACAAACTTTGGCATTATAGAGATTGAGTCTACTCTGCTATCCTAGATTTTTTAGCTTTCTCAGTATCTTATATTCTGAGAGAAAAAATTCTAGAGCTGATTCACTTGCAGTGACTACAGCTTTATTAAATCCAGATCAGCCTCCCACATTTTTTAGACAGGGGGATTACAAAGTTGAGATGGTCTTCCACCCGAAGGTTCCTGATAACGTCCAACAATGGCAGGTTTTTAATGATGACAAGCAGATTGCTGCATTTCTCTGGTAAAAGGAAAACTTCAAAGAGATCTACTATGAGGGAAGCAACTCACCTCCAAGACAAACTACTGTGGGAGAAATGGATGCAAAGGTCTCAGGAAGTCAAGAGATTATCTAGCTGAAGGGAAATAAAATTCCTAAAGGCTTAGTATCTCTTGAGGAAATGTTTGACAAGCATGATCAGATGCTTAAAAAGAATGAAGAAAGTGGGGAAGGTTCTTCCTCCGATACACAGTTACTAAATTTGGGAGCAAGAAATGATCCTAAATTAGTAAATTTGGGTAAGTGTTGTTCAAGAGGTAGAAAGAGAAGCTTTTACAAAGCTTCTTAAGAAATATATGGATGTTTTTGCTTGGTCTTACCAAGATCTAAAGACATATCAGCCTGCAGAAGTTCAACACTATATCCCATTAAAACCAGAACAAAATCCTTTCAAGTAGAAGTTGCGGCGGCATAATCCTACTATTTCAGGGACTATCTTTGTAGAAATCCAGAAGCTGTTAGATGCAAAGATAATTTATCCCATACATCACTCTGAATGGTTAGCCAACATAGTTCCTGTGAGGAAGAAGAGTGGCGAGATTAGGTTGTGCGTTGACTTTCACAATCTTAATCAAGCCTCATTAAAAGATAACTACCCCATCCCCATCATGGATCACACTCTGTAGGTTGTTACTGGATCTAAAATGCTTTCCATGCTTGATGGTTTCTCAGGCTACAATCAGGTCAAGGTGGCTGAGGAAGATCAATACAAAATGACGTTCATTACACCTTGGGGAACTTTTTCTTATCAGAAAATGCCTTTCGGTTTGATCAATGTTGGAGCTACGTTTCAAAGAGCTATGGATTTAGCATTTTCTCATCTCAAGGATGTAAGCATAGTGGTGTACCTCGATGATCTGATAGTATTTTCCAAGAATAGAAGTGCACACATTTCAAATCTGGAAGAGGTTTTCATCCAATGCCGCAAACATGGTATTTCTCTGAATCCTAAGAAATCTATCTTTGCTGTAACAGAAGGAAAGCTACTAGGGCATATTGTCTCAAAGGAAGGAACTAAGATAGATCCGGAATGTGTCAAATCTATTCATACTTTTCCATTGCCAACATCTAAAAAAGGGGTTCACTCTTTCTTTGGTAAAGTTAATTTTCTCAAGAGATTCATCCCTGACTTTGCTGAACTAACTCGTCATATCTCAAATATGATGAAGAAGACACATGATTTTCAAATGGAGCATGAAGGGAAGGAAGCATTTGAGAAAATTAAGGAGGCCCTGTCAAAATCCCCAGTCTTGGTTTCACCTGACTTTAGTAAAGAATTTATTCTTTACTGTTATTCCTCTGAACACACAATGTCAACAATCTTGATGCAGAAGAATCAGGAGGATGTAGAAGCTCCGATTGCTTTCATGAGCATGCCTCTCAAAGCTTATGAGTTGAAATATACTCCAATGGAAAAACATGCATACTCAGTGGTAAAGACATGTAAGGCATTCAGGTACTATATTCTTTCCTCACATATTGTGGTCCTGGTTCCAGATACTGCAGTGAAATCTATTCTCACCCAACAAGAGTTAGGGTTGTTAAGAGGCACATGGGTGACGAAAAGTTCAAGAATACGACCTGGATATCAAACCTAAAAAGCTGGTTTGAGGAAGAGGTTTGTGTGAATTGATGACTGAGATGAAAGCAACAACGCCAGAGGTAGATCAAGATTCACCTATGGACCTTTTTATAGATCTGGTGGAAGAGTGGTATAATAACATTGCCTATTTTCTGACTTATGGAGAATGCCTGGATCAACTTTCTCAAAAAGAGAAATTTACTATTAAACTAAAGTCTAGAGATTTTTTTCTTTGGGACAATGGTTTATACAAAAGAGGAATCGATGGTGTGTTTCTCCGATGCATAGATAAAGCTCAGCAGGATCAACTCTTAAAACAATTTCATAACATGGCTTGTGGTGGTCATTTCTCAGCCCAAGTCACTGCTCACAAGATCCTACGAGCAAGGTATTACTGGCCCACACTTTTTCAAGATACTGCAGAGTGGGTTTCTAAGTGCCAAGCGTGCCAACACTTTGTTGGGCATGTAAATTTCCTGCATTACCTTTAAAACTAGTTGTAATTGAAGAACCCTTCCAGCAATGGGGCATGGATTTTATTGGTATGCTCAACCTGGCCTCTAGTGTCGGTCATCACTATATTCTGACAAGCTAATGATTATTTCAGTAAGTGGTAGAATCCATTCCTGTTAAGAATGTCACTTCCGCAGAGGTTGTAATTTTATAAAGGAAAATATTGTTATCAGGTTTGGCGTGCCTAATAAAATAGTAGCAGACAACGCTCCAAATCTATCTTCTTAGGAGCTGGTTGATTTTTGCTACACTCATGGGATCCAGCTGGTACATTCCTCCAACTACTATCCACAAGGGAATTCCTAGGCTGAATTAAGTAATAAAAATTTGGTGACTATCCTGCGAAATATAGTAACTGAAAATCAAAGAACTTGGCACAAGAAGTTATTTGATGCACTATGGGCAGATAGGATTACACCGAAGAAGGCTATAGGCATGTCCCCTTTTCAGCTATTATATGGAAGAGAGACACAGAGCTGCCTCTTACCTTGGAATTTCCTACCTTACAACTTTCTAGAGCCCTGGAGGATTCTACATTCAATGATGCTATTGAAAAAGGGATAATGTATCTGACTGAATTACGAGAGGTACAGGCTTAAGTCACAGATAGATTGTCATAGCATCAAAAGAAGGTGAAGGTGATCTTCGACAAAAAGGCCAGGGAAAGAAATTTTGAGATCAATGACTGGGTCCTTTTATGGGACAAAAGAAGAGAAACAAAAGGCATGTACAGAAAATTTGATTCACTATGGAAAGGGTCTTTTGTAATTAAAAATATCATCGGAGCTGATAGCTTCATTCTTTCTCATCAGGAGATGGAGTTGAATTTTCGTTGTCTCAATTTCCTTGAACATAAGAGAGCAGGGTAAAACCTGTATGTATATAAATAAAACTTTATTTGTTTTTCTGTGTTGTGTCATTTTTTTTGCCTGACCCTGAGCCCAAAGGAAAAGATACGAAACCAAATAGCTTTGGAATCTCATCTTTACCCTTGTCATTTTGACAATGGTAAAGATGTCCACAGACACAGCCAACTTAGTGTCCCCATATTTCACCCTGAAATTCGAGACTACCCCATGTAAAAAAAATTGTACTTTGAAAATAATAGGTCGTTTTGTGTTTTTATTGCCAGAAGATGCCTATATTGCGATTAGATATTCCTAATGAATCATAGGAGACAATTTCGACAAATACCCAGATGCCAAAAGATTGTATTATCCCTTCATCAATTTTTATCTGCGAGAAAATTTTATTTAATTATTTTGAGCCCTGTTTGAAGTAAATTGTGCTCTAGTTTAGTTGTTGAATTTTTTTATTAATGTTCACATATACCAGTAGGTTTTTCATCAGGAATGGATCCTGGGATTTATCCTGTCATTTTTTTTTCCTGAACCTGAGCCCAAAGGAAAAAATATGAAACCAGAGATTTTGGGATCTCATCTTTACCCTTGTCATTTTGACAGATGGTAAAGATGTCCACAAGCACAGCCGATTGGTGTCCCCAGATTTCACCCTGAAATCTGAGACTACCCCATGTAAAAAAAAATTACTTTTAAAATAACAGGTCATTTTGTGTTTTTATTGCTAGAAGATGCCTGTATTGCGTTTAGATATTCCCAATGAATCATAGGAGCCAATTTTGACAAATACCCAGATGCCGAAAATTGTTTTATCCCTTCATCAAGTTTTGTTTGCGGGAAAATTTTATTTAATTATTTTGAGCCCCGTTTGAAGTAAATTGTGCTCTGGTTTAGCCCTGTTGAAAATTTTACATGTCAATATTCACATATACCAGTAGGGTTTTCATCAGGAATGGATCCTGGGCTTTATCTGTGACTTCTGGAAACATTTTGTGTTTTTTGTTTTTTTCTCATATTTTTCTCTGTGAAATTCCCCTAGGTCAATTCCTTCACCAATACAGTCTGTTTTCTTTCCTAGAGTATCTAGAGATCATCTACACCTTCCATGCCAGAAGGAATCAGCCTCTGGAAGTCAGATTCTCTTTAAAAAGATGAATTCGTGCACAAAAAAGCTTCTTCTGGATAGGTCGCATTTTTGGGAATGGATGGATTTAAGCTACACTGGGATTTTTGGTCACAGCAGGCAGGTGGGATTTTTGTACCTGCCTTGCAGGGTACTTTTTCCCATGAAGGCAAAGTCACTTAAGTCATGATGGGAAAATTAGAGGCAGCAGGTAAGCAGGAATTTCTTACCTATCATGCAGGGTGAAAATTCCCATTGTGAAATAAAGAAAAATCACTTAAGGCATTGATGGGAATTTCTTAATTGCCTTGCAGGGTAAAAAATCCCATTGTGGAAGTCAAACAACTTAAGTGGATAATGGGATTTTTGGAGCTGCCATGCAGGGTGAATAATCCCATCAAATTTGACTTTTAAAAATAGAAATCAACCTTTGCCAAAAAGTGCGACCCCTTTGGAGAATTGATTAATTTATTTAATGGCATTTATTAATAGTCTCTCTTCCAATTTTGGTGCCCAGGGATGAGGAAAAGTCAATGCATAAGGAGAAGTCAAAGTAGACTAGAAGTAGAATGATAAAAATAAATTAAATTAATTTATTTAATGCAGCCCTAGAGCATGCTAAAAAGTGCGACCCATTTGGAGGAGAAATAATACTTTTTGAAGTATTAATTAATGGTTTTTTTATTCCTATTTTTGGAGCATGGAGAAATAGAAGGTCAAAGCATGATGTTAAGTGAAAGTAGAGGGCTAAAAATAAATTAAATTAATTTATTTAATGGCAGCCATGAGCATGCACAAAATAGGTGCCCAATTTGGAGAGAAAAGCATGTTTATTAATTAATTAATTGCCGGAATAGGAGAGGCAATTATTAATTATAGAATGATGAAGATTATATAAGCATGGGCTGCCATAATGATGAATTAATTAATTATTCTAGCAAAGGAGTGCAGCCCGGACAGTTTTGGCACCCAAAGGAGGAGGATTTTTGCTCAAAGAAGTGTTTTTCACTGCCGGAAAGCTTCAAGGTTTCACTCCTAGGATTGGAGAAGCTTGTTTTAGGCTTGGTTAATTATCTGCATAGTGGTACAGGTGCTCAGGTGAAGTTGAAAATATTTATGCTTGCTTTGCATGCAAGCAAAGCCTCAAATTTTAGGGCAGCGGGCTTTATATATGCAGATTTTTATGATAAAAATCAAGTGTTCATGTTTCGGTTGCCGTCTTTGTCTGAATTATTGCAAGTATTCATTACAGGTGCTTATATAATTGAAAGGGAGCTTAAATCAATTTCAGATACATTGAATATATCCTTCGAATCTGAAGAAATTCCCAGATCTGCACCAGTTGTAAAGAATTCTGGCCGAATAAAGAGAAAAAGAGTTGCTCAGACAAAGATAGATCTGGCCATGGAAAAGTGGGATGAAAGAGAAAGCTCAGTAGAATCATGCATTACTTCCAGGTTTGCTGACATCAGAGACATGAGATCTAGGTCCAGAACCTCTTTTCGAATTGATTGAAAGATCCAGAGCTGGAAAGACTTCTCTCATGTGTGCAATCAAAAGCAGTGGAATCATTCGAGCTTCAACATTCCCATTCACAACCCAGTTGCCAAAATTCATCATGGAGTGTGCAAGGTCATACCATCCACTATCCAAATCAATCTAAGATGATGTGGGGAAGACAATAATCTGGCTAGATGCATAGTTCATCAATTATTGTCTGAAGATTCCAACACGACAGGTGGTGACTACTATCAACATGCTGGACGCCATTGGCAACAAATGGGAGAAGCATAAAGTTGACTATGTGGGCATAATGAACAACAGGTATATGAAGAAGCCCAAGATCTCCATCCAAGTTCCCGAGGACTCTTCCATGATCCAATCTATGGTGCATGAGGTGGATGACATTACCAAATTGCTATGCAAGGATAAATGGTGAAGCTAACGCTCACAACTTCCACTCATGGATGTATGCCTTCATCAGGACCATTGAAATCAACAAAGTAGATTCTATAATCAATTGGTCAGAAATCATTAGTGACAACATCGGTGAGTAGCTCCGGAATGTGAGGTGGACTTACAACTTCAAGATGACTTCATATTTGGTATATGCAGCAGCTTCGCAGGGTATCTTCTCCAAGCTGGATAGACGTGGTGTGCTCTCCAAGGATCTATTTTTGAGTTTTATCCACAACTTACTATGCATGCATGCAATAAATATTATAAGGTGGTCAACGATGGATTCTTCTACGGATTCATTTATAGGTTGAATGGTGATCTGAAGGCCAACAGGGTAAGTAAGGAAGCTTGGGAAGTTGTGTCCTAGATTGGCAGTATCTTCATCCAGTTTGCAGACTTTACATACCTCAGGGTCACCAGATTTTCAAGAGAACCAGTCAAGTTACCCAGATATCCAAGCAACAGATTGGTCATCATGGAGTCAAGCAGACAACTCATGGAGATGCATGACCTACAGTCGAAATGACACAAGTCTATAGGCTTCTTCCCGATCACAGTGGGCTATTATAGCTGTCAGAGCATTCATAAAGCCAGAGGAATTGAATTAGAGATGTTCTCTGAGTATGAGCATGAGTTCTTCCCAACACAGCTAAAATTTGATCCATATTGGGTGGTAAGGAAGACAATATCCCAGGAATACATGCATGTGCCTTCGTTAAAAGATTTCTGGATGAAGTGCAGAAGCGAGTACGAAGTTAGGAAGAAAGACTTCAGTAGGTTATCAGCGTGACAAGTGTTTGATTATGGATTAGCATGGATACCTGCGGATCTTAAAGATGATGGGCATGTGTTACTTGACGCATACCATCATATGGGAGGGGATAGAGTTGTACTTCAAGAGAACATTAGTGGCTGCCATATGATCGAGGAGAGGTCTGCCACTGTTCTGGTCAATACTTTGAACTATTTTCTAACAAAGGGATATTTCCTTGATGAAGCTTTGATGAATCAAATCACAGGAAACCTCAGCACAGGAGATTACCTCAAAAGGAAGCATGAGGGAGAAATCAGTAGAAGGCTTGAAAAGTTAAAGTGCACAATAAGTCTCATTCAAGGGAAAAGATCACTTCTATGGCTATGGTGCTAGTTCTGATTTCTCCAGCGTCAAATACTTCACCAACTATTGCACCTCAACAAGATACTATCATTCCTCTATTGAATCTGACAACATTTTTATTTTCTCCTCAGTCACTCCGATCAGCATCTCTTCCTGAAGAAACGCTGAAGTTGCAGATGGAAGAATTTGAAAGATCTTTGTCTTTGGACAATACAGAGGATGGTAGTCATTACACTGTAGTAGTTTCAGATGGAGATGAACCAAAGCATGAGATGGTGGTACATTTGGCAACTTTTCATTCTCTGAGAAGTAATTTCTCAGAGTGGTTGGCTTCATAGTCAGTCCTATAGGCTAGATAGGAGATCAACTTGGAGGAACATGACTTACAGTTGCTCCAGAGTTTGGACGGAAAAGATAGAAAACCTAAAGTTACTAAGGTGACTTCAAGGTTGATTATTGAGGAGTCATGGTAGGATTTAGTTGAGGTATCAGTTCCAACAGAAGGAAAGAAGAAGGATGAGCTTACGGTAGTGGATATAATAGTGACCAAAGTACCCATAGGTCAAGTCTCTACTGAAGGATTGAAGCAGGACATGCAGACATTGATAAATGCTTTATTCCTTAGGCTTCACAAAGAAAAGGCGTAAAAATTTGAACTTCAAAAGTAGGTGTCTCAGTTCTGCGATATTATTACCAAAGTTTCCAAATCTTCCACTCAGCCAATTTCAACACATAAGCAGAGTGATTATCTGATGCAGTAATTGGAAGATGTAGTTAACCAGGTTAAATCTATCGACGAATGAAATAATCTAATCATTCGCCAAGCTTCTTTACAACTTAGGGAGGTTCTGGTCCATCTAAAGGCTATGAAGGATGCATCGGTTCAGCTGAAACAACTGGTGATGAGCATGATGGACATGAACACAGTATCTTAAAGTAACCTGAGTACTTTGGTTGAGATAAATAAGCTGCCGAGGGAGGTTTTCACTGCGGAACAAATTGTGCCCAATGGTTCGGTTGGAAAGGGGAAGTAGCTTGAGTTTGCAGTATCTTTCTACTTGGTGATCTTCATAATCATGCTGAAAAGGATGCGGGCACTTGAAAGTATGGCATCATCACTACCAGAAAATGTCATTGCTTTCACCAATGAGGAAGTGTTCAGAAATTTTTCTTTGTACAAAAGTACCATTCCTAACAAAGTGCCTTATTCCCTAGAAGGATAGCTTCTAATGGCGTAAGAGAGGATTGATGGAGCTGTTAGGCCTTTCACAATGGATTCCATCAGTAAGATGGTAACGCTATAGTTAGATATTAAGAGGTTTAGGCCTTGCTTGAAGGATGTGGAAGCATGCATCGGGGTTTTGAATGAAGGCTTGTTGTAATTCAAGACAGAAAAAGAAGTTATGGCTAAAACAGATGGGAAGTTGTTTAATTACATGTTTGACAAGTATATTCAATATCAAAACAAAAAGAAGATGTAGATGTTACTGCTGGCGAATCTTTCTTCTTCTACTCTTTCTTATTCTATTTCTACATTCCAAGATGTAATTGTAAAACTTTAAAGTTATTGGTTTGAAAACCATTACTTTAAGTTGTGTGGAATGATTCTATATGTTAAGTGATAGATGTGCATAACTTTGACTATAGATCCAGATGCATGTCACTTGGAGAGTAATTAAAGGAAGATGGTTGCCAGATGTTATCTTTACTTCTTGTTTATGTTCTAGTTTAGTTAAGTTTCCCATTTGTAATTTCCCTTCTACATTCTATAAGTAGAGGAAGAACCTTTGGGTTAAGGATCAGAATTTATAAGCAGCATTTTTGTGTTCCAGAATTTATGTTGAAACCCCTGATAGCTATTTGAAGTAAAGGAATAGAAAGGAGCAGATTTCCAGAGAAATTTGTGTCACGGTGCATTTTGTTTCTAACTTTTTGTTTTAGATCTACTTATAAACTTTGTGTTATTTTAGATCTAGATCTGAAAGTTGCCTTTGCTTATAATTTTGTGTGTTAATATCTATTGGTTCTATCTATGTGCATGCAATTAACTTTGTAATCTATTGATTGGGTTGCACATCTTCCCTCTTTCTTTCCTGTGTTTTTATTATTTCCTTCTTCATCATATATTTCCTTTCTTAAATAGTTGTTTACTTGTTGTAAAACTATACAGCTATGGTTCATGAGCTGCATGGTTAAAGTAATACCCCAAAATAGATACTAGCATATTTAATTGACAAATCTTATACGAGAGCCCCACCGGTAAATGAGGGAAATTTATCTCATGACAACCTAGATTTTCAGCTATGCAGAAAATCTAACAAACATAGCTACTTTGGAATGCCTTTCGGGTTAGGCATGAGGACGATGATGAATATTCTTAGCTCATAGGAGATTTCATATTTCTCCCACACAATTGGTTGGTGAGCGATGGATATGTTGTAAATAGTATCTAGCTCATAAGATGCTTCTGGAATGGTCATTTAACATAGACATGAGCTTACAAGAAGCATAACATTAGTCATGATTATAAGATATAAAAAATGTATTAAGAATGCAAAGTAGGAGAATTTTAACAGGGATCAATGGTGATCTAGAAAATCAATGTCGATTTTGGCGATCAATGTTGATTATTGTTAAAATTGTTTCTGATCATGGGAGTATGTTGTAATGTCTATGACTCTGAATGGAGGACTGAATATTCTTAAATTCAAATAATCTGATTATAATATGGTTAAATATGATAACAACTTACATATTCAAATAAAATGACATACCTTTGAGGCTAATCAAATTGGGGTGACTAGATGTTGAGAAATATTACTCCAAAGGGGATGTAAGATAGCAACAGATTCTAGCCACTTCATGTTTGCTTAATGCATGAATTTCAAAAACTTTTACCTTTCATGTGTACATTTTTTGGATCCTTTGGTAATCACTTGAGCCAAATTTTATAAGATTAATGTCATTTCAACTGAATCCACACCGATCAGTGCCAATTGCAGGAAACTACATCAATTTTTTCCATTTCAAGGAAAATGGTTGAATTTGGTATTAACCCTTTCCTTTTATGATATTTTAAGGTTTTATGATGGTCTAGGGTTGTTTTGAGCTCAATGGGAATTTGGTGGGAGGTTAGGATTGTTTAAGTTTATTTTGTTTTTGTTTTTTTGTTATAGGTGGTTGTTAGTGGTTATAGGTGGTAAAATGGTGAATGTAAGTCGGTAAATAGGTAAAATGATCATGTGGGACTTATGAAGGGGTGTCCTATGGTACGTACACACGTGTAGGAATTAGGGTTCCCTAATTTTGGTGTCTACAAAGGTACATTGAGTTGTATTATTTTTATGTTTCCTAGGTAGAATAAAAATGTCGTTCCTCGCACAACAAGTTTTAGTTATTTAAAACTTTGACAAAAAGGGAAGCATGTGACTAAAATTATGGATGCATTAATAAACAACTAAGAGAGAGAAATGGAAACATAGTTGATAAATAGAAGGTAACCACTATAATATAAAATGGTTGTTAATTGAAAGTAGCCGACACAAATTTAGATCGACATTTAGGTTGGAAGACATATATTTAGTAGATATATTGTTAGAGATGAGTGGATTCAATTATAAATACATTTATGATAAATAACAAGGGCCTTACTGGCTCGGCGCAAGATATTATACAACATGCATCCATGTTAACAACATAAGAGCTGATGTAATTGTGTTATTTCTCAAGTTTCCATAAAACCTTAATGCATTTTCCTCCCTCGCTAATGTTTTACGGATCTTATCTACCCATTCATCGGTTACAAATATGTTCCTCCTATTCATACTGCAAATATTCCTCTACCTCTTTACAAGCATAAATAACCCCCTCCTCTTGTCCATCATGAACATAAATATCTCCCCAACATAAACATAAATAACCCCCTCCTCTTTGAATATACACAAGAGTAAGATATTTGTAAGGAGATCTTAACATAAAAATAGTGGTAACCTTATCACATTCATTCATAGTATTACTCCAAAACATCACAAAGAGGTGGACCACAGTCATGTGTCATATCTGGATCCATACATGTATGCTTACAAAATTAAATTTGCATTCCCCATTTCCCCATTACATCCTTCCTAGAATCATCTACCCAATTATCCCATAGTTCTCGCAGTAATTCTGCAGAGCTTCGCTACCTTAATTGTGTCTTTGTTCTTTGCCAAGGGTGCGCATATAAATAGGCATCTGAGCTCTAAAAAACTCCTCTGCAGCCTTAGATCTTTCCCCAAGTGTCAACGTGTGGGTTGCCCCAGGCACATGTCTCTCCATGTCACAATTATCTTTTTGGATCTTCCTATCGCAAGTTATATTCCTTCCAGGACACCCTGTCGCCAGGCTAGAACCTTATCCAAATGGAACACATTCTTCATGTGTTCTGCCCAAAAGGAAGAAAACAACTAAGTCCCAAATTATTCTTCGCGTGGCACACACATCCTTGGTTCTCTAAGAAGCCTTTTGAATTCTGTCTTGCACACCTTAACTTTCACTCTTCCTCCGGCCGTGCAAGCCTACACACCTTTAAGATTTGGAAGCTATATCAAGGGCCAAACATTACCCCACACTTCACTTGTTCTCCACCTTCGGGAACCTTCCCAAAGAATGTAGTACAAAAATGCAAGACCTTGCCTTGGAAAAGAATGGAGGGAAAGAATAAAGAATGGGGGGGAGAGAAAGAGAAAGAATAGAAGGAAAAATTGCCTAAAGAAGAAGAAGGGGGAAATTTTGCCGCAGGTCTGCCTCCAACGTATCCCATGTGTTGACCTCATCTTGCACCCTTTTGTAAAGGTTTCTAACCAATGCGTTCACCTCATCAAAGGTTAACCCTTCCCCCCTTATGGTGATGGTCTCCACCACAATTTCCAGTTCTTTCGTAAGATCCTCCAAGGCATCCATCTTCCTTGTAATGGTTTTGTAGAGTTCTTTAAGTCGTATTTTGATTGAGACCCGAAGGGCCTCAATAGCTTTGGATCTACTTTCTACCTTGGCTAAAATATTTTCTTTTTCTGCTCTATTGTCTTTGTTCTTCTCCCTGAAGTATTTTAGCTTGGCCTCGTCTGCAAGTTTGTGCAGCTACTCTTACATCAACCAGGACCTTATTGTATTCAACTATGAGCATGATTATTGTGATAAGGTTACCACTATTTTTATGTTAATATCTCCTTCCTGTATTATCTACATGTTTCCACTATGCTTTTGATCTTGTATAATCATGAACTTTACTTGAATGTTAGTCTAACTATGGATTTACAACTTCCTGGTTCTAGTTAATTCTATTGCGTGCTTTGTTACTATTATTAATGAAGGGGTGTAGAATCCATCCTGAGCTCTATAGCTTCATCATGTCTATTAAATCACTAATTCAAAATCATGAATTATGCCCTCCACTGAACTCACATAAAAGAGAGACTCGGCTCCCTCTCACGCGCCACAGGTGAGCGCCCAACGCCTGTTGGGTGATAGGCCAGTGTGCATGAGGTTCCCTTGTTCTTAGTGGGGTGCAAAAATGACTACATCTTGGTTCTGTTTCGGGGACCTCTTTTCAAAGTTGTAGTGGAACATGGCATACATCATGATCTGTGCAAAAAGTGATGGCGGAGCGCTTAACACTTAAAGGTGTTGAAGACTAGTTTAAAAGCACGGAGGATGAAATCACTCAGAGGTTTAATATTGGACTTAGGTTTAACACGTGAAAATGGGTGGAGGACACTCTTTATCATGAGTTATACAAAACCTTCTTATGTTGTTTCCCAGTAGAGTTATTTGAGTGGCTCTCATCTTATACATCTAGATCGGGGTGGTATTATAAGTCACACCCTTGGACCCAAGAAACATATCAGAACTTGCAAGATGTTGATCTAACGTGGACCCATGCTATAGATCATTGGTGGAAGGGAGTATTGACTATCTACACTCTGGAATACGTCATTTCCACGTATTCATGTCCAGAAGTTGTTGAGTTTGAGTTCTTGTGAGAGCCCAGAGGATCATTTCTACATGTTATTCCCCTTGCAATCAAAATCTTGATGGTAACCATGGGTTTAGAGGCATTTCCTATGGCCGGATAAACCACTCTGAGTGCTTGGCGAGGAAGCTAGGTTGGGGAAAAATGGCTGATATAATGACAGACAAGGAAAGGAAGGAGAGACATCTCAAGTATAACGAAGCGCGTGAAAGGGAGATCGATAGAAAATGTGGGATTACAAGGGGTTATGGAGCCAGACATGGTGGAAAGGAGTTGAGGTTCACATGGAGGATGTGGAACCCAAACACTCTGTGATACCCCATCTTGGTAAGCGTGGGAGAGAAAACCTTGTGGCTTCGGATGAGAGTCTGTCACATAGAGAAAGAAGATTCGTTGGCACACATTTGACCCCACCTAATGACCAAACCTTTGCACTTGGTTTTTTTGAATGAGGGAAAAGTAAAATTGATCCATTTGATATTGGTGGGAGCAACCAATCGACACCCAGAAGGTACAATTTCTCATTTGGGACTTCTATGGCTTCACACACTATTCCAGTATTTGGTGGAATGTTTGGACAAGGCACATACCCAACTGGTTTTGGAAGTGCATTAGGAAGTGGTTGGGGAAATATGACTAGAAGTGGCGTTAGTTCACAAATTGTCAGTGCACAATTCAGTGGAACGATGGGAGAATTTGACACAACGAACACAGGCCCTGTACCTAACACAGGAGGATCTGGAGGTGGAAGTGGTGGAGATGGTGGCTAAAGATCTAGTGGGTCTAGTGAAGGAGGAAACACCAGAGGAAACGAAGGGAATGGATCAGGAGGACAAGGACCTCAGCCACCTCCATCAAGTATCTTCTTCAAGATGTCTCTACACTTACCAAATTACAGTGGGATAGAAGATGTTGCATAGAGCATGTGCATAAGTGTGAGTTTCTATGGTGCGCAAAAGGGCATCACAGACCTAGGATCGAAAGGCCAATTAATTTATGAAAAACTTTACAAGGACGCGCGCATATTTGGTATAGAAAGTATGACCCTCATCAGACTATTTGTAGATTATACTACGCACTGAAAAATGTGTTCTTGGCGGAATTCCACATACCTGAGTTTGAACAGAAGAGCATTAGCTCTCTCAAAGAAATCCAACAAGGCATGGCAAAGAGCGTGAGGGAATATGATGCATGCTTTAAAACTCTATTGTCTAAACTATCTTATGATATCCACCCTTCATAACATGCTCAGTGGTTTGAGAAAGGGTTGATCACACCCTTTAGGAGGGCTTTGTCTCATAAAACATTCATGGACCCGTGTGAAGTGTTAGAAGACGTACTTTACGTGCTGAGGCCAGTTGGTAGTGTTGACAATGGTATTAGCCCATTTCTGGAGGCTCAGATTGTTGCCATGGTTAAGCAATAGGATAAATTATGTGCCAACATAGTTCTAAAGATTCGGGGTGGGATGTGGTGCACAAATTGTAATGTAGAAGGGCACACAAAGGATAATGGCAGGATATGTACTCAGAAGGCGGTGCGCACCGTAGTGGTAAATTGTTAAATATTTCATGAGGATCATGATGTAAGTAGGTGCCCCCTACTACATGCAGCACGATGATCCGCAAAAATGTATCTTGTTATTACAAGATATGTACCTCAACCACACATGACACCAAGGATTGTAGATTGATTGACCAGATTCATGAGGCAATCAATCTTGGTGTGCACTAGACTAGCATTGCCAGTAGTTTTAAAGGAGATGAATGTCAGTATGAAGAGCGTGGAGATGGAGGTGCACATGGAAGAGGGTTTCACAGAGGATTTTTATGGTCATGGTAACCATAGGGGAAGAAGTGAGTTCCCACGTGGAACGTGTTTTAATTGTGGAGCCATGGACCATTATAAGTGCAAATGTCTAGATCTTCTACAATGATCATGATGTGGAAAAAAGCATAAGTACGAAGAGTTCGCCTGGAGTTATACAAACATATGAGTCAACAGTACCATGGAAGGATAAGGGTGCTACCATGGTGAGTATTAAGAAGGATGATGTGCAATGGCTCCCACGAGTAATACGTGAATTAGAACTAGAACCTGTTGTGGTAACAACAAGGGTAGAGTCCGCGTGTGCAAGGGAAGTGCCTAGGAAAAGACCTCTGGTTTCGAGAGAAGAATTAGTACACGGGAAGTATCCAAACCCAGCTCACAAGAAAGAATTCTACTCAGGAAAACATGGACATAATTTGAAGTCTTACAAGGGGAGATCCAATGCTTAAAAGAGAAAACTAGAAAAGATGAGCAAAGAAGACCAGTAGAAGCACCGAAGGATGACTTAGATGAGGTTAAGGAGATGTGTAAACTACTGATAGTTTTTCCAATTAGCTTAGAATTTCCTTATATGCTTTTCCTTGCTAGGATTTTTCCCTTTCGGGTTGAGAGAAAAGTTCCAACACACTTGGGCGCTGGTAACACTTATTAGATTTTTAGATCTTATGCATGCGCAGAGGACCTCCCATCCTCATTACTGTGAGGTGAATGGGATCAAAGGGAAGCATGGAGTTATGTCTGCCTTATCACTTGGGTTGTTAGACCGTTTGAATTGGCCATTGCTCAAAAGATGCATTAGGAAAATTGAAGGCAGGTGGGTGGCAAATTCAGGCTCTCTTGAGAAATCCACGTACAAGGAGAAAAAGTGCAAGGTCATGAGCTAGGTGAAAGCAATTTTCCTGAGTTCTTGTAACACCCCCACTTTGAGTGCTAATAAGATCCCATGCATATAGCTTCTTCTGCCAAGATGTATTTTTTACGCGCTAAAACCTTGGACATGCATTACCTTCGCGCAAGGATTACATCGCGGGTGAAAGTCCAGTATGTCGCGCAAGGACCTATGTGCCCACGTTCTTTGTTGTGTCCTTACACGTCAAGTGTGTTGCTTCTTCGACCCTGATATGAATCCGTATTATCCTCCTTTATAGTCATATAAGTGGTCCCTTAGCTTTCTAGCCTCTAGTTTGGTGGGCTGTAAAAGGGGAAAGCCTCTAAACGCCAGAATGGGCATTCTCATGGTCCTACTTTGTAAAAACAAGAATGAGTCATTTTACTTCTTGCAATACCTCACCCACATCCTTGAAGACTGACTAGCTGTGAAGCTCCCTTCTCATGTTCTTAAGCGCAGATTTGCTTCATTAGACTCTATCCCTGAAGGTAAGTGTGGTCCTCACTCCTCTGAGGAACGTTCTGAAGCCTATCATCGTGAACTCGAAGGAGAATCGTCTTATATTCTGGTTTATGTTTCTAGGGCAATGGGGCTCGTGGGCTTCAAGTACTTCAACCTCCTTATACCCCACTTGAAAATTCTTGGCACTTCTTGGCTATGAAGTCAAGGGGTCACATGACGGCCACAAAACTACTTTCTTGACGCATGTAATACAATCTCTTGCAGGGGAAAGGTGTCCAACTTCCCCTCACTCTCTTCCTCTTCTACTACTACCTCCTTGGATACTTGATGAACCACTGGTACTCATAGGTGGGATACCTGGATGGCTTCTTGTGGCTTGGGCAAGAGTGGGAGTCCCATCATAAGATAGACTGACCATGATCGACTACATCCTCCAGTCAAGAATAATTTTGAAGGCACAATGGCGTTGGATTTTGGTGTGCCCAAATTGCATACATAAATGAACACCTGATGGGATGCTAATCAAATAACGACCAGAAATCAATATTAAAATACTTGTTTTATTCCATCCAGGATATTTTATTCAGCTGTACGTGCTGACATATTTCAGGATATTGCCCGAGTGCTCCTACCAAAGGAGGAGTCACACTCAAATGCATGAATCCCCCTTATCTGCTCCATGATCCACATATCTCTCACATAACCTCCTAATAGCTACGTGAGTTGTCACACTTTACAGGCCTCAGCTCGTACAGGGGATGCACATCCTGGATGACACTAACTATATTATTAATATGCAGTTAAATATTAACTCATTGCATCTGAATAATTTACACAAGGGATTAATATACTAATATGAGCACTAACGATATATTAGTGATCCGGTGATGAACATGGCCACACACCTTAGCTTCCAAACATGAATGGACAAGCATTATCTTGTACCCTGCTGACCCAAGCTCTTGGTTGAATGGTTTGTAGGAAGGTCTTGGATAATCACCAAACTACAACATACTCCATGATGGTTTTACACTCGTTTTACCAACAAACATACAGCAACATGGACAACGATGGTTTGATCACTCAGTTTGGACTAACAACCTACAAACAAATGATGGTTCTTAGACATGTAGGTTAACCAGATGCATCATAGCAAATGATGGTTCGTATAAGGATCAACCAATAACCTAGATATAAAAATACTCTTTCAACTCTACGGATCACCTTCTTAGAAGTCTACAGGGGAATCAATACAAGAAATTTCCTACACATTACAAATTTGAACAAGCATGATCCATTTGTTCTTATTTTCACATAGCAAAAATCAAACACACAACTAAAAAAATGCCACAACTTCATTGTGCGGCCTCATCGCTTGCGGCTAGCGATAGGTTTTTGATTGACATCCTTCCTTTATTTCCTCTTTCCTCATCAAGAATATACTTAGTTACTTAGAAAATTTTAAAATAAAGCTCAATATCAAATGCCCCCCCCAACTCAATTTAAACTTGGTCATCGTGTACAAGCAAAAATGCGACCAGGAGAAATGTGGGAAACGTTTTTTTTTTACAATTTTCCTAATGATCTCCTAAATGATACAAAAAGGACTTTAAGGATCTACCTATTCATTAGACAAAGGACGAAAACAAGACAATAATATTATGACACAAAAGATGACAAATTAAAAAGTAATTAAATATTACTTTTTAATATAGCTATACAAAATATTTTGTGGATGACTCTTTGACATGAGACATTTTTTAAATGTTATGATAGAAAGATAACGCTATACATAGTTACAAACCAAAAGTTAAAAAACCATTAATTTTGACAATAATATGAATTTTAATTAGAAAATCTTACAAAAAACCTAATGAATTAACACATTAAAACCTACAGTGGACCAAAAAAAAATGCCTAAGGAGCAAGAATTTTTTTAAATGTTATGATAGCATGATAACACTATACACAGTTATGAACCACAAGTTAAAAAACCACTAATTTTGACAATAATATGAATTTTAATTAGAAAATAAAATAAAAAAACCTAATGAATTAACACATTAAAACTTACAGTGGACAAAAAAAAATTCCCAAGGAGCAAGAAATGCCCAAGCTCACCCAAGAGGAGATAGATGAAAAAGTGACAAGGGAGGTAGAAAAGATGACTGATGCCTTGGTCGATGAGGAGTTCGGGCACAACACAGAGCTCACGCTCAATGAATTCAAGAAAGAACAAAGGGAGAAGATTGGAAGTAGCACAAAAGGCCCAACTCTTTCAGTGACTGTTCCAAAGGGCGTGCACACGGGAAGTAAATGCGTGGAGGAAGGAAGATCGGTGATGGGGTATGCTAATGACCCTAACAAAGTTTTGCGCACGTGCTTCCAGAGTACCATGCCCACCAAGGAGCTCACCATCATGGAGTCCTTCGATCCTGAGGGTGGATACCTACGCATGAGGAAAATGCTATCGTGGGTGTTTGACTCCCACATTGATGAGCCCAAATTTGAAATTAACCAAGAGGCAATACTGGAGCTCTCTGAGACAAAGGGGGCCAACCCCCTCTTAAACGCACAACACTTGTCAAATGAGAAAGTGTGTAATGTGCTCAAAAAGGTCTCCGTGGAGGTAGAGGCAAGGCTCTTCTACAAAAATGACAAGATTAAAGCCTTGGAGGACCTGTTGGAAAAGAGGAAGGGAGAAGTAGTTAAGCTGACAAAGGAACTCGGCCTCGAAAAGTTGATCAGCGCTCAACTACAACGGGATTTACATGAGGAGAAATCTAAAGTGTGTGAAGTCTCCAATAAGGTGGAGCTCATCTCCCAGGCTATTATCATGAAGCACCTAGACCTTATCCCTTCAGCATAAAAGTATGGTTCCTCCTTGGAATGTCTTGAGGACTTGACTCGAATCCTCACCATGGAAAGGCAGCCTTTGGCCTTGGAGTCGGCAGAGGATATAGCTACGCTTTTGGAGAAGGAGGATAATCTGAAGGTAATCGCGCACATAGCTGAATACAATAAGGTCTTGGCTGATGTAAGAATAGCTGCACAAACCATAGGGGTCGCCTATGACCACTGTGTGGATCAGGACAAGGTGACAGGCATGCTACTCGCAGACAATGAGGCCGAGCTAAAAGACTTCAGGGAGAAGAATAAAGGCAATAGAGTAGAACAAGAAAATATTTTAGCCGAGGTAGAAAGAAGATCTGAAGCTATTGAGGCCCTTCGGGTCTCAATCAAAACACGGCTTAAAGAATTCTACAAGACCATTACAAGGAAGATGGATGCCTTAGAGGATCTTGCAAAGGAACTGGAAACCGTGGTGAAGACTATCACCACAAGGGGGGAAGCGTTAACCTTCGATGAGGTGAGCACATTTTTCGACAACCTTTGCAAAAGGACATAGGATGAGGTCAACACGTGGGATACGCTGGAGGTCGACCTGCAGAGAAATTTCCCCCTTCTTATTCTTTAGGCAATTTTTCCTTCTATTCTTTCTCTTCCTCTCCCCCCCCCCCATTCTTTACTCTTTCCCTCCATTATTTTCCAAGGTAAGCCCTTGCATTTTTGTACTGCATTCTTTGGGAAGGTTCCCGAGGGTGGAGAACAAGTGAAGTGTGGAGTAATGTTTGGCCCTTGATATAGCTTCCAAATCTTAAAGGCACGTAGACGCGCACGGCCGGAGGAAGAGCGTAAGTGAAGGTGAATAAGAAAGAATTCAAAATGCTTCTTGGAGAACAAAGGACGTGTTGTTGAAGGCTCACAGCACCCCTGGATGCAGATCAGGCTTCTAGGTTGATCACTCTATTATCCAGTGTGATTGCACAACATGGAAACCTCTCTCCAAGCGTGGGACTTGTGAAACTGAGAGAGGAATCTCCAGATTAGAGGTTGGTTCCTCAAACTCCTTTGATTTAGATCTAATGTTTGCACAACTACAGAGGTTCAGATCCTAATCCTACTCTAACTTGCAAGGAGACAGGGGTAGAAGTGCAAAAAATTGAAACTAACTAAAGATGGTGAATAGACACAAACTAGAGATTTGTAACATGAAACATACACAGGCTGATAAGATATAACTTAGGATCTGAAATTAAGCAAAAAATACAAACAAAGGACTGAAAACCATACACAAAGCTTGCATTATCATTTCCAGTACCCAATCACTGCATTACAACCTCAAAGAGGTAAAAACTGTTATAATCTTTTGGAGAGGTCTGATTCTTGCATCAACCACCTGCTGGAGGTGAAAGAAGAAGTTGCTATGTCAAAAATTGTTCCCCCTTTTAGAAATGAGCCAAATCTGGCTTTTACAGTGCAAGGGTCGAGCCTAGGAGACAGAAATGTACAAAAAACATGAGAGCCCATTCCTTCTTGACTGCAGGTGCATTAAAACAGTATGGGGGACCTTACAAACCCATACCCTATCATTTTCACTGAATTACAGGAGACTGCAACCCATTCTACATTAAGTCTGGTCGCTGAAATGTCACTTCTGGCCGTGAACACGAGTCAGAGCTGTTTCTCAATTTTCTCTCTCTTGACTAAACCAAAATTCAAGATTAACCCTAGAATCATGTCGATAATTTCATAAGCTTTCCGTTGATATAAATAACGTGCAAATCCGAGCTCTGGATCAAAAGATATGGAGATCTGAAGATTTAGGGCACAAAACAGGTGAAACGGATTTTTAAATTTCTTCCCGCGCTCTGCCACCTGGATGACACGTGGCATGCATTGATTTGTCGTCAGGGGTGTGGGGCAGACCTTTACTTTTAGATTTTTGGTGAACTTCTTGCCAAATTCTCTAACTCCTTCCCGAGCTCCGCATTCCTTGCTCCATAGGACACGTGTCCTCTTCTGATTGGCTCGGGCTGATCCTTCAAAACTTGCCCTTTGACTTTTGGACCTTTTCCCTTGTGACACGTGTCGTGATTTTGATTGGTCCTTAGGCCTGCTAGATTTTCACGTCCATCGTGTCCATTTGTCCCAGATGCCCCAGTGCTGTCTGGGACAAAAACTTCCGATCCACCCGAAATGGGCTTCCCTGTCCCTTTTCTGCTGGTGACAACGTGTCGTGATCTGATTGGCTCTCAACTTTTTTGGCTATCCGCGTCTTCCGCGTCCCTTTGTCCCACTTGTCCCGGACTGTTTGGGACAAATTCTTCCAATTCACCCGATTCAGCCGGTTCGCATCCTCACGGCCCAAATGTCCCAAACTGCTTAGTGCGAAAGTTCTCCTTTTCGGCCGATCCGGGCGGTTCACGTCCTTCACGTCTTCTTGTCCCAAATTTCCCAGAGCAGTTAGTTGATTTTCTTCTCCTTCAGCCGAACTAGCTTTCTACGTCCCATGCGTCCCAACGGCCCGGATGTTCCTTCGCCCCTGCAGACTGCCTGGCGGCCTTTCGGCCGATTCGCTCCCCGACGTCCCAAATGTCCCCGACTGCTTGCGAGGACTAGGACTTAGCCAATTTTCATAATTCTTCCTGGCCCAAGCTTGTTTTCTGTAACTTTTTCACATTTTCTTAGAGCTTGCTCTTTCCTTCTTTGGCTAGGGGAGTTATAAAAAATTTGAGGAGACCCTAGAAACATGATTTTTTTCCCTGAATCAATCAATTTTCCTGGGGCTTGAGAATTCAATGCATGTTATCAAAATTTACTCTGGGGGGGTGAATTTTTTATAACAATTGGCAACTCAGCGGGGGGTACCTGCCTGCTAGGTGAAAAGACCAGTAGCCAGAAGCAGTCCATTGGGCATGGAGTTATCAAACATTCAGTTTAGAATCCCAACTGACTAAGAATGTGTAAGGAGGAAGATGGAATATCACCTGATGAAAGCAAAAGACAGCAAAACATCTCCATGGACAGCAAGCTGTGCCAAATCACTTAGGGAAAACAAAACTAACCTACAGAAAAACAATGTGCACAAGCACTTGGAGGAAAGAAAATCTAATCTAATATTTACAGAGGTAGTGAATTTTCCTCTAGAAGCAACGCTTGAGATAGATTCCATTGACTGGAATCTGCATTTCTTCACCATCCAATGAGGCCAATTAGAAAGCATTGTTGTTCTTGCACTTTTTGACCATGTATGGGCCACTCCAAATGGCATCAAATTTTGAACGCCTTCCCATTTTTACTCTATCCACATCCCATTTTAACACTAGATCTCCAACCTGAAAAGATCTATCTTTGGCCTTCCTATCAAAGGTATTCTAGATCAAAGCTTGATCCTTTTCCATTACTTGGGATGCCTAGTTTCTGATCTCTTGCAGCTCCATCAACTCTACATACCTCACCTCCATGGGCTCAAACTCTAGCAACTCCAGCTGCTTCATGAGTTCCAATGTTGGCAACTCAAGTGACATGGGAAAGATTGCCTCTCTTCCATAGACAAGCCTAAATGGAGAGTTACCTGTGGATCTTTTGGGAGTTATCCTATCAGCCCATAAGGCTGATTTCAGTTTGGTATGCCAAGACCTCTGATTCTCATCAAGAGTCCTCCTAATGATCCTTAAACAAGTTCTTGTTTGTAGACTCGGCCTGGCCATTACCCTAAGGGTAATAGTTTGATGAAGTGCTTAGGTAAATACCGTTCTTGACATCCCACTCAGTCACCCTGGATCCAATGAATGCCAATGCATTATCAGAGATTATTGTAGCAGGTACACCGAATCTGGTTATTATCCCCTCATAAAAGTCTAAGATGCTAGACTCATTCGCCTCTTTGAGTGCTACTCTGCTTCTATCCATTTGGTGAAGTATTATGTGGCTATCAAAATCCATTTGTGCCCTTGGCTTGAATTGGGATTAATGACTCCAATGAAGTCCAAACCCCATTGCATGAATGGCTGGTCAACTGAGATTGGATGCAATGGGAGGGTAGCAAGTCTCTCTTTTCCTATGAAGAATGCACAATTCTTACACCTCTTGATCCATGCATAACAATCACTGAAGATTTTAGGCCAATAATAACCAGCCTTCATGATTTTTAGAGCTGTCACTCTTGGTACAAAATGGCCACCAGCTAGTCCACCATGAAACTCTTCCAACACCCTTTGAATCTGATTCGTGCTAATGCATCTCAGCAGCACTCCATTCACATCTTTCTTGAACAAAACTCCATCAACAATGGCATATGGAACAGCCTGCAACCTGAAATGTCTCCTTTAGGTCTTGTTCATCTCTGGGGGGCACAGGCCTGTACCTAGGAAGTGTATAACGCCTTGGGTCCAGCAAGGATTGGGGGAAGCATTGTCTTCTTCTTGATTGCCACTTGGCTCATGGCTGTCTTGGACTGTCAAAAAAGCCTCTTCTTTGTTGCATACTTCTTTTTGCTTCCCCAAAACCAGCTGCTCACACAGTATTTTCCCTCTTACCAGCTTGGTGACCTTGATCTCAATGTCATATTCCATGACATGGGTGATCCAACCTGCCCTTTTCTCATTCAAATCCTTGTTGAGGAGGAAGTCCTTAACTCCAGCATGTGAGACCAGTAACTGGACCTTGTTGTTTGAGATTAAATGCTTGAATTTCTTCAAGCTTTCTGATTACTGCAAGCATTTGCTTCTCAATAAAAGAGTACCTCACCTCATAGTCATCTAGGCTCTGGCTGAAGAAGGCAACCGGATGCTCATCATTATCTTTGTTATGTTGTACTAGAATGGCAAAAATAGTGTCATCACCTCCAAATGCATAGAGGATGAAATCCTTGGAGAAGTCTGGGTTGATGAGGGTTGGTGCTTGAGAGATAGCTTCTTTGATTGCTTCAAAACTCTCCTTGCCTTCTGCTGTCCACTTAAAAGCCATGCTCTTCTTTAACATTTTGGTGATGGGCTTGACAAGGGCTGCAAAATCTGGGACAAACCTGTGGACAAAATTGATCCTTCCCAAGAAGCTTTGAAGAGCCTTCTTGTGACTTGAAAATGGTAGTGCTCTTATGGCTTCAACCCTCTCTGGATCAATTACCAGTCCCTATTTCGAGACAATATGGCCTAGAAGTTTCCTCTCATGAGCCAGGAATATGCATTTTTTGGGATTCAATGATACCCCAAATCTTCTACACCTCTGAAATACCTGCCTCAGATGAAAAAGGTGATCCACTGCATTTTTGGAGAATACAGTGATGTCATCTAGGTATACCAGCACTATCTTGTTGATCAAGCCCTTGAAATGCCATATCCATTGCCCTTTGGAAAGTGGCTCCAGCATTTGATAGGCCAAATGGCATCTTCTTGTAGGCATATGTTCCCCATTTGGTTGTGAAGGCTGTCTTGAACTGATCTTCCTCCCTCACCATAATCTGATTCTAGCCTGAGTAGCCATCAAGTAGTGAAAACCTTCCTGAACTAGCTACAACCTGCAATATTTGCTCCATGGAAGGGAGTGGATAATGATCCTTGAGGGAGGGCTCTGTTCAAGTCTCTGAAGTCGACACACAACCTGATCTCTCCATTCTACCTTCTGAATGGGACTAAGTTGGCGACCCAACTTGAGTGTTTGATGGGGAAGATGATATTGGCCTCAATAAGCTTGCCTAACTCTTTTCTCATGAGAGGTTCAATATGCGGATTCACTGGCCTTTGCTTTTTCCTGACAGGCTTGGATTCCGAATCCAGCTCAATAGTATGTTGTGCCAGCTTTGGGTTGAAACCTCTTAGATCTTTGTAAGTCCAAGAAAAGACATCTGGGAACTCTTGACAAAGTTGAACAAAATCATATTTCTCTTGTGAGGTACTTACTTTGCCAATCTGCAATGTTTTGCCTTCTTCCACTAAAATAGGCTCTGAATCTTCACCCTTTACTTGAATGTTCGCTTTCTCCTTCCGGAACAGATCATTCGGGTTAAAGATTGACTCCAAGGTTATGAGGCCTTTTGGTAATTTGTTAGTTCTCAGCTGCACCACTTGGTCACCATACTGGTGATGCAGCTTGTCTTGATTCCTAGCGGAGAACTCAGCTTCTTCTTGTAGGAAATTAACAATTTGTTGATCATTCTTGAAGACTTGCCAACTTGTATTGTTATCCGGAATAGCTGGTCTCACAACCAATTTGATATGAGGCTGAGATTTCTCACTTTTGATACTTTCTACAACATCAAAACGCAGCCCCAATTGCTGCTAGCCTGTCAACGGCTTCATTCTTTTTTCTTGGGATGGAATTGATGCTAAAAGCTTCAAAATCTTCAATAAGATCCCATACCCGATTTTTGTAGTTCTTCAACGGATCATTTTTGGCAGCATTTTTTCCTTTGACTTGGTTTACAATTAGCTCACTATCACCAAAAACTTGTAAATTCCTGATGCCTTTCTTCTTTTCCCAATGCAATCCATGAATTAAGGCTTCATACTCAGTTATGTTGTTTGAGCAAGAAAACGGAAAACGGAAGGCTGAGTAATACTTTATACCTTGTGGTGAAATGAGCATAGCTCCTCCTCCTGCACGTTGTCTACTCCTTGATCCATCAAAGAACAATTGCCATACTTCATTCTTGTCTTTGTGATCCGGCTTGGTGATGCTGGGCAGAGGTTGATTCTCTTCATGTAAACAATAAACTCCTAGCGCAGATTCTTCTACTTCTTGATAGGGATCAAAAGCATGTATCTTGTTTGCCCATTCATCAAGAGTTAGATCTGGGATACTTCCAATCTTGGTGTCAGCCTCATCAGTGCTAGGGTGATCTTCTTGATCAAATGCTGAGCAATTGGCATTAATCTGACTTGGAGTGTAAGGCTCAATATGGAAGTTTGCAATAGGTTTGGATCTGATTGTGGCCTTAGTTCCATATCTTGTTCTGAATAGCATGTGTGACCAATCAGCAGACAAATAGCCCCCAATCTTGGCTGTGAAGTCCCTTGACAAGAAAAGGGCAAAGAGTGGTGGAAGGTCTATGATTGATACATCTTGTAAAGCAACAACATTTGGACATGCGTGCAAGGTAAGACTCAAATTTCTAATCACTCCAATTGTTGCTATTGCTGTCTCATCTAGCTGCACTACCCCTTTAGATGTTATTTCATACTGGAGTCCTAGCTGATCAGCTATCTGTTTAGGCATTATTGAGCTACTTGCCCCGGAGTCTATCATGCAATTATGTACTAGCTGATTTCTAATGATTAATGAAACATAGAAAGGAGGGGGCTTCAACATTTTACCTTCTTGTCCTCCATGACTTCCTTCAGGCTGGGCAACATTTATAAGCACTTTGTCTTGCATCTGAACCTGCTAATTCGAAGTTGGCCAATCCTTCATGGCAGCTTGCAGCAGATCTCTTTGGCCTGGAATAGATAGGGATTCCCACATTGATATGTTGACGTTTGTCTTCTTCATCTGATCAATGATACTGAATGGTGATGAAGGATCTCTCTGTTGTCCCTTGGTTTGCACATTTACTCCTTGCACATGGGCAGCAACAGCTGGCATTTGAGTTGGCCTAGGGGCTGTTCTTGGCTGCCCTTGTGCATTTGAAACTGGACTTTTCTAGCCAATCATTTGTGGAGCCGTGGAAGGTTGTGGATTGGCTGGGGCTAATGGTTGTTCTTCACCCAAATTTCTCCTCTTTAACCTTGTGTTGGCTGCAACACTTTGAGAAACTGCTTGATTCATGCCACAGAAATCTTCTGCTTGCCAGTTCACCAATGTGGTGTCATTTGGGGCTGATTGCTGTTGGAATGTTTCTTGTTGTTAACTGTTTCCTTGACTGCCCTCGCCCTCCACACCAGTAGTTGTCAACATTAGTGCTTGAAACACATGGATTGGTTATGAGGCTCGTTGCATGGAAAGCACCAATCATATTCCTGAGCAATGTTGTTTTGTGTTGGCACTAATGCCTTAGAGGCAGATATGGCATTTGGATTATAGGGCTGGAATGGTCTATTGGCAGGAGGCCTTGTTTGATTCATATTTGCAGCTGGATTAGGTGGTCTTTGTGGTTGGTATGGCTGTCTATTAGGCTGAGCTTGGGGTTGATAAGAAGGTTTGAAACCTTGGGCTTGTTGCCTCTTGAGAGTAACTAGCTCATTGCCTAGGTTCTGCAATTACTTCATGACCTCTTAAAGCTCATTTAGGGCACTTGGAGATGAAGTGGAAGCTTCATTTGAACTCTGATTTCTAGGAGTGGGAGAAGGAGCCAAATTAGGTGCTTGACTAGTGTTTGGGCTCTCTAAACTTGGAAACAATGGCATGGGAGGTCTAGGGGCAAGTTTGCCAGCTTGGATTAAACAATTTTCAGCCCTAATGGCAATGCTATAAGCCATAGGGATAGTTATGCCTCCCATGGACTGAATCAACATAGAAATATCAGAATTTAAAGCTTTGAGATAGTAGAGAAAAGCACCTTTTGATGTTGGCCTGACTGCCACTGGAATCCTCTCCCAATTTTTTTGAAATCTGAAGTTGAAATCGGTCAGCTGTTCATTGGGAGCCCTCTTGATGGTTGTTAGCTGCTCCAAAAGAGACAAGTTGTCTCCTTTCTCTCCAAATTGCTCATGAAGTGCAATACACAGCTGATTCCAGTTTGTGATAGAACCAACTTCAAGGCTCCTAAACCATTGTAATGCTTTACCCTTGAAGGAAGACACCAGTAACTTGACAACCACTTGCATTTCATTGATTTCATGAATTGCACAAAGGTTAGCAATATCTTTAACATGATCACCTGGAGTAGTCTGATTTTCTCCAGTGAAGTAGGGAATGTTCTTCAAGGTTGCAATTGGAACTGGATGTTGTGCATTGAGAGCAAGTGGGCTGCTGCCTATGAAGTTGACGTAGGGATTGTTTTGAGCCATTCTGATTGGTCTTAAAACCCTTGTTGACTGAATGAAAGGCCTACCAGGTGGAGGGGTTGAGAGAGTTTTGTTTGGTGGAGATGGAGACCTTTAAATCATTCTTCCTCTTTGCCTTCTTCTTGGAGATAATTGCAGGTATTCAAACAACACTTCTTCTTCTCCAACTCTTGACCTTGTGGTGATTCTTCTCATGAGTTTTCAGGCCTGCACTTAGAACCAGCTGGTTCTTCCCCTTGGAGTCGCCAGATATGCAAATAATAGCTCTTTTAAGCAAGAAAATTGCAGCAGATGCACATCAACTCTGCTGCAAATAAAATGAGACCTCTAGTCCCACCGGGCATGCCAAAACTATTGTTGCAGGCTCACAGCACCCCTGGATGCAGATCAGGCTTCTAGGTTGATCACTCTAGCATCCAGTGTGATTACACAACATGGAAACCTCTCTCGAAGCGTGGGACTTGTGAAACTGAGAGAGGAATCTCCATATTAGAGGCTGCTTCCTCAAACTCCTTTGATTTAAATCTAATGCTTGGACAACTACAGAGGTTCAGATCCTAATCCTACTCTAACTTGCAAGGAGACAGGGGTAGAAGTGCAAAAAATTGAAACTAACTAAAGATGGTGATGCACTAAAAGGAGTGATGAAACATTTATGTCACGCAAATAGACACAAACCAGAGATTTGCAACATGAAACATACATAGGCTGATAAGATATAACTTAGGATCTGAAATCAAGTAAATAATACAAACAAAGGACTGAAAACCATTCACAAAGCTTGCATTATCATTTCCAGTACCCAAATCACTGCATTACAACCTCAGAGAGGTAAAAACTATTACAATCTTTTAGAGAGGTCTGATTCTTGCATCAACCACCTGCTGGAGGTGAAAGAAGAAGTTGTTATGTCAAAAATTGCTCCCCCTTTTAGAAATGAGCCAAATCTGGCTTTTACAGTGCAAGGGTCGAGCCTAGGAGACAGAAACGTACAAAAAACGTGAGAGCCCATTCCTTCTTGACTACAGGTGCATTAAAACAGTATGGGGGACCTTACAAACCCATACCCTGTCATTTTAACTGAATTATAGGAGAATGCGACCCATTCTGCATTAAATCTGGTCGCTGAAATGTCACTTCTGGCCGCGAACACGCGTCAGATCTGTTTCTCAATTTTATCTCTCCATAATACACCAAAATTCAAGATTAACCCTAGAATCACATAGAGAAATTCATAAGCTTTCCGTTGATATAAAGAACGTGCAAATCTGAGCTCTGGATCAAAAGATATGGAGATCTGAAGATTTAGGGCACAAAACAGGTGAAACGGATTTTTAAATTTCTTCCCGCGCTCTGCCACCTGGATGACACGTGGCATGCATTGATTGGTCGTCAGGGGTGCGGGGCAGACCTTTACTTTTAGCTATTGGGTGAACTTCTTGCCAAATTCTCTAACTCCTTCCCAAGCTCCGCATTCCTTGCTCCATATGACACGTGTCCTCTTCTGATTGGCTCGGGCTGATCCTTCAAAACTCGCCCTTTGACTTTTAGACCTTTTCCCTTGTGACACGTGTCGTGATTTGATTGGTCCTCGGGCCTGCCAGATTTTTACATCCATCGCGTCCATTTGTCTCGGATGTCCCAATGTTGTCTGAGACAAAACCTTCCGATCCACCCGAAATGGGCTTCCCTATCCCTTTTCTGCTGGTGACACGTGTCGTGATCTGATTGGCTCTCAGCTTTTTCGGCTATCCGCGTCTTCCGTGTCCCTTTGTCCCACTTGTCTCAGACTGTTTGGGACAAATTCTTCCGATTCACCTGATTCGGCCGGTTCGCGTCCTCACGGCCCAAATGTCCCAAACTGCTTAGTGCGAAAGTTCTCCTTTTCGGCCAATCTGGGCGGTTCGCGTCCTTCGCGTCTTCTTGTCCCAAATGTCCCAGAGCAGTTAGTCGATTTTCTTCTCCTTCGGCCGAACTGGCTTTCCACGTCCCACGCGTCCCGACGGCCTAGATGTTCCTTCGCCCCTGCGGACTACCTAGCAACCTTTCGGCCGATTTGCGCCCCGACGTCCCAAATGTCCCGACTGCTTGCGAGGACTAGGACTTAGCCAATTTTCACAATTCTTCCTGGCCCAAGCTTTTTTTCTGTAACTTTTTCGCATTTTCTCAGAGCTTGCTCTTTCCTTCTTCGGCCAGGGGAGTTAGAAAAAATCTGAGGAGACCCTAGAAACATGATTTTTTTGCCCTGAATCAATCAATTTGCCTGGGGCTTGAGAATTCAATGCATGTTATCAAAATTTACTCTGGGGGTGAATTTTTGATAACAGGACGCGCTCACCACGTGAAGAACAATTCGGGACTTATCCATTTTCGGCCTTTTGGACAGAACACATGAAGAACGTGTTCCATTTGGATAAGGTTCCAGCCTAGCGACAAGGTGTCCTGGAATGAATATACCTTGCGATAGGAAGATCCAAAAAGATAATCATGACATGGAGAGGCATGCACCTAGGGCAACCCACACCTTGACACTTGGGGCCAAATCAGAGGCTGTTGGGAATTTTGTTAGAGCTCAGATGCCTATTTATACGCGCACCCTTGGCAAAGAACAGAGACACAAGTAAGGTAGCAAAGCTCTGCAGAATTACCGTGAGAACTATGGGATAATTGGGTAGATGATTCTAGGAAGGATGTAATGGGGAAATGGGGAATGCAAATTTTATTTTGTAAGCATACATGTATGGATCCAGATATGGCACATGAGTGTGGTTCGCCTCTCTTTGATGTTTTGGAGTAATACTATGAATGAATGTGATAAGGTTACCACTATGTTTATGTTAAGATCTCCTTCCTGTATTATTTGCATGTTTCCACCATGCTTTTGATCTTGTATAATCATGAATTTTACTTGAATGTTAGTCTAATTATGGATTTACAACTTCCTGGTTCTAGTTAATACTGTTGCGCGCTTTGTTACTATTATGACTGAAGGGGTGTAGAAGCCATCCTGAACTCTATAGCTTCATCATGTTTATTAAATCACTAAGTTAGAATCATGAATTATGCCCTCCACTGAACTCACATAAAAGAGAGACTCGGCTCCCTCTCACGTGCCTCGGGTGAGCGCCCAGCGCTCGCTGGGTGATAGGCCTGCGCGCATGAGGTTCCCTTGTTCTTAGTGGGGTGCAAAAATGACTACAATGAACATAAATATCTCCTATATCTCAATACATCATACTCCAATCCACCACCACTTCATTATACACCCTTTACATAAGCTCTCTATGTTCTCATAACCTAATTTTATAGGATCCAAACAAAATTGGCGCTTAATAATATTTATTTCTAAGGTAAACAATGTATAATTAGCACTGATTGGTAAAGTTGGGAATTTACTAAGAGGAGGTCTAAGGTTCAACCCCCATTGGCATGCCCACTCGCAAGAGGAGTAGTTTGATCGATGTCCGTGAGTGCGTGACAGCTATACATCAGTACTACTTGAGTAGTCCGACCAACGTCGTTGAGTGCGCGCTAGTTGTACGAAGGTGATATGAAGTGTGCGCCAGTTGTACAGAGGTGGTATGAAACTTGAGCACCTAGTGGTCTCTTCCTCACACTAGGGTAAATTTTACCAAGGCTGGTAGAGACTATGCTAAAATTGTAATATGTAATCATTCCTCTAATGAACTAAAATAAATTATTTCTAAGGTTAACAATGTATGAGTATTGTAAAACATGATTTTAATAATCTTGGAATACATTACTCAACATTATAGACACTACTCATAGAATTTTAATTATTTCTTAAGGATGTGTAGAGAACAAATTGGGAATACATTACTCATAAACATGTATTTAACAATTTTCCTTGTATTGTTTATATGGTGAATACATTGTTTATAAAAATAATCAAAAACCTAGAAAGTGTTTTTTTTTAAATATATCATACTATTTAGAGTTTCACATTTTATTTCAAATTTAATAATTTTAATTAATTATTTAAGGTAGATGTAGGATAATAGCGGTCAAAAGGGGATAAATGGTGACTTTTTCCTGAAAAACAACAATACGTGGTATTCAAGAGAATTTCAGAGGCACATATTCAAACATTTATTTGATGACATAAAAAAATAATTTGTGACATTTTGAATCATATGTAATTTTTTTCAATACCCATATAAAATAAGTATATGAAATATACTCATTTCTAAAAGTGATAAAGTAAATTTTTGTGAAAACATAGGAAAAGTGCATGTGTATAGACATACTTTTTAGAGAAAACAAATGAATTTTTAAATAAAATTTCATACAAAGATTTAGAAAATGTTGAAGATTATTGAGAATATTTTTTTATAATTTTTTCAATAAATAAAATGATTTTACAAGTCAAGAAAGTAGGAGAAATTAAAACACAAGTGTATGGACACAACTTTTTGAGCTTAACTTCATATATTTGAATTGTTTCCTTTTTTAAACAATATCTAACAATGAGTAAATTGTGGAGATATATTTTTTGTAATTCATTGGTTGATAGTTAAAAGTTTATTAAACTATTAGTAACATGAATGAATCAATCATAATGAGTTACATTATGTAGAAATTAATTAGTAATTTAAAATAACAATTTAATTTGGAAAAAAATCAAAAAGTAGATTCTTCACTCTATAAACCCATTTTTTAATAAAAATACGTAAAGCTGACGAATATTTTATGCCTACGAAGGTGATCCTTCAAAATTATTCTTGACTAATCAAATGCAAGTCCCAAACCTAAGGTTCGGAACCCCTAGCCAAAATGTAAGGCTATTTAAGAGGGAAAAACACTCAAAATTTTTGAAAATAAATAAAGGGCATAGGCCCTTTGGAAAAACTATTTTTAATTAATTTATGACACTATAAAAGGTGTACGCCCTTTGCAGTTCAAAGGGTGCATGCCCCTTGCATTGCAAAATGGTGCACACCCTATTTGAATCATTTAAAAAAAAAAAAATCAAATGTATTCAAAATAAGTTTAGAAAGACATTTATAAATGGTGTATGCACTTCTTAAAGGGCATACACCCTTTGCAAAAAAAGATCAAAATGGCCACAAAATTGACCCCAACTTTGTGCATCTACCTTTTATTTCAATCTAATTTTAAATGAATGTTATAATAAAAATAATAATAGAAGCCACATTCTACACTCAACTATATGGTAAAATTATACATTTATTAATTATAAGAAAGACTTACTAGTTATTAGATATAAGATATTTGGAGAGTGGAAGTTTTGTTTTGTTCTGGCGGAATATATTTTGTTTTACATTAAAATAATGTAATAATTTGTTTCTAAGGTCCCCTTACTAATAAGTCCATTAGTCTTTTTTGCACACATAATTCCTTATAACAAATTAGTTTGGTAGTCGAGACTAATAAACCTATAAATATTAAATCCTATTGATCATTCATAACAATTTTTAGGTGTTGATTCTAGTAGATTGAAAAACTGAAATTTAAACATGATCCTTCTTGTAATTAACTATTAAAAATATATTTGATTATATTTATTGGGTATTTATTTGAAATCTATATTAAAAGAAACAAAATTGTCAAAGTTTTCTATCACTATGCATTGACAAATAAGTTACGAAAGTAAAATTTAATGTTGTCTATATTTTTTTGGCTTTATTATTATAAAGGGTGGGAATTGTATGGGATTATTTCTTTAGTGTTATCTATTTTAAATTTGTGTAACTACTATTTCAATTTTAAATATTGAAAAATAACTTTTTATGTAATTTATTATATATTTCAATTAATTAGATATGTTTAGTGCACCATCTATGCGAAGTGGGGAAGGCATTACTCAAAATAGTTTTTTATGTGTTTATTTCCTCTTTAAATTTTTGTTTGTTATTGGAAGTAGTTAATAATAAAATGCCAAAACATAAAATATTTAATTAAAAAATATTGAAATGCACACATTTATATACAAGAAAAGATATAGTACATTGTTTGTCGTTAATTAAATTTTAATTTAATATATTTAAAAATAAAAATTTATATTTATATTTATACTGTTGAGATTAGATAAATTGCAATTTTGAAAAAATATATAAAATGTATATTTTTAAAATTTAATATATATTTATATTTTACGGAGCAAATAACATATTTTAATAATACAAATTATTAAATTTTCAAGTAATTTAATTGAACTCTCGGGGACTCCGAGGCCAAAGGTAGATCTCGTAGATAATAATTGTCCATTTGCATAACCACCGTGCACAAGCAATCGTGATTGATTAATTCGTCTACAAATTTGACGTGACTATGTCTTGCATTCTCTTGACTACATAGACGTCGGTCGTCTGCAATTTACATGATCTCGCAGTCAACTATAGGTGTTTTCCAGCCATTCCCAAGAATTCTATGATTGCTCATTATAATATGATGTGATGACTTCTGGGAAGGGGTCGGGCAAATATTCAAAAAATGACCCTATTATCTTATTTTAGGAAGCTACTAAAAAATCCAATGCAATCGACATCCACACCAAATATCAGTACTAAATGTTTAACTGTGCTTTTATTCATATCTAGGTTCAATAATAATATGAAAATATTTTTGTGCAGAACACAGTAAAATAATTAATCACAATAACATGTCACCATTTCAAAATATTATTGATGATGACATGCCTTCACTGGAAGACAATCTTTATTATGTGCCTCCACTTGACAAAAATCCTGATTATGAGATGCAACTAGCAGAAAACATTTCTACTTCTCATCAAACCCTAACTTTAGTTGTAAGTTATACTCACAATTATGTGTTAAGAAAGAGGAGATTAGAGGACATTATTGATAATGAGATGCAACTAACATAAGAGTTTTCTACCCGTCAAACACCCATTTCAATTAAAAACACTACAATATGAGTAAGGGAAGAGAAGATGGAAAATTGGAAGGTCTTTTAAGTTCAACTAGGAAGCTAAATAACCATTCATTGAACCAAATATGCCAAAAATAGTAATCATACCCAAACTAAATGTAGATATGCAGTATGTAGTTGGAAACTTGGAAAGGAACACAAAATTTGGTTCAAGTTGCACAGAATTGAGAAACATCATGGCAAAATATATGTGCTAGCTAAGCAAAATAATGGATAAACAAAAATAACACACAAATGGAAAAATGCAAAACAATGCAAGAATGTAAGATACACAAGTGATAATGAAAACCATCATAAATGGGTTTCTCGAGGATTTTTTCAACTACCCAAGTTTTAGTTCAGCATGTATTACAAATAGAAATTCTCTTATCAAATTTCATATATAATGCTTATATAATTGATTATATGTACTTTTAGTACATCTTTATTTTTATTTGCAGTTATGTTATTGAGTATGATATTGTCTTTCATAAATGATATATGAGAAAATCTTAAAACACTATCGAACTTCAAAATTAGAAACATAATTATAAATATTTTTGGATAGGTAAATAAGGGTTGAAGGGTCCATTCCATTTGATATATAATTCTAAAATAGTGCATTAAGTATAAAAAATTTATTTACAAAAACTCATTCCATGATATTTATAATGAAATTGTATAACCTAAGGTACCTTATCTTAAAATATATACATTCATTTCTTGTGCAGTTGCAATTACACAAGACCAGTTGTATGGTTGCATTTATATCCGGTCGAGGCATGCTTCAACGACGTCCAAAGCAAATATCGCCTCTTCCATCCACGTTTTTGCATTCTAGACAGTCGGTTGATTTTGTACAAACATTCGTATGTAGTTTTGATTGAGTTGACATGTCATTCATCTACGAATTTGATTGTATAAATGTTCGTCTCTATCATTCCTATGTTCATTACCATTTCATGGTTCTTGATTTTGATTCACCTACGTGACTATACAATTTTGTTATTATTCATCATGAATTTGAAACACGTTTTCACATATTTGCCAAAACAATTAATGGAGATTTTGGTAATTATCTATGTTGGTAAAACCCGTGTCTCTCCACCAATCAAAAAAATAATAATGTTTAACATTTTTTTGTTGGAGGAGAGCATGGACCCCACCAGGTTTATGAGTGCTAGATAAGGTCATCTCTAATGCACTTGTGTGTGTATAGACTTCTTGAATTCGAATTAAAACCTTATTAGTGTGCGAGTTGATATATTCCTAGTGAAAAATAGTAACAAAAAAGACACGCAACTAAAATAAACCAATTTAGGGTTAAAAGGGCCCAAAAAATTCAAATTGTTAAAGTAGTGGGAAAATAATGTTTAAAGACAAATAAAATTAATCCATTATTAATTCTCCTTGAATTGATATTCAACACAATACTTCAATAATAGAAATTGTAAATATCAAAGAAGGAAATTATTGAAGAAGCAACAAATGTTGATTCAATTCTAGAGTCTTCATTCAAAAAAGGCTAGTTTCAAAGACAAACCAATGTAAAGGAGGATGAAGTGCTCAAAATGTAAAATAACCCACTAAAAATTGAAGAAATCACCAATCACCAAGATATGGGAGACCAACCTATAAAGAAAGGAAATTGGGAATATTCGATGTTATTTGATGCATCCCTAGAAGAAATTTACTTAGTGCAATGATGAATTCAATATAGTTCATTCCTCATAAAAAACTTTACTTAATGAGGTGTTGCAGTCAAAAGAATAGATTAACTCAAAAGAACATTAAAGCAATATAAATAGACTATGTTTTGTGCATGATAAAATTTGGGAACTTCTTGATCTGCTAGTCGGGAAGAATCATGTAGGATGCAAATGGGTGTTTCAAAACAAAACATAAAGTAGAAAAAACCATTGCAAAATATTACTCGTGTTTGGTTGTACAAAGTTAAGTTTTCAAAAGAGAGGATTTGACTAATAGGATACTTTTGCACCGACATGTTCAATGATGAAAATCATTTGAGTTTTATGTCGTCTTGTAACACAATTTGGATGGCTCAACCACCAAATCGATGTCAAAATTGCATTTCTCAATGGTGATCTCCAAGAAGTATACATGAAGCTTGTCCTGAAGGATGTGATTTTCAAAGAAATTATAAGATAATAAAGTGTTCTGATTGATAAAATCATTGTACATGTTTCAGAAAACACCTAGTGCATGTTAAATTAATATTGATGAAGACATGCAAACACCATTGTTGTCAAAGAGAACTAAAATTTTACAATCGAAGGGAACGACAATAATCATGTAGTTTATGTTGATGATCTTGCCATTTATGATGGTATTGAATAGTTACTTATATCGGTAAAGAAGAATTTAAATATTAAGCCAATATCTAGATGACAATTCTTTATTAGTAAGTTATTCCCTTATTACTTTTGAGTCATGTGAAATAAAGGACCATGCTTGTGGTTTCTTAAACAACTAGGTATGCAAAGGAGTTGACATAAAAAAATTCAAGATGGTGAATTGCAAAATAATTGTAACACCTCTAGAACCTCAATTGTAACTTTTCAAATATCACACATGTGAGAAAGTAAACGAATTGGCCTTTACTAATAATCAATTGTTTGGGTTAGATTACTGCATTTACCTCTGCAGTGTTGGGGGGAAGATAGCTTAAAGGCCATTGGAAATACTAGAGGAAAAGCTATTTCCATGGACAATCAAACTGAACTTTATCATCACACTACTTATGTCCGCATTTTGGTAGAAATGGATACTTCAAAGGACCTCCCCGCTTTTATTGATCTAAAAGTTAATGAAAAAATTTGGGTCCAATCTCTGGACTATTCTATGATTTTTAATCACTGGGTCTTGAATCTCTGGACTATGAGGGTCTCCCATTCAGATGTAGAAATGGCATCTATCTAGATCACTTGGTCGCAAAGTGTACTGCCAAAAGGACATTAAGCGGTAGAGGCAATTGGTGGAAAAAAATTCAAATTAAGCATCTACCAATTTTTGCGGATTCAAATTCAAAACCTGATGATGATCCCCCTACTTCTGAATCAACTGATGAAACTCTTCTAACTCTGCCCCCTGTCGGATTAGAGAAGAATAGTGAGTCTCACAAAATTGTTGGTAATAACAGAGAAAATGCATTTAGTTTCTCTTTCTTAGGGGCAATATCCCACCATCACTTTGGAGGTAGCTCTTCCGATTTATTCAGAAGTCGGTATGGATGAATGGATGAAAGTGAAGAGAAAAAAAAGAGACAAATGTTAAGCTCAACAGCTTCGATCCCAAGATCAGGAACTAGGTTGGTTCACTGTTTAGTGCTCTGGCAATTTTATGGTTGTGTTCGCAATGCTTTGTGGTTGAGTTTCTTTTGTTTTGTTTTGTTTTGTTCTTGTTTGGTAGCATGGCTTTCCTTCTCTGTGCTTTATGCTCATCTCGAGTTGGAGCCTGTTTGTTTTTCTCCGCACCTCTTGTTTTATCTGGGTTCTTTGACCTTCCGTTGTACTTGGGGTATGGTCCCCGCCTCAAAACCATTTACCTTAAATAAAAAATAATAATCGATTGAGATTTTCATTTATCCAACCAATTTCAGACCAGATTTAGGATATTAGGTAAAAAAAAAAAGGTTTGTGATAGAGCCTAAACAAAGAAACTAGAAGGCTGCTAAAAGAGTGTGGAGATATGTTAGTGGAACTCTTAACTTTGAACTAGGATAAAAGAATGATGACAACTTTTACTTTAGTTATTTAGATGTTGATATAGAAAGCAAATCCATTGATGATCGAAAGTTGACAATTGAATATATTATCAAGTTGAGCTCATGTGGACCAGCTTCCTTGGCATGCAAGAAGTGAACCATTGCGCCTAGTTGTTCCATAAAATGGAGCATAAAAAGCATATATAACATCTAAAGATGGATGTAATAGCAATATATTATGATAAGTAATATATTTCAATGATGGTCAAGAAATTAAACACATCAAAGTTCATTGCCACTCCATCACAGAAAGTGCAAAGTAGTGAAAAGTTTCCTAGTTTAGGATAATCAATGGCAACAAAATGATATTACAACTTATACCAACCCATTTAACATTAGTTGTAGAAAATATTTCATCATGGAAATATTTTGGCCAATCATGCAATGTCATTTTGATCTATTACTCCCCTTTGATTCTATCATATCACACCACATTAAAAAATTGACAAACCAATACCAACCAGATTAAGATTAGAGGTGCATAGAATTGTGCAGTAAAATTCACAACATATTCCTCCAAATCATGCATACCATTATTTTTATCTTACTATTAAATTTCTGTTTTTAAGGTGCGATCGGCCGTTACTCACTTGAACAATGAGGGGAATGATTGTAGTGACGCCATTGCTATATTTGACGGCGGGCACCAATGGCTCGAGCTGTTCAGGCAAACTGAAATCCTTCAAGTCGTCAATTTGTGACTCCGTGACGGCTTCCACGAATAGTGCGCCATCTCCATTACAGTCGACGGCGATTCGTCCAGTGGCGTCAAAAATCAATCTGCCTGCCAACGGATAAAAGTACACCAGTGCCTTGGAGAGCGCGTCTCTCAGAGTTTGCAATACACATACACGTGAATGGGAATCTATATTGGATTTGGGCCTGTAAATGTAAGCTGTGACAGTATGCCTCTGGTCAAACAAATCAAGACTCGACACCCATAACTGGTGCTCTGGAGTACGAGACGCAGGTCTAACCACCAGTGAATTTGTGACAGTTATATCCATTTTTTCCTTGTGTTCCTCCAAAAATAATGATGGAGGGCGGCAAAATCCAAGGAATGATACCAAATGTATAATGAAGAAGGTGAGGCACGAATTTATAAAATATGCAGGTTGCAAGCTGTGTGAGAATAAGTGTGGCCACGTATTCCAATCCCTCCCATTGAAGGGAGCTGTGGAAGACTCGTGAAATGCACGTAATGGTAGCTGTGGAAGACTTGATTATAAGGTAAACGAAATTGTAGCTGTGGAAGACTTGATGACAAGGCAAAATCATCAGAAGTAATATTAAAATTCGTGCCACAAATCATTAATGAATTGCAGGTGACAAGAATTATTATCTTTGCGAATTTTAAAAGCTCTTGTCCCGACTCCCCAAGTCCGTCGGCCATCTTCAGTCCCATCCGCCATTCTTGGCATCTACCTACCAAACTTACTACTTAATCATGGAAATATTGACAAGATCTTCTCGAGTCTCGACCTATTGCAAAATCCCAGAACGTCATTGCCCAATGCCGACACCCTGACCCACGTTTCTCACAACTCTCAAGGCGATGTCATTTCTGCTTTACAATATATCTTATTAAAACACACACTGCGCCGCAGATCCCCAGCTATTGGTATGATTAGCCTATTAGGGGAGAGGACCCCATAATTGTGCACCTACCAAGATATGTACATTGATTTTCCCCATTGGTTGTTGAAAAAATGACTAATAGTTGTTCACTATTTGATTAATGACACTTTTTAAGAGCCAATGACAGTGTGACACATACGGCACTCGGTTATTGGTACCTCTTTCAAATGTTCTATATTATTTTTTTCATTTTATATCAATTCAAAAACTATTTTTCCCTCCAAATAAACATGCGAAACGAAAATGTTGATATGGCGTGATGATACGTTATACGATGATATAGTCTTTTTATGTTGACAAGACCCCTACATATATCTACGTATCTGCATGCCCCTAAAGTTACGGTGCATGGTTATAGGGTCCTCTCCCCTGCGCCTAACCGTGTCTCTTCCTCTTCCATGCCCTTATACAACCTCCATTGCACAGGAGGACATGGGGAGGTCTATAAATGCATGAAGGGAGCAAGAGAATGATCATTCGAAGATCTAGAGAGATCGAGAAGCAGAGTCTAATGAGAGTAGTGAGCAAGATCTTCAGTGTTGAAGTGGAATTGTAGGCGCAAGGTGTAGAAACAGAGAAAACAAGTAATTGGAGAGAATCTTTACACTGTTTCTTCTTTTCATACTTATTGTAATCTATAATTGTCTATGTTATACCAAATAAAAGTGGGAAGAAAGAGCAGTTTCCCTTCTTGACTAGTTTTCCTCTATTGGATGTTTCCAGGATAAAATTTTTGGCGTTAAAGTTTTGAACTATTTCCTTCTCTACAATTTTCTTTCTATAGCACTAGATAATCAGTCATGAAGCTCTAATTGTTTTTAGCAATTTTTTCATTTTCCAAAGTTGAAAGTAGAACAACATAGTTGTGTTATTCATAGAGTTCCAAAGTAGAAGTTTATGAATCATTTATGGTAGCTGATACTCAATTATATATTCTTGACTGTCAGGTGATTCGAATCTTTCTAAATGCCTCTCTAATATGACAGTTATAATGGATCCGAAGGTAATGAAGGTTAAACTTGCGAGCTCTAGAATAAGTCTATGAAGAAGTGGAAACAGAGAATTCAAACCTGGCAAATGCAGGAAAAAAATCTTAGTCTGTAGAGTCGAGATTCTAGAGAACATGATAGATAAATTGCATATCTCACAAGAAGAGCTTTGCTTGATCTCCACAACATGGCTTCGATGTGAAGCATATGAATTTCCAAGGTCTCCACGTGGTTTGAGCAATATGTTCAAAAAATTTTGTATTTCGGAAAGAGCCACAAAGAGGATTTCATGGGAAGAGCATTTATTTGAGCATGCCAATTATAAGCGATTAGGTGACCATTTTCACATTACACCTTTTAATGGCTTGAAATAAAAGTCCACAGATACACTTATCTGATAAGACATCCTAGATGGAAGATTATGGGATAGAGTGGCTGTAACTGTTGAACTTAGTCATACTTTGGTGTCTATCATGTCAGGCTAAGGCACGATCATCTGGAACACCTAAATTGCACGTCTCCACCTCTGGCTATGTTACAATTATTTAGTTTTGTCAGGGGATCTCTTTCTAGCATTCTTGTGAGACTTATATATGTCCTATAGTCAGAGTATTCCTTGGGAAGGTTTGTAAAGAATTGCACTAAGAGAACTTCTTTCTCTATTGGTTATGAACATTTTCCACTTTAAAAATTATTTCGTTTTCCTTTCCACTAAGGCTAGCGGTACAAAGCGTGCAATACTTCACTACAGTGTTTCGGTGACAAGCCATTTTTCTCCAAAATTAAATTTTCATAAGACCTGAAGACTTTTTTTCCTTAGATATTATGGGAGCACTGGTCACACTCACCTAAAGAAGACTATTTTTAATCTCCTCTCTAGCCCAAGTGTATCTCAATGGAGAGACTTTGTGAACACTAATACTACCCTGATGACTACACTATAACAATGAGAAATAGTGCCAAAGGGAGACCATTTTTATCAGAACAACATGAACCAAGTCCAATGGAATACAATTTGAAACTTTAGGTAAATGGAAAGGTAAGCATGTGGGTTACTTCTTCACAAAATTAGGTAAATAATTCTTGCTGAGAATTTGAGGAAGATAATACATGATATAATTTGGCATACTAACACCACATGTTGCAAGTTGCATGTAGAGATTATGTAGAAAGCTCCGAACTAAGAATTTCCTATAGAATTACACAAGGCTATTGTGAAGGTTACCTTAAGAGAGGTTGTGATTGAGAATAATTTCGGCTGTAGACGATTATTCCTAGTGATGCATAGCCATCTAATCATGTACATGCCCATAAGAAGATGACAGAGATAAGTAAGCTACTTTCAAATCAGAGTCCTAAAATGCTTAACCCGAAGACTTTGTGGCAACGCTTTAGTAGATTCTTGTTCTCAGTTAAAATTGGTTACTGAAGCGGTTGTCAGGATAGCTTAGTGTGCATTAAATTAATTTTCACGCGCATCCACATCTTTACTTTACCACTGGGATGGAGTGAGGTCTAGGGTGTAGAATGATTACAAATTTCTTAATTTATCTGTAAGGTTCAGTTTGAATTAACATACCCAATACATAGATGTATTAGAGGTCATAATATTAATTCCACTTGAGGCATTTGAAATGTGTTTTCGAAAGTCCTTAACTAACATTCACACCCTAATAATGTGTTCACTCAGGAGGGAGAATCGGTACAGATAGTTACAATTATCTTAATCAGTTTTAAAATCCAATCTCACTAATTTCCTAGAGCAACATACTAAGAAGGCTAAATTGATGACTTTGCACACCAAGGTATATAAATGGCCTCATTCAACCATCCACACATACCTTTAAATTTTAATTTAAAACATTTATAAGAATATATTCCTACCAAATGGGCATGAAAGTAGGGTTGATTCCTGACCAACCCTTGGATCAATTCAATTGATGGCCACTAGATCCTAGGGTTACAGAAGAAGCTAGCCACTAGAATTGCTCATTCATGAATTCTTATTAACAACCTTTCCTTTATTCTACCACTCCTCATTTAGTCTACGAATTCTCTTGTTTGATTTGTACCGTTGGAGCAAAAAGAAGCCATGAGGAGACATAGGGAGGAAGAACTAGTGGAGGATTCTACAACAGAAATCAAGCTAGATTAGTTTAGGATTTGGCCAATTTATCATTGTAATTTCTCCTATTCGAGGATTGAAGGGATTTCCTTTAGCCAATCTAGTATGGGACCTTCGTCAAATCTATGAGCTAGGTTGGAGAAGTTCTCCATTTAGGGAAAACCCTACTCCCATGTAGATGCATGCGAAAGAAATTTTGCATTAGCTTTAAATCCACCATTTGAAGATTTTATTGCATTACAAACTATGAAGGATTTAGCAATTGGTTACCTTCCAAAGTTGGTAGTTGTACTCTAGGTAAATTTACAAGATCACAATTTTAGCATTAGGCCAAGTAACAAGTTTACACAGAGCATCGGATATTAGAATCTTGGCATCAGTCAGATGACAGAACCGATACACCAAGATAGGACCCAGTGGTCCTCGAGACGAGCCACCTTAGACTGGTAGTCGATAAACCATCTAGCCGTTGCCTTACACTAATGGCAATTCTGAGATCGCAAAAGCCTTGCCTAAGTAGGCGAGTTACGATGCCTCTGGCTCCTGCAAAGGGTGGCGGTCTTCATTCAGTTAGGAACAGAACCTCAAAATATGAGATTTCCCAAAACAATAAAAGTTACTTACGTGAGGTAAACAATGCAGGTTCTTGAAGCTTGATTTTAGGTGCCCTGCAAGTTTCCAGTTGTAGGATCATGATTCCATCAAATTCATTTCATAGTTAAGAATAGAACTCATTTTTAAGCATTTCTTTTTTTAATAGTAACAACCATGACTTATTTTACAAAATAATCTACTTAACATGCCCTTATCACAGCCTATATGCTTCAAATTTGTGGTTTATCTCCATTTCCACTACAACTAAATGAAGGGTTCTAGGACAACTTGGTTCTACATTCGAAGTATTCCAAAGAGATCGATACACCTTACTCTATTTTTTCAAGTGAGCAAGATTCTTTCAGTGTTTCTCTTCACATTATAGCTAGCAAACTGTAGAAATAGAGCAGGCAAGTAATTGGAGAGAATTTCTTTTCTATTGTCATAAGACTAGCTTTACAACACATATTGTAATCTGTAATCTTTCAATATGCAGATACAACTTACATAGTCCCATATGTGAAGAGCAACTTCCGTTCTTCACTGGTATTAATACATATGGAGGTTTCTAGGATTAAATTGTGGGAAATCTTTACAGGAATGAAACTCAGATGAACTACAATATTACAAATTCTCGATCCTAGTGGGATAAACTAGATAATTCTTCTCACAAGAAGCTCTAATTTCTCAAGTAAATCTTTCATTTTCCAAAGGCTCCAAGCTTCAACAAGATAGCTCCTATCATGATTTACGTTGAGTTCCACAGTAGAAGTTTACGAATCAGAGCGGGTTGTAGGCAACACTCTCCTCCCAAACAATCAATATCCAATGAGGATTCAGAAGCCATCCTCCTCATTGGCCCCTGAGCCCTGAACCACATATAAGCAATGAAAGGTGGATCCAACACATGGAAACAAACAAGCTTCCACAACAAAAAACCAAGTACTTCACATTTATTTCCAGGTGGGTTAAAAATACAACTCAATAGTCTCCAAACTATAAACAAAATGAAGGAAAGACAACAATATATACAAGGCTTCTAATTCAAGAGCTCAAATGAGCAAGAAGCTAATAGGGAGGTCACTTATGCCTTCCTATCAGAAATGGGTACTAAACATTTGCAAACATCCTCCAATAAATATCTACAAAAAACCCCTACAAGAAGCATAAATTATGACCTCCCTCATATTGGAACCTCTTAGGTTGCCTCCCCCATTCTCTTATGTCTCCCTGATAGGAGTGCAATCGTATGGCTCCCTCAACAAAATCCACTCAAGTCAAGAAATGCAAGAAATTTCTTCTTCCATGGTGCCCAACCCAACTCCCTAGAGAAAATCATGAGTTTTAATGAACTGGTTATGCCTCCCCACATGAAGATCCCCATTAGTATCCTTCTACACCACACTTAGGCAATCTACCCAAGCACCCAACAAGCATACAAAAACACTAAAAAAACACACACAATTATTAAAATTTGAAGTAATATTATAGTCAATGCATAAGCAACCAACCATAAACTTTAACATAGGTGGAAAATAGTCAAACAATGTCATGGATCCTAATTTTACTCCAAACGCCTGTTTGATCTTGATTCCTAAGAATTTGGGGCACATCTATATAAAATGAAAGGGACTATTAAGAAATAAAGAAGAATTAGTTATTAGATTTCTTAAGGAGTCTCCTTTCTTAAAAGAATGAAACATGGTAATCCAGAAACAAAGAAAATGACTTTCCACAACGTCTAGCAATAATGTCCATGTACTTGTATTAGATATGTGTATTAGGGTAAGTGCAACAAGTTGGTGGACCAAAAAGGGGTCATAAGTGGACGTCATATTGCAAAAAACAATGAAATCTCAACTTGTAGGGATTATTAGCAATATGCACACTCAAAATTAGAAAAAATTATATAAATATGAATCGTAGCATCCAGAATCTAGTTTCTAAACTACTAATGTTTTTAAAAAACAGAAAAGTTTAGCTATATTAAACACTCAAAATTATATGACTTGGTTTTTTTGAAAAAACCTATAAGATTGTAGTCCGTGTTGCCCGCGATTTGGATGACCAAATCTTGTTAGTTTTTTTCCTTTGGTGAAAAGTTAGATGTCATTGTCTATCTTGGGATGGATTTTATTTTGTATTTTTTCAAGCAATACTTTTTTTTATGATTTTTTCCGTGAAAGTGGTCTGAAAATTTTTAGAAAACAGAGCACTTTCTGTTTTCCCGCCATAACTATATCAAAAAATATCGAAATAAAATATATATTTTAACATGTATAGAATTTCTCCATAGGCTTGGGATGGTATAGTTTTTATCACATTTTGATAAGTGAAACAAAACGTTGCAGTCTTAAATGTAGACATGAACATTCATGGGAAAAAATGTCTTAAAGACCTATTATTAGTAAAAAATTATTAAATGATATTTATCTTATTTTATTCACTTTAAAATCAATATTTCTACGAAGCTAACAGTCTCCCCTATGCTGATGGTACCATTTTTGTGAAATGTTTTTAATTTTTCAGCATGGTTCAAGTCTATGGAAGAGAAAAATTTGAAGTTTTTGACCTTTTACACGCCATAATGACCTCCCATAGCTTTGGTTGAGGAAAAACAAAGATTTCGTGAGCCTTAAGGGTCGTATTTTATGATACAGATATAACCGCAAGCATTGTTTTTAAAACAATCACAGTTTTGATCACAAGAACCACAATTTGCAATATTAAACCATGATCACAGTTTATAAAGTGCATGATCGTGGTTATTAAATCATATTTACACACATCCCAACGTTTGAATTACCATGTGATTTTTAATTGTTTGGCCTTACTATAAGAATTACTGTGAAATTATGTCACTTTCTACATGTTTTTCTTATCAACGGAAGTAAAACATCATGGGAGACAAGAAATGAAGTTAAAAAAGGAAGTCAATAAGTAAAAAAATCACTAATTGAATTAGAGGTAAAAAGATTTCAAAATGTTGAGAGAATGCAGAATCTTCGTGAATCAAGAAGAGGTTCATCTTCAACCCCTACTATTGTAAGAAATGAGGAACCAGGTAATGTTTCTACTGTCAATGTTGAAGATGAATTAAATATTCATGATGAAGATGTTGTTACTGTTAATGTTAAAGAAGAATTAAATATTCGTGATGTAGCTAATGTTGAAACTTGAAGGAGACAATGAAAATGTGAATCAGGAAATTCAGGTTGAAACTGTAGACAAGACAAAATTTGACAAAAACAGCACCTAGAATTTTACGTAAGAAACCTAATTATTTTATTGAAATTGATGATAAGCATTTTGAAACCAATGTCTGAAAAATTTTCTGAATGGAAAATTAGAAGAAAATCCACTGAAATTTGGGATAATCATTTTGAAATTTTAAATGATTCCCAAAGATGTCAGTTGTTGGTTAGTTTGATGAAATTGATTAAAATGAAACCTACATTAAACACCTTAGGATTGACAACATCTAATATACGTGGTCAAACCTCTACAATTGTTGAAAACCTTCATGATGCATATCACAATGTTGGTGTCAAGAGACGCACAAGGGATAGTAATATTGTGCATCGTGTACTTGCTACTAGTGTTGTAAGTGAATCAACAAAAAAATAACGTTTGATTATGTAAACAAGTCAAATGTTAAAAGTTAATTGAAAAACTCTAATGAAATCAATTGAAAGACGTAATATCCTTCAATCACTCAATAACACCAATTTTTGGGCATTTTCTACTAGAGCACCTGTGTAAGGACAAAGATATATCTGATGCTATAAGAGAAGTTGTTATTCAATTTTGGCATGATAACACTAGAGTTTCACCTAATACAAGAGATGTTGTAAAATGGAGAGTTGGTTCTACTAATCGCAAACCACATCCAAAGCATTTCTTAGATATGACTCAAACTCAATTTTTTTGTAAGTTTGAACAGGAGCATCTAGAAATTAAAATTAGTCAACTTTTTTTTTGAAATTTTGAAACCATTCTATGTGAAAATCAACCATGCTCACACCACTTATTGTTGTAGGCAACATGTTGAATTTGCGATACATTATGCTAAATTTTTATGTATTCATTCTATGATTTTCATTCTGAAACTATGTTATCAGAATGTGGTGTTCAAGTTCCACCAATATCTTCTAGGGATTTCATTCCTATGATATTTTGTGAAAGAGAAGTTGGACAAATTTTTTTATAGTCAGGATTTTTTAGATGGAAGTTGTGGTACATGTGGATGGATTACCTAAATTGGAAATTTACATCCATGAGACAAATTGGAGGTGCAATAGGACATAATTTAGTTGAGTTTTGATAAATATAAATTAGTACCATACCTGTTGAAAGATGGAAAGGAGTCTAAATAGTGTGAGCTAGTTACAGAACATATGCCTGATTTTTCAATTTATGAGAAAATTTAAGGATGAAATTATTTATGAGTATGCTAGGCATACACACAGAGCTCGATGGTTGGATGAACAGTTCAAGATATGCAAGGACACATTTCCTATTGGTACTATTATTTCAGTGGTTGATTTTGTAGAGAATTACACATTGTAACCACAAATGGAGGTTCAATCGTAATATTACAACTTAGTAAAGGTTACCATTTTTGTGCATATAGCATTTATACATTCTCCTGATAGTACAGAGAATGATCAAAATTTTTAAGAGAGTACCACTTTTATATCAGTGATGATCGTACTCATTCTACTGAATTTTTGTAAGGGTGTTTCCAGTTATTTTATGGAAACTTTTCTGATAGGGACATTCACTTCAATCAACATTATATATGGCCAGATAATTGCATGTCTCAATTTAAGAATGCACGAATGTTTTATTGGATGATCAAGATGCACGTCAAGATGGGTGTGCAACATATTTGGAGTTTCACTGAGGCTGGACATGGAAAAGGAGAGCATGACGGTGCAGGGGTATGTGTGAAAAGAGCTCTTGCAAGAGAAGAGTTGAAGTAAAAAGATGGTGCTAAATTGAAAGATGCAAAGAGCATAGTGGAATGGTGTATTGACAACATGGCCTAAGGTTCTCAAGAAAATTCCATAGTTTGTAGATATTTTTGGTTGATAGAGGAACAAAAAATTGCTAACTACAAGGATTGTATGAACACTCACAAGGTCCAGTGATATGCACTCATTTTGTAGCTCAGACGCTACTTTGTGGGCCACATAGACAAGAAAGTTGGCATGTTTTTGTGCATCTTGTATTGAATTTGTCACTACTGAGTGTGATTCACAAGAATGGGTGGATGGATGGATTTGTAGGCCTCTAACTCTTGTTTCCCAGTTATCAACCTCCACAGGCATTATGACTTGTTTCTCCAGATGAAGTTACAACATCCAAGGACTTTTGACAAAATTTGATTTTGGTGCGACAAGGTAAATGGTTATTTACAATTTTTGTATTGAGTTATGTCCATTGAAATTAATATGTAATTTAAATTTGAGTTGAAACCTTTGTTTTTTTTGTAGGACATGTGTTTGCAGTTATTGTGACAGAAGACAATGAAGAAGGAACATACTATTTCTTATGTCATTGCATCGAGGAAAGAAAGAATTTGACTTCTCCTGTTATAAATGGTGAAGATATTGAGTACCCTACAAGGTCAGTGGTAGTTACTGGAACTTGGCTTTGACGATATCCATTAAAAAATTCCTCGGTTTGGGTGTTTGAAGACTTTGAGACACACATGAAAATACTCTTATATTCGCATCTAGTTCTAGTGACAAATATTTAGCTGTATAGATATTGAGGAATACCTAATAACAAGATTCTTTGGAAGGTTTGAGAGTCAGATCATGAAGCAATCATGTCTGCTATTCAGAGTAGATCCGATCCTGATGGTTCATTGGAATGAATTTACATGCTCACGTTTAGTATACATAATTGTCTTTAAGAAGTGTTTAAATTTTTCAACCAGATCATTCAAGTTCATATATTTTATTAAATTTTTGTATTTTGTATATATCTAGTATATGGTTTTGATTCAACTTAAATTTCTTTGACTAACACTTTTATGCAGGTTAGTGGTGCCAGAAAATCTTCCACTTTCACATCCTGATGGTGAACATTGGAATGAATTTACATGAGCTCGTCTGGTATATATAATTTCTTTTAATTGTTTAAATTTGCCAGTTCTAGATTCAAGTTCATATATTTTATTAAATTTGTGTATTTTGTATATATCTAGTATGGTTTTGATTCAACTTAAATTTCTTTGACTAACACTTTTATGCAGGTTAGTGGTGCCAGAAAAGCTTCCACCTTCACGTGGTTGGTACTATTAGTAGAGAATTTTATATTCTTGAAGCTAAGAGAAGATTTCATTGTTTTACAAGAAAAGAGAAGCAACTAACAACGGTTTATGTACCTGTGGAGGGGGTTCTTGGCTCCGGAGGAGGTAGCCCGGAAGCACCGGGAGCATAGGAAACTGAAACGAATTCCTCCCCAAGTGTTTATAAGGCCATCCCTACATGTGTATGTAAAGTCGGTTTGGTGCCACAACCCATCATTTGCAAAATATAGCGTTTGACATCCTTACATGTTGGCTCAAACCACACTATTTCACATGTTTACAAACAATAGGGAAATCGAGAGCACTGATTGGAGACGGAAAAAAATGAATACATGCTATTATAGAGGGTCCCTACACAGAGGTGTAGGATCCAACGAGATGTCTCTAGGTTCCACGGAGTACCGAGTAATCACCTGTCGAAGTTGAACGATTTTTCAGTCTCAGGGCTCTTAAGGGACTACACCCAAACGAAGTAGCCTGGAAGTAATGACATTATCCCACACCAAAACTATATATCCTAGAGTGTTTACCTAGCCACCTAGATGGTTGGACATAGTTGGTTTGGTGCCATGACCCACCGTTTGCAAAATATAATGTTTGACAGCCTTACACTGACTCAAACTACACTATTTCACATGTTTGCAAACAATAGGGCAGTGAGAGCACCGATTGGAGATGGAAAAAACTGAGACAAGATATTTTAGAGGGTCCCTATGCCAAGGTGTAAGGATTTGACGAGACATCTCTAGGTGCCACGGAGACTGAGTAATCACTTGTTGAAGTTGAACGATTTTTTGGTCTCAGGGCTCTTAAGGGACTATGCCCGAATGAAGTAGCCAAAAGAAATGATGTTTTCTCTGCACCAAAATGATGCCTCCTCTACCATATACCTAGCCACCCTGATGTGTTTGGCATAGTCGATTTGGTGCCACAACCCACTGTTTGCAAAATATAGTGTTTGACAGCCTTACACTAGACTCAAACTACATTATTTTGCACATTTGCAAATAATAGACAAGTGAGAGCACCGATTGGAGATGGTAAAACTGAGACATGATATTATAGAGGGTCCCTATGCTAAGGTGTAGGATCTGAACGAGACATCTCTAGGTGCCACAGAGACCGAGTAATCACCCGTCGAAGTTGAATGATTTTTTGGTCTCAGAGCTCTTAAGGGACTACGCCTGAATGAAGTGGCCTGGAAGCAAAAATATTGTCCCGCACCAAAATGACATATCCTCTAGTCATTCACCTGGCCACCCTATTGTGTTGGCATAGTCGATTTGGTGCCATGACCCACCATTTTCAAAATATAGCATTTGACAGCCTTACACTGGCTCAAATTGCACTATTTTACGCGTTTGCAAACAATAGGGCAACGAGAGCACCGATTAGAGACAGAAAAAACCAAGACAATTTTATTATAGAGGGTCCCTACACTAAGGTGTAGGATCTGAAGAGACATCTCTAGGTGCCACAGAGTCTGAGTAATCACCTGTCGAATTTGAACGGTTTTTTGGTCTCAGGGATCTTAAGGGACTATGCCCGAACAAAGTAGCCTGGAAGCGACGGCGATGTCCCGCACCAAAATGATGCCTCTTCTAGCATTCACCTGGCCACTAGATGTGTATTGGATGTTTGGTGCCACAACCCACCATTTGTAAAATATAGTGTTTGATAGCCTTACACTGGCTCAAACTGCACTATTTCACGTGTTTGCAAACAATATGGCAATGAGAGCACCGTTTGGAGATAAAAAAATCTAGAAATAGGATATTGTAGAGGGTCCCTACATTGAGGTGTAGGATTTGATGAGATGTACTCTAGGTTCCATGGAGACTGAGTAATCACCCGTCAAAGTTGAACATTTTTTTGGTCTTAGGGCTCTTAAGGGACTACGCCTGAACGAAGTAGCCGGAAGTAATGATTTTTTCCCATGCCAAAAGGAAACCTCTTATAGCATTCACCTGGTCACTCAGATGTGTTGGCATATTTGATTCAGTGCCACAACCTACCATTTGTAAAATATAGCGTTTAACAACCTTACATTGGCTCAAACTACATTATTTCACGCATTTACATACAATAGGGAAACGAGAACACCGATTGGAGACAAAAAAAAATACATGATATTGTAGAGGGTCCCTACGCCAAGGTGGAGGATCTAATGAGATGTCTCTAGGTGCTATGGATACCGAGTAATCACCCGTTGAAGTTGATAGGTGTTTTGGTGTCAAGCCTCTTAAGGGACTACACCTGAACGAAGTAGCCTGGAAGCAACGACATTGTCCTGCACCAAAATGACACCTCCTCTAGAGTTTACCTAGCCACCCAAATGTTTTAGCGTAGTTTTTTTAGTTCCATGACCCATCGTTTGCAAAATATAGCGTTTGACAACCTTACATTAGCTCAAACTACACTATTTCGCGTGTTTGCAAATAATATGGAAACAAGAGCACCATTTTGAGACAAAAAAAAATGAGATAGGATATTGTAGAGGGTCTCTATGCTAAGGTGTAGGATCTAATGAGATGTCTCTAGGTGCCACGGAGACCGAGTAATCACCTATTGAAGTTGAATAATTTTTTGGTCTTAGGGCTCTTAAGGGACTACGCCCGAACGAACTATCCTAGAAGCAACAATGTTGTCCCTCATCAAAATGATGCCTCCTCTACCATTTACCTAGCCACCTTGATGTTTTTGCACAGTAAATTTGGTGCCACGATCCACCGCTTTCAAAATGTAGTGTTTGATAGCCTTACACTAGCTCAAATTGTACTATTTCGCTCGTTTGCAAACAATAGGGAAGCAAGAGCACCGATTGAAGAAAAAAATAACCGAGACAGGATATTGTATAGGGTCCCTACACCGAGGTGTAGGATCTAACGAGATGTCTCTAGGTGCCATAGAGACTGAGAAATCACCTGTTGAAGTTGAAAGGTTTTTTGGTATCAGGGCCCTTAAGGGACCACTCTCAAACGAAGAAGCCCAGAAGCAATGACATTGTTACACACCAAAACGATGCTTCTTATAGCGTTCACCTAGCCACCCAAATGTGTTGGCATATTTAGTTCAGTGCCATGACATCCCCAAGCATGACTTCTTACTACTTTCCTCCGTTCATTTCCTATGACTGCCTAGAAAAGATAGTTTGTAAACAATTATACCACAAAGGCTCAAGGAATGCCACGACCCTGAATTCTTGGGCGCAACTAGAGAACTCCTTCACTCAAATTTTGGCTTAGATGGTTCTTTGTTTGGATGATTGAGCGCCAAGTTATGATCTTCATAAGTTTCCACTGAAAACATGAATTGGGATTAATAGGGTATTGTCGTGCAAATGTGCAACAGGGAAATTGGAAGTTTCCAAGCACGACAACTATACCCCTGTGCCAAATTTTTCATGTTTTATCATTCCTAGGCACCCCAGGTCAAATCCATCAGTCTGGTCACCCCCTATTTGATGTCAAATTGGTCCCCTAGGTGATTTAGGTAATTCAAATCAAACCCCTTAGGTGATTTTAGGACTCCATCAAAAGATGCTATCTTCTAGCAGTATTGGGAAGGGCTATCACTAGCCTTCCCAGGACTGCATCAACCCTCCTGAAGCATAAAAAAAGGGCCTAATTAAACAAGGAGGTGAATTTAAGACATTATAACATCACGGAAATGATTTTGGTAGGTTTGGAGAATTTTTAAAAGACTTGGAGCAATCTGAGTAAAAATAGGGGTCACAAGCCTAGACAGTACATAGGCCTAAAACAATTGTTGGGTTTCAGAAGAAGATTTTGGGAGCTCTAGATGGAGATATAAGTAAAAAAAAATATCTCAGGAAAGAGGATTAAAATACCTACATGATGGTGAAATCATATTTTTCACAACACCATAGGATTTTTAGGCAATTTTTATCAAGCACAAGTGGAGTCTCAAATCAAAACTCCAATTTTTTAGGGATAATATGGATGAATCAAGACATGAGACCCTAAAAATTGGATTAAAAATTCCATTTCTATTCAGGATCATAGAAAATTTCACCAATAAATTCCACTGGGATCTCACGTTATCATCGTTTCAAGTTACCCTCTCAAAGGCAGTTCAGGACTTAGTCATTTTTTAGGATGACACGTTTCAGCACCAGGAGCCTGTCGGGATTTCATGTCCCCAAAATCCCTAAGGCCAGGTACACAAACACTTGAAAAATTTTCCTATCCCCCATGTGACCTCTGGGACCCTCGTGTGACCTTTATACTTGACAGTTCAGCCCCTAGGTGCATTTTTAGAGCATCCATTCCCTGTCGTCAGATCAAACGCCGCGTGTCAGCTCCAGGACCACCATGGAAACTAATTTCCCTAATTTTCCTAATTTCATGTCCATAATTCATGGAAAAATGTGCTCAGCCCCTATGGGGAGTCCTTTTTGTCACTCACGTGATTGACTTTCAACCCCTAGGTGCATTTTTAGAACATCCATTCCCTGTCATCGAATCAAGCACCGTGTGTCATCTCTAGCACCACCGTGGAAACTGATGTACCTCATTTACCTAAGGTCAGGGACATCATACATGGGAAAATGTGCCCAGGCCCTATGGGGAGTCTTTTGGTCACCCACGTGACTGACTTTCAACCCCCAGTGCTTTAAAGCAACTTTTTTCACTTTCATTCCCTATTTTCGGATCGCTGCCACATGTCGCCGTCTTGCTCACCGTTGAAGTTGATGTCTCTCACATCCTTGCAGTTAGGGAAAAAAAATTGTGCCCAACCCTAACTCAAAAATTTGAATTTTTTTCTAATTGTAAGTTGTTTCTCGATACTTCTTATTGCTTCTCACCGCGAGAAGAAAAGTTGTAGAGAACACATCACTCCACCATTGCAAAAGGTTGAACCATATCCATTACAACACATTATCCTTCACTCCATGGTGGCACACAGGTCACAAAAAAAATATTTATCAAATCATGAAGAAAGTATGAAGAACAGAGGAAAAGAAGTCTGAAAACTCCATTGCCATAAAACCAAGAATCAAACATATCTTTCAAACCATTGCACGGATCGACAAACCATTTTTTGATGAGTTCTTATCTCTTGAAGGACATTTAAAAAGATTATTCTGAAGGATTGAAGGATGAATACTTGGAATGAATTCACGTTCATCGAATAGTTGCACTTCACCAAAGTGTAGGAATTGTGAGATTAAAGCAAGCAAGCTTTGTAAAGCAATGTGCATGCATATGAGAGCTCAAGATTCAAAAATGGAGTAGAATGGAATTTCTTGGCTTGTCATAGAACAAAAATGAGGTGAGTACAAATAGGGGAGTAATGTGTAACTCACATGTAAGAGAATATTCCTCGATAATGGAGAAGAGGAGTTACTTTCCCAAATGGGAATGTAACTCCTATGACACACACTTACACATATGACATATTTCATAAGGGAATATATCATAACTAAGATGACACCTAGATCCATGTCCACCTAAGTGAGATGAATCACCCAGTGAGGTGGAATAACACTAAATAAGTGAAGAAAAATACCACCTACACTAACACCCCCCCCTTCATCGTAACTTAGGATGAGGTAGTAAGTCAGAAATGAGAAATGGGTCCCGAAACAAAGCTTGATGAGGTACCCACATACAAGAAACTCTCAAAATTTTGAGTAAAATGAGAAAACCTAGTGGGAAAAACTCCCCTCCAAAGAGAGACAAGTCCACTCTCTAATCTAAGTAAGATGCCAAGGATGGGTCCCGACCATAGACGAGCTTGTAAAAGTACACATGTATAAAGAGGCAATCTCTCAAAAAGAAGAAGAAGAGAGAAGAAGAGGGAGATGAGAGGAGTGCAGAAGATGACGTGGGTGGATCTGAACTCTATAGCTCTAGGAGGTATCCAAGAATAATTTCAATCATGATTCTCTACCTCTGGACTGAATAAGAGCCACCCTCACCGAACTGTGTGCCTGTACTTAGGAAGGAAAAAATGACGTGCTGGAAGTATACCCACTCCACGAAGGAAACTAAAGGCAATAACATGAAGAAATCTGAGTATGGTCCATGAAAGTGTGAAATAGGTCTAGAAAATGAGCACCAAGGAACTGAAGGTAATGCCACCTGTGTAAAACTATCAGAGTGAAGAAGGGGAACACCTGTAGAAAGGATGTCCAACTGATGTGAAGGCAAAAAAAATACCCCACAACATAAAATGGATCCACAAGAAAGGGTGGATCAATGAAGGTCTCCAGAAAAGTGGAAATGGTAAGAGCCCCAGAAGGGTAACTCCCAACAATGGAGATGATGAAATCCTTTAAAATAATTGTAGATGGATGAGGAACCTGTAGTAAATAACAAGTGTACTCCGTGAAAAGACAACTAAGTTCAGGTAGATACTCATCCCAATGATGGGGATCAACAAATAGAAGAACGATGTTAGATAGGTATGAGTCATCAAATGAAGGTAGAGGAGTGAAAGGGGCCTCTCACACTGAAGGTGGAAATGAGGTGGGTGTGATGACTGTATGAGACTATATATGAGACTGATTTAGAACAAACATTCCATGCCAATCAAATTCAATGGATAAACATATGCAGCTGTAATGACTCGGTGATTCACCAATCTATTCATTCCATAACTCGGTAAGCTACCAATCTATTTATGTTATCTTATGTATTGAATACATATTGTATACTTCGTATACTTTGTCATCCTACCCTACACCGGGTACTGAGTGATCTGTTTAAAGAACATATCTGAATATCTGCTACCAATATTCATCTGATATCACGTTGTTTTAAACTTGGTGACATAGGACAATGCAACCAACAGTTTGTGATACTTTGGCCAAAGATTTATAACATACTGTGTATGTCACTATTCCTAGATGACATACTCATCATATTGGAATATGTCCTTCACCTCACTCCCAATTAATGATTGGTCTTTACTGACTACCATGTCAGTCCACTTGTTCTAGGTTTAACCCTAGCCCTAGATAGGAACATAACCTATTATAGGAAGATGCTCACAATGGCTTAGGGTAAATGGGCATACTCAGTTGACCTAAGTTGACCAGATGTGCCAACATACCCTGAGCCATTGGAAGCTAATTCATATCCTAAATATGCTCCTATCCAGACCTAGAGGGAAACTAAGTTCAAGTCCTAATTCCCATTGGGTGTAGATCTAGATGATCAATGTGGAAGGGTGATGCCACATGTCAACTACAACACTGTATTCTTGAGAAGACCCAAGCCTTCTTGAAATTATAACCCTATAGTTGGCATGTGCCAACATCCTACAAAAACTACCTCATCGAGATGTACATACCCCCGAGGGGATTGTTAATACATTGTTAGTATGAATTAATTCTTGATTACAACAACCCTACCAAACCCTAATCCAACACTCAATAAGTTCTTTCCTAAATTTTCTTCATTTAGTCCATTAAGAACTTCATTATATTCATGGTCACTTTTAATGTTTGATCACATAGTTAAACTGCCAATTAACCATAACTGTACAACGTTATAATATGTCTTATTTTAAAAGTACAATAACTTTTTAGAAAATTTCAATTCCATAATATATCCAATATAAAGTAGACTTCATACAAAATGAAGTCTAATAAATTGTAGTCATATTTTCAAACCTTTTTGGTTTATATTCAATTAAGAAAGAGAAAGAGTCTTTCTCTACATGTTAAGTGTTAGGGTATATCCTACCCAATATCCATATTTCTTAATGTATGTTCATCACACATTACATTATTATGTTTAATAGTTTAGATAAAGAACATCATATTCTGCAACTTAACAAGCTGCATCTTAATTAGGGAAATTGAACTAAATCCCTTTATCCTACCTATCAAAGGATAACCAATTAAGCATAAAAATAATATGAAGAATATCAACAAGATAGAAATCCATCTTTTTCATACAATACAAGATAATTTACACAACCAATACAAGTAAATTCTCATCTTTCAATTAATCTTTATAACTTATACATTTACAAGCCTTATGCATTTTAGGCATACTGCATAACAACCACCTTCATTCAAAAAGAATACTACTTTTCTTTTTCAATACAATCTCAAGAATGAATCAAGAATTCTTCACAAGGAATCAGATTTAAATCAGCCAATGCATCTCATAAGTTTAGCCTTCTTTTATCACTTACGAAGTCCATCTACAAAAATTGTTAGCACGGGTCAGTTCAATGAACTGAGCATGATAAGCACTAAGCCTTAAAATGAATTGCATTCCACTAATTGTTCCATTAAAACAACTCTGCTTTAATGAAACAATTAATATATCATACTAATAAGCATAAGTAATAACAATCAGGAAAGAAGTACATTAATAAATCTGAATTCACTTCTAAGAGAAGAACAAAATATAATCCACAACATCTGCCTTACAAATTAAAGTTTAATTGATCCTATCAATTACCTTTAAACAAACAACAGATCATATCATCTCATTGTTCCCAATTCTATCATAATAGAATAAAACATTTATCTTTACTATAAGACAAAAGAAGTGTTTACAACATGGTTCCCATTAGGATGATTCATCTAACTCTTAAGAAAAAGAAGAAGAAGAACCATTACAAACTATGCCCAAACACAAAACATCTGAAAAATAGAAACATGTTCATAACATGAATTTAACTGTTTCATTTAAAGGACAACTACCTTAACATTCAACATTTAAGATATTCATCAGAACAGAATCCCATGTCCATCCCTGAAGGAATATAGAATCAAATAGTCTGTCAACAAGTTTACATTTTTTGTTCAACAAGACCGAAACATCTAATCTCTTTTTACATCATTTCAGTCAAATGATATGTACAAGAAGACTAATCAACATAATAAATCTCCATTCCCTAAGAGAATCAATAACAGAAGGTTTCAATCAAATGAACTTAACCCAACAGCATAGAAAAGGAATCTTATCAGAATGTGATTCCATCCTTAAATCATTTCACTACACTTAACAACAAATTCCCTTTCTAATCCAAACAATAAGCTCATACACTAGTTCTCAGAAGAGAGAACAAAACCAACTCAAGGTAAGAAGAAAACATACTGCAAGTCTCCCTTACAATTTTTACCTTCAATAAAGCATGAGTTCCCATTTCAATTCAGAACAAATACACAGTAAAGTTCAAAAACAACATACTGTCCCAAATGAATTGAAATTTCTTTTCTCTTTAAAAAAAAGAATAAGGATTCATTTACTAAATCCAATCAAGAAATAGAAAATCCCTAACAGAAAACTAACAATTCTTAATTACCCACGAGCTCAACAAAGACTGAAACTTCATTACAAGATTTCAACATTTTATTACAAAGAGCAAGCGGTTCGTGGTTTCAAGAGAGCAATAATCCAAAACAAAACTATCTCAACTTCATGTTTCCAACAGAGGAGACATTGTTTTAAACAAAAAATCAACCCAAGATGTGGGTTTCCTCAAAACAGAGGGGAAAAGGATTTCCCTACTTAAATGCCATTGCTAGTTCAAAGAAGACGAACAGTCCACAAAAGAAGTTCCAATTCCATTATCTAACGAAAATGTTTCCAGTTTAATTTTCCAAAAGATATTCAAACAGCTCGGTTAAACTACTCTACCAGATTTCCTTTGAGTAAGTAGTTCGAATTGATAGAGTTATAAGATTTTAACTTAAATGAAATTAAAACCAACTCAAAATTACTAGAACAGAACCGACACATCGTTCCAGCTATAAATTCCAACACTAAGTACCAAATTACATGTACAGTGTCAAATCACAAAGTCTCAAACATGAGCTCAGATATACACAAGTGTCTTAATACGAGGTAGTATATATTACAAATATACATTAACAGTTCAAAACAATAGGGAGCCTCCATTACCAATTTATATCTTATCAAGAAGCCCTATTTCCAACTCAAAATGAAACACGAGTTTCCAACAAGAGTTCGGAACCATACAAGTAACAAAATACGAGTGCGGTGAAAACATGAACTTCCATTAACAGTCCAGAATATCACAAGAATAAAACATGAGTACAGAGCTACATACGGACTTCAAACAATAGTCCCGAGTTACCCAAGGTTCCAAACATGGGTTTAGAGCATCAAGAATTATCCAGTACCAGTTCTTATCCAAATATGAACCCAATACAAGTTCCAAACCAAACACTAGCTCGAATACAAGCTCAAGCTTAAACAAAACATGAGTTCCAATGCAAGATCAAATGGGACTCAAGGTTCCCAAAAACTCATAACCATATAAATAGCAACGAAGGTCAGTTAAAACACAACACTTTGAATACCGGTTCCAAAAATGACAAGCAGAGCTACAGAAACAAGTTTCCCATGAATGATTCAAAATTTAACCCACACAAAGAAAGTTTCCAAACTTAATGTTATTTTGCTAAGGATTTCATATCCAAATTTCCAGATATTTATAAAACCCATCAAGAAAATAACCAGATAAAACATGAAGAACAAGAATCTCATAAGAGCAGAGTCATTTTAATGAAATGTTTAGAAGAAAGCAAGAGATCTTAATGGTTAGAGCCTATCATGCCTGATAGTGCTTCTTGCCAAATCGAAGGAGACTTCCAACTGAGCTTTCAACTCCTTTTCTTCTCCATGAAAGATCAACAAACAAACAAATTTCCTCAGAATGCCTCATATACCTTCCCATGATTGAAAATAGACCAGGTGAGTTAAAAATAACAATGCAGTGAAAGTCAAACTACTGGTTCGAAGAACCAGTTTGCTCCATGCAGAGAAAAATTTAGAAAGCATGCAAAAACCAACAACCTCCCACAAACCCACCTTCCAAGTTTCCTAGACGGTTTGTGAACAAAAAATGAGACCAATAAATTCCATTAATTCCAATTTTCCCACTTAACTCTCCTTGCCACCTGCCTCCCAAATCTGGCGAATGCCAATTCACATTTAACATGCAATTCCATCTTTAGTGAAACTTCCACATAAGCCTCCACCAAGTCAACTAGCCCCTGCCAAAACTGGCAGTACTTTATGCCTTAAAAACCTTATCAACAACTTAAATGCCATTGGAACCATCACCTTTGATGCATGCGACCCTTTAGGTTCCCATTAAAATAGCTTAGGATAGATCCTTTAGAACTTAGGTTAGTTTAGAATTAATCACCTTAGGCCTTACACATTACCTTAGGTAGTTTCCACATAGGTTAGATTAATTCACAACATAATAGTTTTAGGCATTAGGTTAGATCATCACATAATCTTATAGCATTAGGTTTTAGGTTAAATTAAATAGCCTAGTAACCTCTCCATAATCCTTTAGCACAAAGCTTAGGTTAGGATAAAAATTCAATTAAGTAACATAGCTAGGTAGTAAATATTCTTACCTAGCTTAGGATTCCATAGGATAATCCTTTAGTTTTAGGATTCTGAATCCTTCCAATGTCATGAACAGGCTGCATTTCATTTACGTCAGCAATGTCCTACCATGATCGATCTCCAAAGACCCAAGCACAACATACAACTGAATGGAAACATGTTCACACAAAATCTAAGAACTTGTAACAACAAAGTTCAGTCCGATATGTCCCTCAATTTTATTGAATGTCAATTTACCCTTCATTCAACTGAGGAGATTTAAAACATTCCTTGGATCACTGAAATTGATCCAAGGATGAGTCAGATAAGGAGATAAGTTTGCAACTCTTAAACTAGATTGCAATTCACCTACAAGAAGTGAAAAATGGGTTCAAGGAAGCCATTCCATTTCAGTCTAGTGATCTTAAGAACAGAAAATATTTATCCATATCAAGCATGATCTCCAACAACCAAAAGAACACATCTTTAGAAGAAGATCACATGTCAACACTTGAAATGCAAAAGAGGAATATAACAATTGTCGAGGGTGTTACATGCTTCCCTCCTAAAAAGAATCATCGTCCCGATGATTACCTCATTTTAACAATTTATATCAATGACAATCAATTCATTCACTTCTCTTATCATAAGTCAAATATATCAAAAACTTATAGTTCTAGAAATCAACATTAAATAGTTGTTTGTTCAATTCTTATAAATATCTTCCCAAAACTGGCATACTTATAGTCATATATAGAAGAAAAATCACAAAAATTTCTAACAATCCACAGAATCAATTCTGTTCAAATAGATATGGAAAAGAAGTTTTCATATCCTCTAGGTTTTCCCAAGTTGCACTATCTTCATTAAACTGGTCCCACTGGACTTTACATTGACTTATTTCTTGATTTCTCAAATGCAACTAGTGAGTTTCAAGCACTCGTATGGGTTTAACCACGATTATTCCTGGGTCCTGGACCTGCAAGGAATTCCAATTTAACACGTGTGATAAATCTGAAACATATTTCTTAAGCAAAGAAATATGGAAAACATCATGCATTCGTGACAAAGTAGGAGGTAATGCTAAACGATAAGCTACAGGGTTGATTACTTCAACTATCTCAAAAGGTCCCACATAACGAGGTGATAACTTGGTAGCCTTGCCAAAAGTTATAGAACTCTTTTTCGGTTTAACCCGAAGAAAGACTTTCTCACCAAGTTCAAATTTCCTATCAACCCTCTTCAAGTCAGCGTAACTCTTTTTCCTATCTGTTGCTTCTTTCAAGCGTTCATGAATCAATTTAACTTGTTGTTCCATTTCAGTAAGAATTTTAGGTCCAATTACCTCTCTATCTTCTATGTTATCCCAACTAACAGGGGTTCTACATTTTCTTCCGTATAATGCCTCGAAAGGTGCCATCTTAAGAGAAGCATGATATGTATTATTGTATGTGAATTCAACTAATGGAAGATACTCTTCCCACTTATATTGTTGATCCATGTAATACATTCGTAACATATCTTCTAAAACTTGATTTACTCTTTCAGTCTGCCCATCTATTTCCAGATGATACACAGAACTGAAATTTAGCTTAGTTCCTAGAGCTGCATTAAGCATTTGCCAAAATCTTGATGTCATTCTAGGATCTCTATCTGAAATGATTAACTCAGGTACTCCATGTAATCTAAAAATTTTGTGTACAAATCTTCTTGCCAAAATAGGAGAATCATCCTTCAGATTTCTAGCAATAAAATGTGCTACCTTTGTTAGTTTATCCACAACTACTAAGATAACATCATGCTTATTTCTTGACATAGGTAACCCTTGTACAAAATCCATGCTTATTACTTGCCATTTGTACTGTGGTATGCTATGAGGATACAACAAACCGGCTGGGTGCATATGTTCCACCTTAACACGTTGACATTCAAGGCAATGTGTCACAAAATCAATAACATCCTTTTTCATTCCTTTCCATAAATATTGTTGTTTTATATCAGCAAGCATCTTAGTAATGCCAGGGTGTCCAGAAAAAGGTGAATTGTGAAATTCAGCTAACAATTTCTTTCTCAAATCATTAAGCAAAGGTACATAGACTTTGTTTTCAAATCGTAAGATTCCTTCTTTATCAAAGTAAAAACCTTTATACCTTGAATCATTAGAATCTACAGCAAGTGCTGCTTTTACTTGTTGAAAGTAAGAATCAGATTCCATAACACTTTTTACTTCATCCTTAAACTGAGTTCTAAGTGTTATAAGAGCAGAAATGTGCTTCCTACGACTTAGAGCATCAGCCACTCTATTTTCTTTTCCTTTAATGTAACTTATGTCAAAATCATATTGAGACAAAAACTCTAACCACCTTCATTGTCTTGCATTCAGATTTGGCTGAGTGAAAATGTACTTCAGCCCAAGATGATCAGTTTTCAACTCAAATGGTTTACCAAGCAGATAATGCCTCCAAACTTGAAGTGCATGAACAATGGCAGCAAGCTCTAAATCATGTGGAGCATAATTCAACTCATGTAACTTAATTTTTCTACTTTCGTATGCTATAACATGACCACTTTGTAACAAAATACCTCCTAGACCTTCACCGGATGCATCAGTTACCACCATAAAATCTCCATTAGGATCTGGTACTGCAAGAATAGGTGCTGAAGTTAATTGTTCCTTCAAGGTTTTAAATGCAATTTCACATTTCTCACTCCAAACAAACTTTTTATCTTTCTTCTGTAAGGAAGTTATTGGTGCAGCTATCTTAGAAAAGTCTTTTACAAATTTCCTATAGTAGCCAGCAAGTCCCATGAAGCTTCTAACTTCATGTACATTCTTTGGTGCAGGCCATTCCATTATAGCTGTAATTTTTGAAGGATCTACAGTAATTCCATCTTTACTTATTACATGACCCAAATAGTGGACTTCTGTGTCATAGAAAGAACATTTGGACAGCTTACCAAACAACCGTCTCTTTCTCAGAATTTCCAAAACTATTTTCAAATGCTCATGATGCTCCTCAATGCTTTTAGAATATATGAGAATGTCATCCAAGAATACGAGCACAAATTTGTCCAAGTATTCTTGAAAGATATTATTCATTAAATTCATAAATGCCGCAGGTGCATTAGTTAATCCAAAAGGTAAAACCGTAAACTCATAATGTCCATACCTTGTTCTGAAAGTTATTTTATGAATATCCTCATCCTTAATTCATAGTTGATGATATCCAGATCAAAGATCTATCTTGGAATATACCGATGCTCCATGCATCTGATCAAATAAATCATCAATCCTAGGGAGTGGATATCTATTCTTGATTGTTTCCTTGTTTAACATTCTGTAATCAATGCACAATCTAAGTGTTCCATCTTTCTTTTTCACAAAAATTATGGGTGCTCCCCAAGGTGAAACACTTGGTCTAATCAAACCTTGAGACAAAAGTTCATGCAACTGAGCCTTAAGCTCTACTAATTCTGTAGTAGTCATTTGATACGGTGCTTTAGAAATAGGTTCAGTTCCAGGCTTGATCTCAATTGTGAAATCAAATTCCCTTTTGGGTGGAAGACCTGACAATTCTTCCGGAAATACATCACTGAAGTCTCGTAACAATGGATATCATTCCATAATATCACTGCTCTCTTCTGTTGATTCAGTAATTTTTACTGCATATAAGGTACATCCTTTATTTTTGGCCTTTTTAAGTTGCATAGCTGACAGTTTTCTAACAGAAATTTCATGTTTCACACCCTGAATCTCTGTTGTTTTCTGTAGGTTGTCTAAACAACTAATGTGTTTTTCAAAACAGTCCACTTTAGCCTTATGTTCTGCTAACCAATTAACACCTATGATTACATCATAAGACCCTAAAGGTGCAACATAAAGATCAACCTCTGTGGAAAAGTTAGGTAAATCAAGGACTGCTCCAAAAAGACACATACTAACCGTATGCACAACATTATTACCATACTGTACAATCCATGTTTTATCCAGCTTTTCTTTTTAATTTTGATGCTAATTTACTAGAAATAAAACATTCAGTAGCTCCGGTATCAAAAATAATAGTTATTGGTAAACCAAATAACTTACCCAGAACTTCTATGGGTGTGGCATGTTTCTCAGCCTGCTTGTCAAGCTACTGCAGTGTGTATCTTGTGTTGCTGATTGATCATCCTTCTTCAAAGGACATTGATTTACGTAATGATCTTTTCCACAGTTATAACAGCCTCCTACAAGTCCCTTCCTAGGCTCAGGTTTATTTCCAGCCTTAGAGTTATCATTCAGACCCCCATAGGACTTCTGTCTGTTATTATTGTTCTTGGCAAAGTTGTTCCATGCATTACCAGTCAAACTTGTTTGTTGTTACTTTCCTATTTGTATCAGATGAAAACTTACTTTTCATTCTGAATTTCTTCCATGGTCCTTTCTTGGGTGCAAGAGAGGATGAAGAGGAGTTGGGATTCTTCTTCCTTACTTCCTCCTTATGAGCAAGAAATTGCCTTTAATTTCTATGTTCTGCCTTATGGATTTTTCAACAACCCCTTCCATTGTGGTTGGGTTGTGAACATCCACCTCTCCTCCTATAATGGGATTCAATCCCATGATGAATTTCCATATCCTGAACTTCTCATCAGTTTGGTACTGAGGCACATACTTAAGGAGTTTTGTAAATCACTCCCAATACTCAGTTACAGTTAGCTTTCCTTGAGCTAAGTTCTGAAATTTAGTCATTTTCTGATCATAGTAGAGTTGTGGCAGCCATCGTTGCCTAAAGTAACCTTTAAATTGGTCCCATGTGATATTAGATTCATCAATGTTCAACTCAGCCTTGCGGCTGTCCCACCATGAAGATGCTTCATGTGAAAGTTGATATGCTCCCCATATTGCCTTTGTTTCTTCTGAGAAATTTCTTATTGTAAAGTATTTCTCCATTTCACTGAGCCAGTTCTCAGCCCCATCTCCTAATGTGGTGCCATCAAACTTGGGTGGACTTATCCTTTTTATGTCATTAGTGAGTTCTGCTTACTAGCCTAGCCTTTTTGTTCTCAGGCTCCACAGGTATGTTAACATTGTTATTATCAACACCCACATTGGTGTTGTCCCCTGGAGGTGGCTGATTATTGTTATCAGCTTCTTCTTCCTCCTCATTACCCATTACTTGTTGTTCAAGCACAAGCAAATGATCTCTTGTGTCCAATAGGGTAGTAAGGATCTCATCAATTTTGGGTAATGTTGTCTGCTCCTTCCTCAGGTGGAGGGTTATTTCAAGCATTTCCTCTTGTTCTCACCATTTTCTGTTACAAGAAAATTTAAGTTTCATCAGATTATGGACACAATAGGTCCAAGAGCTGCAACCTTCAGCTCTGATACCAAGATGTAACATTCCCATTTTAAGACTTTAGAAATAAGGGAAAATTTTATTTTATAATGTTCATTGTTCTAAATAAAGCATTATTTAGAACAAACATTCCATGCCAATCAAATTCAATGGATAAACATATGCAGTTGTAATGACTCGGTGATTCACCGATCTATTCATTCCATAACTTGGTAAGCTACCTAATCTATTTATGTTATCTTATGTATTGAATACATATTGTATACTTCATATACTTTTTCATCCTACCCTACACCGGGTACTGAGTGATCTGTTTAAAGAACATATCTGAATATCTGCTACCAATATTCATCTGATATCACGTTGTTTTAAACTTGGTGACATAGGACAATGCAACCAACATTTTGATACTTTGGCCAAAGATTTATAACATACTGTGTATGTCACTATTCCTAGATGACATACTCGTCATATTGGAATATGTCCTTCACCTCACTCCTTAATGATTGGTCTTTACTGACTACTGTCAGTCCACTTGTTCTAGGTTTAACCCTAGCCCTAGATAGGAACATAACCTATTATAGGAAGATGCTCACAATGGCTTAGGGTAAATGGGCATACTCGGTTGACCTAAGTCGACCAGATGTGCCAACTTACCCTGAGCCATTGGAAGCTAATTCATATCCTAAATATGCTCCTATCTAGACCTAGAGGGAAACTAAGTTCAAGTCCTAATTCCCATTGGGTGTAGATCTAGATGATCAATGCGGAAGGGTGATGCCACATGTCAACTACAATGTTGTATTCTCGAGAAGACCAAAGCCTTCTTGAAAGTACAGCCCTGTAGTTGGCGTGTGCCAACATCCTACAGAAACTACCTCATCGAGATGTACATACCCCCGAGGGGATTGTTAATACATTGTTAGTCTGAATTAATTCTTGATTACAGTACAACCCTACCAAACCCTAACCCAATGCTCAATAAGTTATTTCCTAAATTTGATTCATTTAGTCCATTAAAAACTTCGTTATATTCATGGTTGATTTTAATGTTTAGATCACATAGTTAAACTGCCAATTAACCGCAACCGAACAACGTTATCAAGTTTCATTTTAAAAGTACAATAACTTTTAGAAAGGTTCAACGTTCCAGTAATATATCCAATATAAAGTAGACTTCATACAAAATGAAGTCTAATAAATTGTAATCACGTAAACATACCTTTTTGGTTTATATTCAATTAAGAAAGATAAAGAGTCTTTATCTACATGTTAAGTGTTAGGGTATATCCTACCCAATATCCATATTTCTTAATGTATGTTCATCACACATTACATTACTATGTTATATAGTTTAGATAAAGAATATCATATTCTGCAACTTAACAAGCTGCATCATAAGTAGGGAAATTGAACTAAATCCCTTTATCCAACTTATCAAGGATAACCAATTAAACATATAATAATATGAAGAATATCAACAAGATAGAAATCCATCTTTTTCATACAAGTACAAGATAATTTACACAACAAATACAAGTAAATTCTCAGCTTTCATCTTTATAACTTATACATTTACAAGCCTTATATTTTAGGCATACGCATAACAACCATCTTCATTCAAAAAGAATACTACTTTTCTTTTTCAATACAATCTTAAGAATGAATCAAAATTCTTCACAAGGAATCAGATTTAAATCAGCCAATGCATCTCATAAGTTTAGCCTTCTTTTATCACTTACGAAGTCCATCTTACAAATTTTTTTTAGCACGGGTCAGTTCAATGAACTGAGCATGATAAGCACTAAGCCTTAAAATGAATTGCATTCCACTAATTGTTCCATTAAAACAACTCTGCTTTAATGAAACAATTAATATATCATACTAATAAACATAAGTAATAACAATCAGGAAAGAAGTACATTAATAAATCTGAATTCACTTCTAAGAGAAGAACAAAATATAATCCACAACATCTACCTTAAAAATTAAAGTTTAATTGATCCTATCAATTACCTTTAAACAAACAACAGATCATATCATCTCATTGTTCCCAATTCTATCATAATAGAATAAAACATTTATCTTTACTATAAGACAAAAGAAGTGTTTACAACATGGTTCCCATTAGGATGATTCATCTAACTCTTAGGCAAAAGAAGAAGAAGAACCATTACAAACTATGCCCAAACACAAAACATCTTAAAAATAGAAACAGGTTCATAACATGAATTTAACTATTCATTTAAAGGACAACTACCTTAACATTCAACATTTAAGATATTCATTAGAACATAATCCCATGTCCATCCCTGAAGGAATATAGAATCAAATAATCTGTCAACAAGTTTACATTTTTTGTTCAACAAGACCGAAACATCTAATCACTTTTTACATCATTTCAGTCAAATGATATGTACAAGAAGACTAATCAACATAATAAATCTCCATTCCCTAAGAGAATCAATAACAGAAGGTTTCAATCAAATGAACTTAACCCAACAACATAGAAAAGGAATCTTATCAAAATGTGATTCCATCCTTAAATCATTTCACTACACTTAACAACAAATTCCTTTTCTAATCCAAACAATAAGCTCATACACTAGTTCCCAGAAGAGAGAACAAAACCAACTCAAGGTAAGAAGAAAACATACTGCAAGTCTCCCTTACAATTTTTACCTTCAATAAAGCATGAGTTCCCATTTCAATTTAGAACAAATACATAGTAACTTTCAAAAACAACATACTATCCCAAATGAATCAAAATTTCTTTTCTCTTTAAAAAAAAGAATAAGGATTCATTTACTAAATCCAATCAAGAAATAGAAAAATCCCTAACGGAAAACTAACAATTCTTAATTACCCACGAGCTCAACAAAGACTGAAACTTCATTACAAGATTTCAACATTTTATTACAAAGAGCAAGTGGTTCGTGGTTTCAAGAGAGCAATAATCCAAAACAAAACTATCTCAACTTCATGTTTCCAACAGAGGAACATTATTTTAAACAAAACAATCAACCCAAGACGGGAAAACAGAGGGGAAAAGGTTTCCCTACTTTTCCATTGCTAGTTTTCCAAAAAAGTTCCAATTCCATTATCTAACGAAAACCTTTCCAGTTTAACAAAAGATATTTGGTTAAACTACTCTACCAGATTTCCTTTGAGTAAGTAGTTCAATCGATAGAGTTATAAGCTTTTAACTTAAATGAAATTAAAACCAACTCAAAATTACTAGAACAGAACCGACACATCGTTCTAGTTATAAATTCTGACACTAAGTACCAAATTACACATACATTGTCAAATCACAAAGTCTCAAACATGAGCTCAGATATACACAAGTGTCTTAATACGAGGTATTATATATTACAAATATACATTAACAGTTCAAAACAACAGGGAGCCTCCATTACCAATTTATATCTTATCAAGAAGCACCATTTCCAACTCAAAACGAAACACGAGTTTCCAACAAGAGTTTGGAGCCATACAAGTAACAAAATACGAGTGTGGTGAAAATATGAACTTCCATTAACAATCCAGAATATCACAAGAATAAAACATGAGTATTGAGCTACATACAGACTTCATACAATAGTCCCTGAGTTACCCAAGGTTCCAAACATGGGTTTAGAGCATCAAGAATTATCCAGTACCAATTCTGATCCAAATACAAACCCAATACAAGTTCCAATCCAAACACTAGCTCAAATACAAACTCAAGATTAAACAAAACATGAGTTCCAATGCAAGATCAAATGGAACTCAAGGTTCCCAAAAACTCAGAACCAAATAAATAGCAACGAAGGTCAGTTAAAACACAACACTTTGAATACCAGTTCCAGAAATGACAAGCAGAGCTACAGAAGCAAGTTTCCCATGAATGATTCAAAATTTAACCCACACAAAGAAATTTTCCAAACTTAATGTTATTTTGCTAAGGATTTCATATCCAAATTTCCAGAGATTTATAAAACCCATCAAAAAAATAACTAGATAAAACATAAAGAACAAGAATCTCATAAGAGAAGAGTCATTTTAATGAAACGTTTAGAAGAAATAAAGAGATATTAATGGTTAAAGCCTATCATGCCTGATAGTGCTTCTGCCAAATCGAAGGAGGCTTTCAGCCAAGCTTTCAACTCCTTTTCTTCTCCACGAAAGATCGACAAACAAACAACTTTCCTCAGAATGCCTCATATACCTTCCCATGATCGAACATAGACCAGGTGAGTTAAAAAATAGCAATGAAGTGAAAGTCGAACTGCTGGTTTGAAGAACCAGTTCGCTCCATGCAGAGAAAAATATGAAAATCATGAAAAAACAAACAACCTCCCACAAATCCGCCTTCTAAGTTTCTTAGACGGTTTGTGAACAAAAACCGAGACCAATAAATTCCATTAATTCTAATTTTCTAGCTTATCTTTCCTTTCCATTGCCTCCCAAGTCTGGAAAATGCCAATTCACATTTAACATGTAATTTCATCTTTAGTGAAACTTCCACATAAGCCTCCGCCAAGTAAACTAGCCCGTGCCAAAACTACTAGTACTGTATGCCTTAAAAACCTTATCAACAACTTAAATGCCATTCGAACCATCACCTTTGATGCATGCAACCCATTAGGCTCCTATTAAAATAGCTTAGGATAGATCCTTTAGAACTTAGGTTAGTTTAGAATTAATCACCTTAGGCCTTACACATTACCTTAGGTAGTTTCCACATAGGTTAGATTAATTCCCAACATAATAGTTTTAGGCATTAGGTTAGATCATCACATAATCTTATAGCATTAAGTTTTAGGTTAAATTAAATAGCCTAGTAACCTTTACATACTCCCTTAGCACAAGGATTAGGTTAGAAATAAAATCAATTAAGTAACATAGCTTGGTAGTGTGTGTGTGTGTGTGTGTGTGTGTGTGTGTGTGTGTGTGTGTGTGTGTATTATTACCCAGCTTAGGATTCCGTAGGATAATCCTGTAGTTTTAGGATTCTGAATCCTTCTAATGTCATGAACAGGTTGCATTTCATTTACGTCAGCAATGTCCTGCCATGATCAATCTTCAAAGACCCAAGCACAACATACAACTGAATGGAAACATGTTCACACAAAATCTAAGAACTTGTAACAACAAATTTCATTCTGATATGTCCCTCAATTATGGAATGTCAATTTACCATTCTTTCAACTGAGGAGGTTTAAAACATTCCTTAGATCACTAAAATTGATCAAAGGATGAGTCAGATAAGGAGATAAGTTTGCAACTCTTGAACCAAATTGTAATTCACCTACAACAAGTGAAAAATGGGTTCAAGGAAGCCATTCCAATTCAGTCTAGTGATCTTAAGAACAGAAAAGATTTATCCATATCAAGGATGATCTCCAACAACCAAAAGAACACATCTTTAGAAGAAGATCACATGTTAACACTTGAAATGGAAAAGAGGAATATAACAATTGTCGAGGGTGTTACATGAAGAAATGGAGGAGACAAATGAATTGGAAGCAACAAAAATGGTGGCAATATGTGAAGGGTCTCTATATAGGGACTGAAGAATGCTCTAATCATGAAAATAGAGAGATGTAGAGACATGCATAATCATGTGACCAAAAACATGGTCACAAGTGTTGAGAAAATTTTCCAGACGACAATGATCAGTGGGTGCAGGAATTGGCCCAAGCAAGAAGTGTGAAAGACCCTTGTAGGCAAAGTAGCGTTCCATATAAGCACACCATGTTGAATAGTTCTCTCTCATAGTAAGAAGTGGTGGAGGCTGTAAAGTGATCCTACAATGCTCAAGTATAGAAAGAGCACCCTCTATGATGTAGAAGCAAGAAGTGTAAGGTGTATGAATGTAAGACGTCAGAGTCAGTCGATAATGCGTCTGCGTGTATTGCAAAACCTAAGAGTACTAGTGACCCCCTTGAATGTGGAAATTTATAAACTAATTAATTTACAAAACTAAGAATCCCATCACCTAATGTGCAAAAAATAATGCAACTTTGACTAAAGAAGCGCTCCAAACTGAGCAGCGAGTCAAAAGTTATAGCAAGAAAATAATTCCTGCAACTGATGGAAAATGCCAATAAGCCCTGCAAATGGATTTTAAAAGTGCCCAAAATTGGTGCAAAGGGTGTCGTGTGGGTACTCGTTGGAAATGGCATCAAATTTTAGGTAGGGTTTGTTTTTCTTATGAGGGGGGATTAGCCTCCTGCCAACCCCAGACCTCGCCCTCCATCTTCGACAAATGTAGAAAATCCATAATTACAAGCAAATAAAGGCCCTAAATTATTACAATGCCATAAAATGAATATTTTTTCCTTAAAAACTTAAAAATAGGATTGTTTTAACCACCAAGCAACTCTAAAATGGAAGGGCCAAGCTGAGGTGTCAAGCTATGGATGCACCGAGTTGCATGATTGGCCGATCTAGGGCAGTGGACCGAGCCAGGGGTATGTGCCATGTGCAGGATGTAGTCCGCTATGTGTAATGCAAACCAAGCCAGAGTGTAACGGTCGTATGCAAGGGCTTGTGATAGAGTCTGAAGTAGTGAAACGGCCATGAGGCAAGTATAATGCTAGTGAGAGGTTGAGTAAAGAGACCACAAGTGTCGAGGTGACAGATGACAATGAAACGGTCAAACAAAACTGTTGAGACTGAGCAGGGACCACGTTTGAGCCAAGCTGTGCATAGATTCTATGGAAGGTAATAGCTCGAGTTAGGGGGTAGTGCCAAGTCTGAAAAATCCATGAATAGGGTCAAACTAGAGACATCTCAGAAAACATACACACCAGTCATGGGATTGAAGCACGAGTTGATCCAAAGCAAAGCCACGATGAGTAAAACTGTTCACACACAGGTAGACCCGAGCTAGTAGTTAAAAACCCAAATCACAACCAGAATGAATGCAGGACTGAACTAATGAGTAGGAGGAGTTGAGGTAAGGCCACGACAAGAAAATCACGGTGGAAAAGTGAACCACGACTTGGCAGAAGTAATACCCACAAATCACAACGAACCAGTGTAGTCAAGGCACAAATCACAGTGGAAAAGAAGGGACCAAAAATGGCAAGGGCAATGCGTGAAACATCAAACCAGTTAGTGAGCTCCTAGGTAACTTGAGCCGTGTAGAGAAAGAAGTCTCAAACAGCGAGCACGAGGTCTGACAGTCCAACACGAGCATGAACTAGGATGGAAAAGGAAGGTATCACCTCCAAATGCACAAATCCTAGAAAACTTGAAAACAATAAAATTAACCATAAGAATCTTGAAATATGCAAGTAGAGCACATGCAAAAGTGAGAGCTTGCACAAGCAACTACACGGTGGAGCAACGATGGTAAGCAACGTGATTCTGGTCCCCTCAGCTCTAATACCATGAAGGAGTGAAGGAAGAAGACCTAGAAAGAATTCACGTGCATCAAATAGTTGCACTTCGCCAAAGTGTAGGATTTGTGAGATTAAAGCAAGAAAGATTTGTAAAGTAATGTGCATGCATATGAGAGCTCAAGATTCAAAAATGGAATAGAATGGAATTTCTTGGCTTGCCATAGACCAAAAAGGATGTGAGTACAAATAGGGGAGTAATGTGTAACTCCCATGTAATAGAATATTCCTCCATAATGGAGAAGAGGAGTTACTTTCCCAAATGGGAATGTAACTCCTATGACACACACTTACACATATGACAAATTTTATAAGGGAATTTGTCATAACTAAGATGACACCTAGATCCATGTCCACCTAAGTGAGATGACTCACTCGGTGAGGTGGAATAACATTAAAAAAGTGAAGAAAAATACCACCTACACCAACATATTCAAACCTCCAATTTGCAGCAAGGAACATTCACCAGCAAAGAAATATCATTTTTGGCTCAATGAAGAAAAAAATTGAATTTCTTGTTAAACCATTTATCGGATTGAAGAGAAATTTCTCCCTAAAGCGTAAGAAGAAAAAACCTATCGCAATGGAACCGATTTCATCACGAACAGAGAAAAAAACCATACCTACAATTTTCAAGCTCCATTAATTGCCACCCACGACACAGTAATGGGAAAAATCAGTGAGCTACCTCTCCACTTCTCAAGGTTCTAGTGGATGAAATCGCACAAAACTTGGAGGGAATGATCGTTGAAAAATCTAGTTTCACGTGAACTAATTTTCAAGCCATGAAGTCCCTATTTTTTAGGGATATGGAGGGCTGTGTTTTTTTATCAACATTATTCCTTCTTTGAATAAATTCTCAAATTCTTGAAGATCCGGTAGGTGAAATCATCCAAAATTTAAAAGGAAGTATCTCCAAAAAATCTAGTTTCTCTCAAAATAGTTTTTGCACGATGAATTCCCTAATTTTAGGGATATGGAGGGCTTTGTTTTTTGTCAATATTATTCCCCTGACGATGAAAATATAATTTTCCCACTTATTCAGGTGAAGGAATTACTCAAAATTTGGAGCGTGGAACCTTGGAATAAAACCCAAAATTTAAAGACCCATTTTGTCACAATTTGACATTTGTGGTGCACTTACTAAAAATAGCATGTGCATAAGGGTCTATTACTTCAGGTAAGCCACCATTTGAAGATGCCATGAAGGAGGCGGTGAACACAGAGGGAGTATCATAAGCAAATTCATCAAATAGTTCATCTTGGCTCGCAATCTGAACTTACTAAAAATAACACGTTGTTCTGAAAGGGTAAGTTTGGCACAATCAGACATTAAGGAATGATCCTTTAGGTCAACATCATCATGCAAGATCATCATAGGAATTTCTCATGGGGAATGCAGGATTCACCTCAGATAATTCAATAGTGTCTCCCGACACTCACTCCATGGCTTGAGTTGCAGGAGTATCTTATGCAAGGTAGAAGTTGTGGTCATCGGCAGCACCATTCAACAGTATTTTTAAACACTCATTCCAAAGCATCTATGAGCCCATTTGAAGGATTTTTCCATGAGTTTGAAGATTTAGAGTTTCATCGCATCAGAGCTTTCAATCAATGCGGATCATCAAACTTCATCAGGGGCAATATCTTCTCCTCCTCTCTCTCTCTCTTCCCTCTCCCCTAACTTTCTCTCTCTTTAAATGTTCTAATTCTTCATTGGGGTTTACACTATTTGATATGCCTTTAAGTCACCTAAAAGTGACTTTAGAAACATAATGTAAATTAAGTCACCTTGATTTTATAAAAGGGACATAAATATTTGATAGGAATACAACTAGTCTAAAGTTAGAAATAAGGCATATGGAGGGTCATGAGGAGGACGAGGAGTCGATTCTCATTCTATAAATTGTAAATGCCATTCCCATTTCAAAGGGGTGGGTCAATTAATTTTGTAAGCTCAAGAGTACATTATACCTTGAGAGAGAAAAGGAGATGTTATCTAAATTCTTCGTCTCCCCCGCTCTCTATTTTTCCTCCATTCCCCTCATACTATGTACAAATTTGATTTGAGTAATCAATACAAGGAGTTTCTAGATTTATTTGACTAAGGGGTTTCTTTATACTTATTGATCAATAAATTCTATTTGGTCTTGTTTCTATTCACAGAGTTGTTTCTTCCCATAATGCATGTGTTGAAGTTTCTAACTAGTGAGTGTGTAGGAATCTAATTTTCTACCTATAACATTAGTTCTCCTACCTCTTTTCTCACTCTCCCTTGTCCCACTCTTTAGACAAATTTCTCTCTTGTAGGTATCTATAAGCTTTACCGCAGGGTCAGTGGAGTGTCCCTGTTGGATCCCTGGTCGAAAGGGCACCACATAAATCCACCTTTTCATGCACATGCATATACGATCAGTTGCACCAGTTAAGTAGAGGGACTTAGATTCCCAGAGTGTTTGCAAAAAATCCACAAGTTTTTTCCACCTGAAAATTTTTCTCCTCCAACAGTTTCTTGGTGCCCACCTGTGGGGTAGATTTAGCAACATCTGCACTCAAAATATGACCACAAAGTCCCAAAATACAAAAAAATTCAAATATTGAAAAAAAAAGAAAAAAAGGAGTTCATGAATGTCTGTTGCTGAAAGACACACTGCTGATTTCTGCATGTGACTTTTCACATTCCACAGTGTCCTTTAGTGTTCCTACTGCAAAATTTTCCAAAATTTAGCTGAAGGAAGATACACCAGGTTGAGCAGGTCGAGAGGTGGTGTTGATTCCAATTTCAAGGCTTTGCAAAATCAGCAAGAACGATTTAGAGATAATCCATACTTATTCTCTAAGCCTGCTCTTCATCTGGATCTTCAAGAATTTCACCTGACAATCCTATCCAAACTCCTGTTGATACTCCTCCTTCAAATTATCTCATTTTTTAATCACCCTTGAGCATTGAGTTCTTGAAAGAAAAAGAATTTGTTGAAGTAAGAGCTGAAGCAGAAGCAAAAATGACAATGATGGAAGATGAAGTAGAAATACCTCAAACCATTGTTCCATGGGGAAGAAAATAAAGGCCTCGCTTTCTCTTGAACCTCCTCTTCATGATCTACCAACAAGTTCCCGCAAGAACTTGCCAAAGTTTAAAAGGTGATAAAACACAACATCTTGAAGAAAACATTGTTGCCTTCATGACATCATGTGGAATTCTTGGTGTCCAACATGAAGATGTTGTTGTAAGATTGTTTATGGAGTCCCTCCAAGAAAAAGTAACAGAATGGTTCTACCTCTTGCCTAGCCAATCCATCACTGGGTTGGAATGACATCAAGACTTCCTTCGAGGAAATATTTAAATCAATTGAATACTATCAGGACCTCCTGGTGTAGTTGGCTCAAATAGAGAAAGGAGAAAATGAAACCATGAGAGACTTCATGGCTCGTTTCGAACGGTTGCTTCGCAGGATACCTGAAGAGGATTCACCATCTCAAAACAATGTCAAGAGATTCTTCATCAATGCTCAATCATCAGAAGTAGGATTTTTTTTATGAAGAGCCCAACTAAGGATACGTTGTAGAAGCACAAAGGATGGACCATTGAACTTGATGATGATCTCATCCTCTCTAGAAAGATCAAGAATCCATCAAAGGGAAAGACCCAACATCTTGGAGACGAGAGAACCAATCCATCACTGAAAAAGTTGGTGAATGAGATGGCATCTTTGAAGAGGGAATTATTTGAACGAGTATCTTCTCAAAGAAGCAACATAAATCAAATTGCAGGAGCACCCCAAAGGATCACCTTGGAGGCCCCACCCGTGAATGTAAATTGCAGATTTCAAGAAAGTGAAGAAGATCTTTGAACAAGAAAGTGAAGGTGGTAATTTCCTAGAAAGTGATGAGTTTGAAAATGATACACAAATCAGATTTTGTGAGTATTTTGGATGTGATGAAGAAGATGAAGAGGATGTGCCCAGTTTCTCATGTGTGGTATTCACTCATTCTCAGTCCATGAGAAAAGAGCATCTCCCTCCACTGCTGCAAAAGAAAAGAAGGTTGATGATCCTCCTGTGGTGACTCCACAAAATAAAATAATCAGTCGAGGATCCCCACTTCCATCTTCCATGAAGTCTGCATTGTTGGATCCTGACCCTGTAGCAAGTAAGAAGACTCCTGATGATCCCAAGTAAGTCTTCTGATGTCTCTTCCAAGTCTAAATCTAAATCTGATCCTGTAAAATCTAGTACTTTGAAAGCTCCTATGTACCTTTCAAAATACCCTCCATTCCCCAAAAATCAAATCCTACTCCCAAGCCTATCCAGACTCCAAAATCAGTCCCTTCACCCCCCTTGTCCGCATCTGCTCCCTTTGACTTCATAGAATATGCAAACAAAGCCAAAGTTCATATTACCGAAATTGAATATTTACGGACTCATCCTGAACAATTTGAGAGGTTCATCAGATATATCAGGAGTGGTAGTCTAACACCCAATGTTGTAACTTCTAGTTCTAAAGGCATGCTACCAAACTCACCTACACCTCCCTCATAGAACATGCTTTCTCTGAGTGCATCAAAGAATGATAAATTTGAACCTTTCTACATCTCCCTTCTGGTTGGAGAATATGTACTGAACAATTGCATAATAGATTCTGGTGCCTCAGACAACGTGATGCCTTTGAAGGTTTCCAAGGCTCTCAAACTTACCATGATTCCACCTAGCAGCTCTTGTTACTCTTTGGAATCAAAAGAGGTCACACTTGTAGGGAAGGTCAAAGATGCATAGGTGGCTCTTGACCAAATTTCTAGACAAGAAAGTTTCAGTGATGATTTTGGTAGTAGACATCCCAGCCTCGTTCGGAATGTTGCTGAGTATAAATTTCTACCGAGACTTGGGAGGGAAAATTCAGATGAATTGGTCTTTTGCAACCATACTAGTGAAGGGAGACATGGAGAAATTACTTCCCGAGAAGAAGATGAGGTACACGGTATGAAAATCTAGAAGCTTAGAAGCTAACATCTTGTATCAAGGTAGCGGGCAGATGAATCACTTGGTGGCAATCGAGGAGGAGGAGGATATCCCCATCTTGATAGGTCTAGACATGCCTTCCCAGAGAGATTTGGATTTTGAAGAAGCATTGAGGAGATTCGAGTTACAAGAGGGCAGCTCTGAGTTTATGGATGACACAAACCATGAAGAAGAGGAAATGGTTCTTGATGATTTTTAGACAGGAAAATCAGCTTATGTGCTTATCCTTGATGAAGAAATTTTATCTTTCCCATTCGAAGATGAGGACTCCCTTGATCATGTCACCCAGGAAGAGACCAAGCTAATCTGCAATGAACCCTCAAAAAGTGGGGAAGAACCATCTGTACAAGAACTGACTGAGAGCCACAGAAGAAACAAAGGACCCTGAGCTCAGTCTTGAACTCCTAATGCAAGCCACGAATCTACAAGACAAGTGTGAAGCTGATTTGGAAGCCTTAACCAATGTGAAGGTTAGCCATATTGAGATAATAAAAGATGAAAAATATGATGTCACTCTTGAGCTAACGGTTGATGGATGCAATAATTCGAAATGGAGATATTTTCTTTCCCATTTGAAGATGAAGACTCTTTCCATGATGAAGAAATTGAAGCAAGGAGTTTTGAGACCTCCAAAGATGAAGCTCTTTTTGATGAAGGATCGGTAGAGTGCAGAAATTCCCACTATGATGAGGTAATCCCTCTAAGATAGTTTCCTTGAGCTGCAAAATAAAGATTCTTCCAAGGCGTACAAAGAGGAGCTATAGGAAATGATGACGCATAACTCTGTGCAAGAAATCTTGGATATAGTAGAAGTTATGGAAGACCGCGAGTTGATTCTTGATCTCTTCACTCGTGCCATGGACATATAAGACAAGTATGAGGTCACATCCAATCCTTTTGTCAGTACTCAAACACCTCACAATGGAGTAAAAGAAAAGGATAAGTTTGAATTTTCTCATGGAAAAGAGGTCAAGTGAGCATAGACCTGGGGAAGAAAATAATCCAGAATGTTCAAGTAATTTGAATGAAAATCAGCTTTGGGGCGGTGATGAGGTGCTCAGTGAAGAATCATCTATGTGGATAAATATGGAATGAAACTGGCACTATGAAACCAATTTCAAAGAGGATGAAGGCAATGGAATTTCCAAGCAAGGACTTGAGCATCAAGAATCTCACATGGACTCACTCCTACCAAGTACATAGACAATTGTGAAAATCACTTGGCTTTCATAAGCATCTAAGGAGGGGAGGCTACTTTCTGTAACCTGTCAATGGCTTCGCAGAACATCATCATTCGGTGTTGCCTCTTCAAGGGTAACTATTTAGAAATGAAAAGTATTTCAGTGAAAGTGGGTTGTCCCCCACCCTGTACCATAGGTGATTATTAGGTGTGTTTCCCTTTTTGTGTCATGTGTTTCATTTCCATCCTATTGTGTGTCATGTGTTTCCTTTTTGTTGGTTTTTGTGTGTATCCTTCTTCGCTCTCTTTCTCTTTTGTTATAGGTTGTACATGACTCCACAGGGCCCAATGGATAAGGCACTGGTCAATGAACTATATGCTTTAAAATTGAGATTCTGGATTCCCATGTCATGTATTCACTGCACTCATTCATGCCATGTCCCCAAGCTAGAGCCAATTGTTGTCATGCAAATGTGCAATGAGGAAATTTGAAGTTTCCAAGCACAACAACTATACTAGTGTGCCGAAATTTTCATGTTTTATCATTCCCAGGCATCCCTGGTCAAATTCATCAGTCTGGTCACCCCCTATTTGATGTCAAATTTTTCCCATATGTGATTTAGGAAACTCAAATCAAACCCCCTAGGTGATTTTAGGACTCCATCGAAAGATGCTATCTTCTGGCAGTATTGGGAAGGGCTATCACTAGCCTTCCCAGGACTAGATCAACCCTCCTAGAGTAGAACAGAAGGGCCTAATTTAACATGGAGGTGAATTGAATACCTTAGAACATCATGGAAATTATTTTGGAAGGTTTGGAGAATTTTTGAAAGACTTGGAGTAGTCTGAGTAAAAACAGGGTTCACAAGCCTAGGCAGTACACATGCCTAAAAAAACTGTTGGGATTTAGAAGAAGATTCTGGGAGCTCTAGATGGAGTTTGAAGTAAAAAAACATCTCCAAAAAAAGGATTAAAATACCTACATGATGGTGAAATCATATTTTTCACAACACCTTGGCGCATAGGATTTTCAGGTAGTTTTTATCAGCACAAGTGGAGTCTCAAATCAAAAATCCTCTTTTTAAGGGATCATATGGATGAATAAAGACATGATACCCCACCATTGGATTAAAATTCCATTTAAAGTTAGTATCATATAAAATTTCACCAATAAATTCCACTAGGAGCTCAAGTTATCATCATTCCAAGTTACCCTCTCAAAGGCAGTTCAAGACTTAGTCATTTTTTGGGAGGACACGTGTTAGCACCAGGAGCCTGTCAGGATTTCATGTCCCTGAAATCCCTAAGGTCAGGTACACAAACCATTAAAAATTATCCCAGCCCCCATGTGACCTTTGGGACCCTCATGTGACCTCCAGACTTGACAGTTCAACCCCCAGGTGCATTTTTGGAGCATCCATTCCCTACCGTCGGATCAAATGCCATGTGTCAGCTCCAGGACCACCATGGAAATTGATGTCCCTCATTTCACTAAGGTCAGGGACATCAGACATGGAAAAATTCACTCAGCCCCTATGGGGAGACTTTTGGTCACTCACGTGACTGACTTTCAGCCCCCAGGTGCATTTTTGGAGCATCCAATCCTTGTCGTCGGATCAAGCGCCACGTGTCATCTCCAGGACCACCGTGGAAACTGATGTCCCTCATTTACCTAAGGTTAGGGTCATCAAGACATGGAAAAAGGTTCCAAGCCCCTATGGGGAGTCTTTTGGTCACCCACGTGACTGACTTTCAGCCATATGTGCTTTAAAGTAACTTTTTTCACCTTCATTCCTTGCCGTTGGATCACCACCACATGTCGTCATCTTTCTCACCATGGAATTTGATGTCCCTCACATCCCTGAGGTCAAGGACATAAGGGAGAAAAAATTTCACCCAACCCCAACTCAAAAATTTGAATTTTTTTCTAACTGTTAGCTAATTCTCACTACTTCTTGTTGCTTCTCACCACGAGAAGAAAAGTTGCAGAGAACACCTCACTCCACCATTGCCAAAGGTTGAAACAGATCCATTACAGCACATTATCCTTCACTCCATGGTGACACAGGTCACAAAATAATATTGATCAAATCATGAAGAAAGAATGAAGAACAGAGGAAAAGAAGTCTGAAAACTCCATTGCCATAAAACCAAGAATCAAACATATCTTGCAAACTGTTGCACGGATTGAAAAACCATTTGTTGCTGAGTTATTCTCTCTTAAAGGCCATTAAAAATTATTATTCAAACCTCCAATTTGCATCAAGGAAACATTCATAGTGAAGAAATCTCATTTCTGGCTCAATAAAGGAAAAAATGAATTTTCTGTCAAACCATTTGTCGGATTGAAGAGAAATTTCTCCTGAAGCATAAGAAACAAAAACTCTATGCAATGGAATAATTTCATCACGAATGTAGAAAAAAACCAGACTTGAAATTTTCAAGCTCCATTAATGGCTACCATGACATAGTAATGGAAAAAATCAGTGAGCTACCTCTCCACTTCTCAGGGTTCTAGTGGGTGAAATCACGCGAAAATTGGAGGGAATGATCGTTGAAAAATCTAGTTTCACGTGAACTAGTTTTCACGCCATGAAGTCCCTATTTTTTAGGGATATGGAGGGATTTTTTTTATCATAATTCTACCCTCTTCAAATAAATCCTCAAATTCCTGAAGATCCGGTAGGCAAAATCATCCTAAATTCAGAGGGAAGGATCTCCAAAAATTCTAGTTTCTCTCAAACTAGTTTTTGCATAATGAAGTCCCTATTTTTAGGGATATGGAGGGATTTGATTTTTGTCAGTATTCTTCCCTTGATGATGAAAATATAATTTTATCACTTGTTCAGGTGAAGGAATTACTCAAAATTTGGAGCGTGGAACCTTGGAATAAAACCCAAAATTTCAAGACCCATTTTTGTCACAATTTGACATTCGTGGTGCACTTACTAAAAATAACATGTCTCCCTACATAGGGGTCTGTTACTTTGGGTAAGCCACCATTTGAAGATTCCATGAAAAGGTAGTGAACACAGAGGGAGTATCGCAGGAAAAGTCATCAAACAGTTCATCTTGGCTCGCAATCCGCACTTACTAAAATAACAGGTTGTTCTGAAAGGGCAAGTTTGGCACAAGGGGACATTAAGGAATGATCATTCAGGTCAACATCATCATGCAAGATCATCATAGTAATTTCTAATGGGGAATGTGGGATTCACCTAAGATAATTCAACAGTGTCTCTCGACACTCACTCCATGGCTCGAGTTGTAGGAGTATCTTGTGCGTGGTAGAAGTTGCGGTCATCGGAAACACCATTCAACAAGTGTTTTTAAACACTCATTCCAAAGCATCTGTGAGCCCATTTGAAGGAGTTTTCCATGATTTTGAAGATTCAGAGTTTCATCACATCAGAACTTTCAATCAACGAGGATCATTGGACTTCAACAGGGGAAACATCTTCTCCTCCTCTCTCTCTTCCCTCTCCCCCAACTTTCTCTCTCTTCAAATGTTATAATTCTTCGTTGGGGTTTGCACTTTTTGATATGCCTTTAAGTCACCTAAAAGTGACTTTAGAAACATAATGTAAATTAAGTCACCTTGATTTTATAAAAGGGACTTAAATATTTGATAGGAATATGAATAGTCTAAAGTTAGAAATAAGGCATATGGAGGTCATGAGGAAGATGATAAGTCACCTCTCATTCTATAAATTGTAACACCATTCCCATTTCAAAGGGTTAGTGATTGATCTTGTAAACTCAAGAGTGCATTGTACCTAGAGAAAGCAAAGGAGATAGCCATTTTATTCTACTATCCTCCACTCTCAAATTTCCTCCATTCCCCACATACTATGTACAACTTTGTTTAAGCAATCAATACAAGAAGAAGGAGTTTGTATCCTTTTTGACTAAGGGGTTTCTTGAAACTTTGTGATCAATAAACTCTATTTGGTCTTGTTGTTATTCACAGAGTTGTTTCTTCCCATAAATGCATGTGTTGAAGTTTCTAACTAGTGAGCATGTAGGAATATGATTTTCTACCTGTAGCATTAGTTCTCCTACCTCTTTTCTCACTCCCCTTTCCCTGTCTTAAAACAAAGTTCTCTCTTGCAGGTATCTGCAAGATTTACCACAGGGTCAGTGGAGTCTCCCTGTTGGATCCTTGGTCGAAAGGACACCACAAAAATCCACCTTTTTATGCACATGCACATACGGAAGCTACACCGGTTAAGTAGAGGTACTTAGATTCTCAGAGTGTTAGCAAGAAATCCACAAGTTTGTCCACCCAAAAAAATTTCTCTCCAACATAGGGAAGGGGTTCTTGGCTCTAGATCGGGTGTTCTGACTCCAAACTGGGCCTCCCTAGAGCCCGCTATAGCACCCAAAGGCATATACCCCCCAATAAGATACGTTGGCGGTGACAATTTACTCCCACAACATCCCAGGGCATGAGTTGTCACTACTCGGCTCACATCAATGAGATTGCAACAAGGTTAGCACATTACTATGTAAATAATCTAATGATCATTTGATCTCTTTTTAAATCATGTTAATACACAATAGAGTGTTAAGAATATTTTTTGCATATATTTTGCCGACTAAACTATAGTATTTCTATACATTTTTTAAACAAGTGAATTCAAATTAGGACCTTATTATTACACACATCAATAACACTTAATTTGGACTAATACTTAGCAAATAAATTTTAAGTACGCTAGAAACATATAAAATGACTTGTAATAAATCCCTCAAGACCATTTTTAATTGTGTAAATTTTGTCCCACTTTGGATTGTGTTAACAACATGCTTAAAAGAAGAAAATCTATATAAGTCCACACTTGAATCTCTTGAACAAAAAAATGATATTGCACCCAAGAACCTTCAAAACCATTATATGACATAACATCATGTATCATATATCATTTAACAAAAACATAACATCATATATTATATATATCATATGGATAATAGTCACATAATCAAGGCCATCAAATCAAATCAAACATAGAACTAATATGGTTATGAAAACATACATAGAAGGATATCATGCACAATGAAATCAAATCAAACATAGAAGTAATATCGATATGAAAACCAACATGGATATAATTTATCAAACTAAGTGTGCCATGTGTCTCTAAAAATATAAGTTCATATTGTATCGAACTAATTATGTCATAAATATAGGACCACATGCGGTCGCATAAGGCTATATACATGGACTATATGAAGAATCATGAACTAGGACCAAATGGCATAAATATTTATACATCTAGGTCCTATGAATCTAATCATGAAACATATTCCCTCTCTTCTCCCTACTAGAAGAAGTATGTCCACGACTTGTGGATGTAGTGGAGGGAGATGCCACTACGGATTTCATCTGTGTGGTCCTAGGCATCTCTAAGAAGGCCTGCAACCTAGCCTGCACATTCATAAACATCAAGTTTTTAACACCCAAAATTTTAAAATACATTCAAAATTTAGAAACTTAGAATTTATAATGCATGTGAAATCTTACCGCAATCTCATGATCTCTATCAATTTGTCTTTGATGTGTTGCAGGGTCAACAGTAGACTCACGAGGGGTAGGCTATATACAAATAAATAGTTCAAATTAAATATTTCATATAAAAAATTTGATATTGTAGATAAGTAATAAGAAAAAATTCCTCCAAAATTTAACAAATTTAAAAAATTGTACCTAAGTTATTGGATCTCTAGACGTCATGGCAGCATCTACGGCAGCCTCCATAGTTTACATATAGGGAGGAGTATCTTTGGCAATCATAAGCTATACAAAAAATATGTACATATCAATATTAATCTACATGACTGCCACATAACATACCCAAAGCATAATCAACACATAATAGACCAATGTATTAATTTTCTAATAGAAACCAACCAAGGCTCTTAATATCTTCTTCCCAAGTTTATTTTCCTTTTACGATTGAGAGTATAATTTATCTACAAAAGTGTCAGAAGTGAATGTGTTCCCAAGACTAGTGCAATGCTCTTAATGCCTTTCTTATTGCATATTATTATGAAGTAGAAATATATACCTTCCCAATTAATATAACCTACTATTTTGAAACCACCCGAGGCTTGCAAAACCTTCCATACAAGTTGATCTTTGAAAAGAGACAATTTCACAACTTTGACTAGGTTTTCTAGTAAAATGCGAAGAAATTTTACATACCAACAATGTCTAAGATTGAAAATACAATAGATAAGGTTAGAAGTCATAAATAATGTTTGAGCTTGAGGGAGGTCCACTAGTTGCTTACGAGCTTTATCATTGATTATCTTTCCCCAATCTATGATTTTTTTCTCATTACTGGTGGTGGAAATGACCTAGATATTTAAGGCTCAAAACACCATATCACCTTATCTCCTTTTACTTAAATTATAAATGTGATAACATTAAAAATACCATCATTGAAATCATACTTTTGGAGTCTCTCATAGACTTAGGATCTACCCTATTTGTAAAATTGTAGCCATGACAAATTAGTTTCCCGTAGAGACTATTCTTGATAATTTTCCTAGTAAGTTAACACACAATTAATGCTAAAGTCATTGTAAAGCCCACAAACATGGATTTTGAAGTAAGTATCAACAGAGTCTTTGCTTAGTTGTGCTAATGGATTATGTGAATCCTTTCTCACTTCCCAATAATTTGGCTCATAATTATTTATGCATGAAAATAATAATTCTACACATTTAGTGAGATATGGAAGTCAATCACCTTATTAAGACTATTTTTGGCCAAGTATTTGAAAATTTTGAATGTGTCTAGTATAGTCAACTTGTCTTGATAGATATCAATTTCAACATGTCTATTTTATAATTATTTAATCTACAAGAAGTTAGTTTATAATGTGGAACGTGGCTCAAAGCCATGGTAATAAAACATCATTTTATTTCAATAATGAAAATGATAGAAATTTTATCACTAAGAAGTTGGGTACTTGAAATATATTATTCAATAAGCTACATTTTTTTAGGGAGGAGGGGGGGGTTGTCTATAAGTAGGCAAAGTAATATAGTTGAGTTCATGCATATTCTGAATGAACCACTTTTTCAATCTTTGGAGGAATTTTGTAGTACGAGTTAGTGTATTAATAGGCTTCACAAATGGCATGTCTACATGAGGGATAGGTGTGAAGTGAATAGACTCTGGGTATCCCATTTTGAATAACTCATTAGCATCATATTCTATGTCCTTTACGACCAATTAGAGACAAAAGTCTATTATTTTTTGTAATGTCATTCTATAGAAGTATCAATAATAAACATTAATCTTGATGACACAATCTTCCCAATAATCCTCCATTTTAGGTTAATAATATTGCTTATTGTCATATGACCTCCTGGAATAGTAGGAATCTAGGTTTAATGATCCTAGGGAAGCTTTGATGTTACTCGAGTCTCTAAAATTCCTACAAGAGTAGATACACAATTGAACTTCCACAATTAGAAACAAAGTGTAAAGAGAAACTAACCTACGTAAAAGTCACGTGAGGCGTGCCAGTAGCCTCAATGCCCAGAGCAGATGATGACCCACTAGGCTCCTGCGTATAAAAGACAAACATATTAATATGTATATGTACACATGAAACATTATACACGAACATTAACAATGTGTATTTAATAATAAAAGTGCAATCAAATCAAATTTTAAATGTAAGTAACTTGAAACCTATGTTTGTAACACACCCAACTGTAGTAATTAGCATGTTGACGCCAGATGTGTCCTTCATTGACTCTTGCCGTTTAAAATAAAGTTAAAAAATTAGTTTTTACATATATGCACATGACGTAATCAAATACATATATATATATATATATATTAAAATATCAAATGAATTAAACTATTGTATATATATTAAATATTTATTTGACATTTACCTGTGAAAGACCAAGATCATTTGCAACAGTTCTAAAAACATCTGCCATCATTTTATCTAGAGAAAATATATCATGTGATCTAACAAATGATGTCTTGTCTGCAGTGCATATGGCACCACATGATCCATAACGTGGTGTGGTGCACTAGAACTTGCGCCTCCACCAACATCACCAAATGCAATTTGGTCACTATGCTAGGTCGGAGTGTCAGTGAGCTCCCTTAATGCATGTAGTGTGTCAATCTCCATAACCTCCTTCACTGTAGGAGAAATAAATGAAGGTAGTGGGGGTTTTTGGGCATGGGTGATCATTGTTTGACCAACACATGCACTAGGTCTACTTTGTGCGGATCCACCTCGTCGCCCATAAAACTCAAAAAATTCAAAATAATTTGGGACCTCATTAAGCATGAACTCGTAATATAATTTCTTCAAAAAATAGATAGGAACCTCATTGTTATTACATGGTGGATAATAAAAAACCATCCACCATCGGTCCCAAAAATTGTTCATGATTTGGTCATCGGTGCATCAATGGATTGGGAACCATTTGCAAGTAGTTGTGGGGGGCGCATTGGTTCTCAGGTCAGTAAATAATGCACAAATGTGGTCTTTTACATTTTTTTTAGTCTTTTACGGACGTATGGGATAATTTATCTACATACCACCACCTACAATCACCTCTAAAGGTATTCCATCTATCTATTTGATTGGTTGCAGAGTCAACATCTCTAATCAATGTTTGTAATGTGTTGGCTAAAGTCATGCAACATGGATTTGTGGCATGATTTTTTCTTATTGTCTGAATAAGGTTATCAATAGAAATTTTATTTTGTCATATTCTTCCAACGATATTAGCTTGTGTTCATGTTGGTTCTGTGGGTACAGAAGGAGCCACATGAGGCAGATCTACATTTGGAGGAGGTTTTTGAGGAATGTTTGGATTTGAGTAATATTTGGATGGTTTTTAGGATTACGAGCTTTCCGAGTAACTAAAAAAACAAAAAAATTGTATACATAAATAAACAATTGAAAAACCCATGAAAAGCACAAAAAATAACGCAAAATGCAAGAAATTTTATCAAAATAGAGGGCTTACCTCTTCGTCTTGGCGGCATTGTTAAAAATTTCACGATCCAAAAGTCTAAAGAGCAATTTGCAAGGGGTATTCAAATATCGAGTGCCAACAATCGAGGATAAATCATGGTTCGTAGGGAGAAATGGGAAAAATGAGGGGTCATAGGTCTGTTTTTATCTCAGAGGGTCGTGATTGTGGTTTATAACCACGATCGTGGTTTTAGGTTCGGAAATCCCCAAACCTATAGATACAGTCCACGATTGTGGTACATTAATTTCAGGTTTTTATATCCACTTTTTTTTCCACCAACTTGATGCACTTACCCATCATGAACTTATTTCATTGCAGAAAACCAATGCCTAAAAACAATATTTAATATGCTCATTGTCTATAATGTTCTGCTTGCCCATATGTAAGGGATGTTGATGGTGGGTTCCATTCAATAATTATTGGGACAACCTACCTTGTTAAAGGAGGAACATAATGTGTGGTAGGGTTAGGAAACAAATTTAATGGTTTTGCTTCAATGGGAGAAGACATAAGTTTCCATCAACATCTCCATATGACCATTATTGAACTAATTATGGATCTCCTATTATTTATGAGTGTTACGTTGTGTGTTAAGTTAATTCCATCATTGAACATAATATATTAACCTTAGAATACACAAAATAAATATTCATATAAAAGTTTGAAACATGAAATAAGGACCGGCTTGACTTGTAACATCTCTCGATTTTACTGCAAGACACAACTTTATATGAGGTAGATTTTAGATATTCTTGTTATGTTTAATTATATTTTTAAATGCTCACTTTGTGTATTCCTATTTATTTAATTAAAAAAAAAATTATAAACTAATATGTGTAACTCTCTTCTTTCTTGTTTGTTTTGTAGATGGGTTCAAAGTGGAAGTCTCTATTATCGCTTCCAATGCATAATCCCTCACCTGGAGATTTTTCTTCCAAAGAATTGGATTGGAGTGAGGTGGAGTACAACTTATGTAGTGAGAGAGATATTTTTACATGGATACAAAGAGATCATATAGATGATTTTCTAAGCGGTGAAAGTAAGAGACCATGTTATCCCACCACATTTCGCATCCAAGATAGTACATACAATCATGAGCCATACAATCTTCAAAAATTTAGGATCGATAGATCTCTTCAATACATAATGTAAGTACAATGCTTTGTAATAGATTTTTTAAAATATTTTAATTGGAATACTTTTATATTTTGATTTATGTATTTTAATATAGTTACTGGTGTACGTATGGCCCCAAGGATTATAGACCTCAAGATGAGGCACATTATGAAATTTCTAAGGCTCTAAAGGTTGGTCAGAATAGTCGACCTGGCCATAATCACTTACATCATGGATACGAATGTAATTTTCCATCTGTGTGTTGATGAAGCTACAAGATTGAGATTTGATTACACATAACAAGATGGACCATAGAGACCAAGAGTGAAAATTTTTCTATAGGAAAGAGACCGATGACTTTATGGGTAGTCATTGTTCTTTGGTTCCACACATAAGTGGTGCATTAAATGACTGGGTAGACAAATTGTTATTATTGGGCTTGACCCCTAAAATTTTTCACAAAAATCATCGTCACATGGTCCATGAGAAACACACATTATTCAATGTTCAAACCAATTGCGATGATTTCTTGCAAAAAGATGATATCCACAATATTAAGGGAAAGATGAAAGAAGAAAAATACAAATTTGAGTTCAATGATGCAGATAGTGTTAGAACATTTGCCACCAAAAATCCTGAAAAGGTATTTGTGCATGAAGAATTTATAAAAATATGAATGAAATAACATCCATTTGTGATTGATAGGCCTCCAACTTCCTTTCTAGCATGAGTGGATGTTGAAGTATGCACACAACAATATACTTTCAATGGATTCCACATATGGCACAAATGCACAAAAGGTACTTGTAGAATATGTAAGTTTGAAACTATGTAGTTATTGTATAAAACTTAACATTTTTATTGTTTTATGTAGTTCATGTTGTACAATATTCTTGCATTAATAATGTGCATAATGGGCTCTCTATTGCGTGGGTATTGATTTCAAGGTATACCATTCTTGACTTGACATTGTGGATTCATAAGTTGGTGGTTAATGTTAATCACATGTTGGAATGCAAACTAAATGATTTCATGTGGATGATTCTCATGTTGAAATTGTTTCTATTAGGTAAGTGAGAGTCATGGATATCATAAATATTTCTTATTGTCATTGAAAACAATGTTTTAGCTACTAAATTTTATCTTCCCTATTATATTGGCATTGTGAGTGTAGGGAAGTGTTTCAATTCGAGGTATACCTTTGTAGTTGGAATGTGAGGAGAGCATGTCTCAAAAAATTTATTACAAAGGTGAAGGATGTTGAAACAAGGCAAGTAATGTTTACAACCCTAGGTGAAATTATGCACAAGTCTCATACTAAGGAGACAACAATTCATGATGTAAACATGTTTATAGAAAAATATACAGCTCAAGAATCATTTATCACATATTGGAAATATCAATGGGCCCATTGTATTAGCATGTGGGAAAGGTGTTTACATATAATGCCACATGCAAGTCAATTAGACAAATCCTACCATAGAAGTATATCACTCTCATTTGAAGCACATGTTTCTAAATGAAATATGATTTTTCACCCATCGAAGAGTGGTTTAGTTGGTGACTAAGTTAGTGATGGTTGTATTTTTTTACTATTGGTGGACCCAAATGTGTAAGCAGAATGATTTTTACAGGCACTTCAAGCTTGAGCAATTGGATAAAAAGTCATGGATGAAATATCTATGCATCTCAGATGGTGATGTGAAGTTCTCTAAATTTTACCTTTATGTGGCATGGGTTAAGAGACAGTAAGGAAGAGAAATATTACAAGGTTTATACCGTGGATCACTTTTTTACAATGTGTGAATGCATATGAGCAACCCAAGGCCATGGGTGTAAGCATATATTGAAAGTTACTAATTTAAGAAAGAAAATGGCAATGAAACTTTCTTCCAAAAGAAATGTTTCATTTTATTCAACAAATCATGCTTATACCTATGTACGTGTTATTTGTGTATTGCTTTTTAGCATCCCTTATTTTTTTAATCTATTAATGGTTTTCATAGGGTTATTAACAAACATTCTTTTGTGGCTTATTCAGGATCAAGCTAATAACAATTTTGCTAACTCGTCAATGATAATGTTGGGTATGATGATGACAATGACAATGTTGGTAATCCTAGTGTAAACGATAATGTTGTTGGTGATGTGAATAATCCCAATGATCCCCAAATTATAAAGATCCATAAATTGTTAGACACGAATCTTTTTTGTTTACCAGTTCACATGAAAGTTTAATTTCCTTGAGAATATGGTCAAAGATGCTTGTAAATTTTTTTGAGTAGATTCAATATTCAATAATGGGGTGCTTTCTTATCCCCGTGCATAACCTTTTGAACATGTAAAAGATAATTATGGGACCTCTCTAAAATTTACAACATATTTTGCTGATAATATTTCAATTTGTAGGCATGCACCACCAACAAATGAACATGTTTAATTCCCTCCCATACGTAAAGGGAAATCAAAGTGTATTACATTTCAGAAGGACTTGGACATAGCACATGCAAGAGGTGCAGAACAATAGTAGTATATATTATTGATGATTATCTTTGCGAATGAACCGTCATAGTTGTGGGACACCTTAGGGAAGTGGGACATGCACCCTAAGATAACCTCCATATTTTAAATAAGTTGGCTCTTATCTATAGTGTGAGGTAAGGGCTAGAGAAAAAATGAAACAAACTACACAACTAACAAAGGTGAAGTATCAAAAAGAATATGTTAATCAAGAATCCAACTACCTAAAATGGGGAAATGTGAGCAATGAAAAGGGTGGAAAAAATGCACCACATTTTAGAGATAGATTCACAAAGGACACCAATTCAAACCCACTAAGCACAACTCCCAAAACCTGTAGTGAACATTAGAAATATACACAATATACTTGCAGTGAATGAAGGCCAATAGAGACAATAAAAACATGCAAAGGATGGACAAAATGCATCACAAGATATATTATATTGCTCCAAAAATGTACACAATACACAAAAATAGGTAGGAGTAAATTAAAGTGCCATTACATAGCTTAAGAAGAAGGTTTTAGCTCCATGTTAAAACCCTAACAAAGAATAAACAGGGGAAAAATAGAAAAATGACTAACTCCACCATAAATGAGACCCAGATTATAATATATAGAATGAGAAACTGAGAAAAGTGAAAGCCCAAAATTCTTTTCTAACCACTTGCAAGATGAAATAAATGAGTGCAATTAATGGTTTTTTTCTTGCAAAATACTCCCCATGCTATCCCATGACCTATAACAGAGAAAGAATGATTGCTCATGCTCATTCAATGCATTTCAACCACTCTCTAATTTTCTCATTGAATTGGGCTTATTTTCTACGAAATACACCCTCAAATATTCATCAATCCTTGAATTTTTTATTTTTATGCATTGGGATTGAAGCCATGATTCTAACAACACCAATTTTGTGTAATTTGGTTAAGAAATGCTCCAGTTATGGCCTTCTGAGTGTAGGTAGGTAATTTTGGATTTATCAGGCTTCCATTATCTCCACAGGACTGAGAATTAAATTCCTTAGCTGGAAAAGTAAATTTATCTTCTCCCCTAATGTTTTTAATATCTTTTAAAATATATGGACATTATTTTTAATTTAATTGGTGGGGCCCTAGTTGATTTGACTGGTTTGCAGGGATGGTGTTTTAACGTTTTAAAAACATTTCATGTGCCTAGCTCAGCCAAATCGATCGAGATGGCTATCTTCATGTATTTCCAAACCTTGTCACTTTAGCGCTGAAGTATATCTAATGTTATTCTTATTACTCTAACTCAGAAAAAATATTTGCACTAGGACAACTCTCCTTGTATTGCAGGCTCACCCATTTATGCACAAAGCTCTTTGTTCCTTGTTTCCATGTTCCAAGTCACCACTTCCCTTTAGGCGTTGAGCTCGCATGACTCCCCAATCTATCTTGACCCCAACATGACAAAATCAAGTCATTGACTATGTGACACATTGACCCATGATGTGCACGAGGTGCATCATTCCACACTGCTTTAGGGATTCCTCTCCGCTTCGACTTCTTCGCATTGCGTCGTGCCACCATGTGGCAACCCCCGTGATTTTCCTCCATTCCCTATGGTCCCACATCATGGTTGTTATTCTGAGCTAACCTAACCCCCGTGGAAACTTCACTGGCTTTCCCATATCTAATCAATCCCATTCGAGCTCTTTTTCTTTCATTCCCTAGAGTTGATCTCGATTTCCTTGTTGCGGCCTGGTTCTCATGAAAAATTACCCGAAATGGAGGTCAGTTGTTCCTTCATTTATATGAATCTTGATGAACTCACCCACACCATATCATAAGGAATTTATCCAGACCTTCATCATTTGATGTATTTTACGATTCCCATGCTCTACTTTCCTCTGATACGTTAAATTTCTAAGGAGCTCGGTCGTGAGCTCGATTTTTTTATCTCCTGCAATGACTTGGTCTCCAAGTACACTACTCACCCATGATTTTCCTAGCTTGGTGTATCTGTTTGGCTTAAATATCTAAAAAATAGCTTGGCCTCCTTAGATATCGGCCTTCTATGGAACTAACTCAAACTTTTGTAACGTCTTGATTTCTATAAGCTATTATGATAACCTCTTCTCATGATGTTGTAACTGTAGAAATGAGGATAATTATGTTAAGATATATCTTTTAATCTTAAAAGGAATGTGTTACTGATCTGGACCCTTGTTTACTATGATTTGTTTACTTGGGACGGAGGATAATATAGCTTGTGTTTTGCAAAAATGAGACAGTAGACTTGTTGTATGTTTGATGAACTCTTATCATTGATTGACAGCACACCTTGAATCAATTCCATTGATCTAAGGTATGTTGTGGCCTTCTTGTGATCGCTTTGTTGATTTACTTCTAAACGGAATGAAGTCTGAAACCAGACTGAAGGTTGTTATAAATGTTACATCACCAAATTACAGGTATGAATATCTGGTACCTTGATGCCAAAGGAAAAGGTTTGATTTTCAAACTATATACAAACAGTAATGCCGGAGAGCGTAAGGCAGAAAGAGTTTTAATACAAGAGCTCAGTGTATTGATGTAAGTGTTAGATGGAACGTCTTGCATCATATTAATTATGAATGCCAGTCGGTAAGACTCATTGGAAACTATTAAGTAGATGCTATGGGATTAAATCCTAACCTATAACTATGTTATAACCTATAGCCTAACTATTACCCTACGTGGATTTTAAATAGCATGGGGTGTAAGTTATGGCAAATCCTAATGATTTGCAACCTAGGTGAAAAACCTAAACTATTACTAATCTAAGGAGGGGGACCTATGGACATGCTGGTGAGCGAATAAGATGGAGAGGTTAGAGATTTATTAGGACAATAAATGAAGTCCTTGCAGTTTCAACGCTAATTTTGGTGGGAACATAGGAAAATTTGGGGACATCCAACTAGCTATGAAGCTTTAATGGAATTATATGCAAAATTTGAAAAAGAAACTCGCCAAACCTGAGTCGATGGTGGCGTGAGAATTGAGGAAAAAGTAATGCATTCAATGCATTCAATGATCTTGATCTTGGTGACCAGCCCGCCTTGGAAAGAGGATAGAGGAAACTTTGATGCTTATTGTGTTCTTATGGGCTTTGAAATTGCTCTGCATTTCTTTCATGGTTCTTTCGAACCTGCTACTATTTTGGTAACTGTTGATGTTATTTGGAGAAGCCACGACTATTTTTGAGCCTATGGGAGTTAGTGGCCTGTTGGGTAACCTTTGCTGTGGACGCCGTGGAGAAAAATAGCTCCTTTGGATGTGGTTTTCTTCGAACCACAAGAAAAATTAACAGGCATGTTGAGCCCTTCTCCTTAAATCATTTTCTCTTGTTTAAGCGTCTCATTAAAAAAACCCTGCTCTTATGATGGGTGTTTAGTTGTATGAAGTTGTTGATTTGTGTGAAGTGATTTCTGGGTCGATTCATTTTTATTTTGCTGAATACGACTTGGGTATTTCTTTGCAAATGGGTAAATAAATGAATCTATGCTTGTTGTATGAGTTTTCTTTGATAGTATTGTGTAATTGTTCTACTACCCATTATGGATTCGAGTTGGTAAATGTACCAACGATGTGTGTATTGTTTTCAGAGTCCTGTGTATTCTTGTAAAAATGGAAGGATGAGATGATTCTGTATGCCCTTGGTTTGAACTGTCATTATAAAAATGAACACAACTTGGGTATTCTTGTGCGTTTTGAAGAAAATGAGTGTTTTTCTTACTGAAATTATTAATTAAACAAGTTTTCTCTTGTGCTGTTTTGAAATCTGAAGGTAATGGTAATTGGTTTTATTGTGCATTATGGATTCGGTTTTACAGAAGTGATAGTGATATGTAGATTGTTTTCTGAGTTCTGTGTGTGAATGGTTTCGGTAAAACCATGAGAATGCTTGAAAGAACTATTGCGTGAGTTATTTTCTTTGGTCGTATTGCGGCGCATAGAATGAAAATTCTTTGGGACAGTGGGTTGTTTCATCGTTTTACTCTTACGTAATTTAAAACAATTTAATGCTTTCGTATTTGGTTTGAAATCCGTGAAAGATTTTGTTTTAGGAATTATTTTCCTAATTTTGGAATTGAGTATCTAGGTATCTGCCAGATGGAATAGAGTTTACTATTTCAGTCTCCTTTGGATTGGATGATAAAAATTATATATATATATATATATGTATGTATGTATGTATGTATATGTATATGTATATATATACGAACTGCATTCTAGACTTCTTTACTATTTCATTAAAATTGAATTGAAGTTGAATTTTTACCTTTATGTTGAAAAATGATTCCTTATTTATTATTATAATAAGAATCATGAACTGTAGCTAGCTGTACATTCTTGCTTGTTCAAACCTAGCTGGAAATGTCCGTTCGGGGAATAACTATGGGTAAGGATTTTTATTGAAAGATTCTTTTTTTTATATATATATTGTGGAATCAGATGCCAATGAGCTCTGATATGCTTCCTTGAATGGTGATTAGTAAGTTCTGATTACTGAAATATAATGTTAAAAGACACCATCCTATGGGGAATAAGCTGGCACTGAATAAGTTGATATTCATCTAAGCAAGGAGAAGAGGTAATAGGATACTCCTTCTTTTCGTTTGACTATTAACTCCAATCGCTTTCTCTTTTGGTTGTTATCTTGATTGATATCATTCTTGTTTAAACTATTCAATACAGCTAGGATGAAAAGAAAGAGAGTATTGAATGGATAACTTGAAGTAATGATTATTTCTTCTCTTATGCAGTTGACATTCTATATTTTATATTGAAGGAATTTCTTATTGCCTTAGGCGAAAGCATTTGCATTTAATTGTTGTCTACTTTCTTTCTGATTGGAAAAAGGTATTATGTTGTTTATTAAATTATGGGATTTGACACAAGGTGTTCGTGGTGAATGACTACTTTTCTCTTATGCATTTGATTGTTGGAAATTGAATGAGTAGTACAAAAGGGAAGTAGTTCTATCTGAATTCTTAGTTAAAACTTTATATCTCAAAATTTTAACTATTATGAGGAAATGGAATTGATAGCCATTGCATTATATCAGCATTGTAGACATTTGTGTATTAGTTCTACAAATGTGTTAATCTGGAACTATCTAGAGAAAATTACTTCTTGTAGTAATTGTTGGGAGAAGGTTAGTGATCTCTTGTTTGATTGTGATGGTAATTTGATGGTTGGGTTGCTAAGTTGTTCCTCCTTATCAGCATTTAACTCTTGGATGATATTCATCTCTCTTTTTTAAACGTTTCATAAAAGCAGGGTTCTTTTATTGAGACAGATAATTAAGAGCACCTCATTTTAATGATAAGTGCTTAATATGCTCAGTTCAATGAACTGACCCATGCAAGTAAATTTTGCAAATTGTTCCTTGAGTAAAAATGAAGACCTGATTGTTTTCTGATGCTTCTTCTGGGTAGCTAAGGATGGATCGTATTCGATAGTTTATTATTCCTCTACTAGGAAATGGGAAAAGAAGGAGATGCATTATTCTTCCCTTATGTGTTGTAATGTTGTTTGATGTATATGAAGTCCAGTTGGTTGGACTGGTAATTGTATAGATTATAAATCTTATGGATTAAATACAAGGAAAGGTGTGATATTCTAATGACTGTAACACTTTGAAACTGTTTGAATAAGATTGAGAATATCATATTCTTCATTGATGTGGAATTATTCAAATGATAGTGGATAGATTTTAAAAGGACATAATATCTATTCTTTACTTGAATACAATTTTTAAGTTGGAATGTGCAATTAGTTCATACTTGGGTTAATATGAATTTTAAACTGACATTGAAAAGGGTTTTAAATGAATATGAACTCTTAATTGAATGATATTCTGGATTAGTTTATAAGCTAAGGAATATCAAATAACAAAAGGGGTAGCTGAACCTTGTATTCGGCTTCATTAATATCCTCGTAGTGTTTAAATTCAGAGGATATTAGATATGAGGAAACATATATACTCGTAACAAACCTTAACTGAAGTTATGTTAAGGAGAATAGTTGAATACCTTCTTTTAAGAATAGACCTCATATAAATGATGTCTAATAAGATGGAATTCTGAATTTAAATATAGTTGTGGATAAAACTTGGTTAAGTTTAATAGGTTCAACTTACTATGTTCAGCTGTAGTGGACTGTTAGTCTGAAGCTTGTAGTAAAGAACCAAGATGGAAATATGTGATCCTTCGGTATGGAGGAGTAAATGTATATTAAGCTATAAGACAAATTGAGTCTCTCTTAGCTATATACAACCGTAACGAACAATGAGGTTAAAGGATTAGCACGGTTGCTGAAAATTGATCTTAAATATTTAAGATTAAATCCAATTACACTCAAGCTGGATGTGTATTCTTTAAGGAGAGGATTCCGTGGGACCTTGACACACGTCAGCTACAATATGGTGTCTTCATGAAGGTGATGCCTTAATGACGACACAATGTTGTATCTAACATGTTACAACGCCCTCTCGAATCGAATCATCAAGTTTACATAAGCTGGGACTAAGTTACTTAGACGAGGATAGGAATGTGATCGCGTATATATAGTGACTCTGGAGGGCTAAAGGTAACTAGACACACGTAGTCACCTAGGGACGACACAGTATGTCTGCGTACTTTTAGTTACCATGAGTGCCTTCCTATACTTGTTCATATTGCTAGTTGGGGTTAGAGCTTGACCTTGGATGGAAGAACTGACAGAGATCAAGAAATACCATTCTAGATAACAGAAGAAGTGAGGTGAAGGACGTATTCCATTGATGTGTATAACATCTGGGAATATGATCATGTAAAGCATGTGAAAATATTTGGCCAAAGTATCGTAAGTTGCTAGTTACGGTGTCCTAATCACCTAGTTTATGAAGCAGGATATCAGATGAATATCAGTAACAAATATTCAGATAGGCCTCTTAAATGGATCACTTTGATAACCGGAAACGGTAATAGAACCACCTATACTTAGTATACAATGCGTGGATTAACATAAAGGATCGGTAAGTCGTCGAGTCATGAGATGAGAGATCGTTGAAACTTCAAGCCATAAAGTGGGAGATCGGTAGTTCTTCGAGTCATTTACAACAGCATATGGTATCTGTTATATGATTGAATGGCATTGAATGTGTGTTCCATATTGTAAATATGCGAACAGAGAACATTGGTTTTAAAAAGAAATTGTGTGATCCAAATTACATTAATTGGACAGAGAACAATTATTAAAACTTGAACGTGTGTTTGAATTACATAATTCAAAACAAAGAACATTGTATAAAAAAAAAATCCCTTGTTCTAGTATCTTAAAATGGGGATGTTACATCTTTGTTCAACTCGATGTTTCCTTTAATAGACAACTCGGTCCCTTTTGTAGCTTGTTAACCTTAGCAAAGCAGCTTGATGAGCCATCCCAAGATCTTGGGGACCTTTCTTAAAAATTTACATCCCTTCCAGAAATTCAATGGAAATTTTTGGATACCTTGGGTGCATTGGAACAATTAGGAGATGTTGGGGAATTTTAATAGATGAATCCTCACATTTTTTATTTCTCTGCAAGTGAATCTTTTTTCATTGTAATAATGCAAGCTTACTCGTTGTATGATTTCACAAGGGAGTGAAATGGGATAATAGTTTGGCAACTCATAGGGGCCATTAGCCTGCTAACTGGTTATTGACCAACTGAATATATCTTTCCATTGGGCATGGATTTTTCATTATCATTATGAGTTGATCTAAACTCTGAAAATTTTACCCCAGAACATTTGAAATATCGCTACTTACACCTAGAATGTTCTCCGTTGCTTGCACCCTCAAAATATCATAATAAAATGTTAGAATCTATTTTTGTGAGAGTATAAAGTTGTTTTAAACTTGAATTACACTCATTCCTATAGTTGCAATCCATCGAGGTTGAAGGATGATCACCTGTCAATTCAAACATCATGAAACTCTATTAATTTCTGATTTTATTTCTTCTTCTGAATTTCCGATGTTGCCTTGATTGGAGCCGATTACTGACTTGGGCTACTGTATGCTTTTAGATAAAATCAACATAATTTACTCCTTAACTGATTTAGTTTCTCTACATTTGTTTGATTTGGAGTTGTAACTATTACATGCAACTGTAATCTTACTACTGCAATATTGGAGGGCCTAATGCACTGAACTATCTGAAGCAACAAGAATAAAGCTATATAAAAAAGAGACAAATCATATATGTCTCAAATAAGACATACAAAGTGTGCAAAATAACTTCTTCTATTGCAAGAAAATTTACTCCTACTCCTACACTAACCGAAATAAGGAACAAATAAACAAAACCTGTAACAGGGAGGGAGAAATAGATTCCTTTCTTTAAAAAGTGTGGCCATGTAATTAATTTAAAAATGGTTATGGCCTGTAATAAGAGTGAAAATTTACCTTCCACTCTTCCATCCAAAGTATCAGTAAACAAAATGAATACCCCCTCAAGATATTCATCATTTGGTTGGAGGTGTTGTAGTTGATCCTTGGTATATTGAAGATCATCCTCATTCTCTGAAGTGAGTATGATTGGTGTTGGCTTCTCCTTTGGCTCTAATAAATTCAAATACTTGATTGGTCATTGGGCCTTAGGAACCAATGGGCTGATCCTGTTGATTTTCCTATTTCTATGAATCTCAACTCCGTGAATGGAGTCATTTTACAAACTGTCTGGAAGAAGGTGCTTGCTTGCAGGCAAATCTAAATTTTTCTCTACTTCTACAAATAATTTTGCATCTTATAAAATTACCCTTTCAGTGATGAATTATTTGGTCATGTTGTCATCATCTTCCTCCTCAAACATAAATTTCAATAGATCGAACTCCTCTATGAAATCAAATTCTTGTAAAGATGTGATAGAAGAAGAATATAAAATTTCATCATTAAAAGAAAGCAAGAAGCTTCCTATGATTTCTTCTTCATCCATGGATCCAAAATTTGAGTTTTCTCCTCCATAACATGAAGTTATCAATTTTTTTTGCAGCTAATGATGATGATTATGGTGGCTTAATGCAAACTTCCAATAGTGCATAAATCTCTAGGCATGCAGGACAATGAGGGTCACTGCATTCCATTAAAACATCTTGCACTTTAGGGATTTTTTCATCTTTTCTTTGCACATACTCCTCTTCTTGTGGGTTTGGGGCTGCCTCTTTTTTCTCTAACTTTGTAAGCTGAGATGAATCACTAACCTTTGAGAATATGGTGCTAATGTTCATACAACATTTAGAGCAAGGAGATCACTGATTATCTACTTCTTGTTCTTTTGCAAAATCAGACTCTACCTGTGGCAAGGCCTCCATCTCGTTCATATGTTTAACCAGCAAGGTGATCTTATCAATCCTGAAACTATGATCCCATATTTTCCAATATTCAGTTATTTCTTCTTGACTAGACTCTCCTTTTGGTTTCCCTTGGCTTATTTTAGTATTGTTTTCTTCTCAAGATAAACTTGACATAGGAAGAGGAGGGTTATGTTGAGTTACAACGTCTGTGATGCAGAAGGAAGTGGAACTTTCTTTATTTAGAGGAGATGATTGCTTGGAAGGGAAAAATGTAGAAGAAGTGAGGTGGGATGAAAGGTTATGAGGTGGAGAAGAGAACTCAACATTTGGAGCAACATACAATGGGCTTGAATCATGACCATGATGAAATGGTAAAGTTTGGGAAAGAGAGAAAGAAGAATAAAGATTTTGTGATTGAATTTCCCATTGATAAGGTTGTCTCGTGCTTTCCTCATATGTTTTAATACCCTTGATCCATTTTCTAAGTTGGGGCATCATTTCATCCTTGAAATCAATATTTTCTTACGGGCTATTGTGTCTTGGAAAAGGTCCTTCCCATGGACAAGTTTCCTTGTAACCAATCCTGAATGCCTTCACTTGTGTTGTAGCCTGAGATTGAACCATACTAGCCCTCATTCTTTGGATATTCTCTAACATATCATCATTCTACCTTTGACTGTTGTCATCATATACATACACGTGTTCTTGATAGGTTCCATAACCAAACTAGTTTTGGCCTTACTCATATGGGTAAGCATAGTGGTTTTGAATCTAGTCAGTGTGTTGATCTGGAGGAGTTGTGAAGCTCATCAAAGGTTTATTGTACTGTTGAAAGTATGAATTCAACTGTGGGAATGAAGTCATGGTTGCACAACTTCATATAATGAAAGGAAATGAGAGATATGAAAAGAAAGATTAATGGAAATGGATGGAAAAAGGGGTCTGTAATTTTTTGAGAATGGGTCATTCTAACTAGAAGGAGTCGCCAGATGTGCTTTGAATGTGCCTCCAAAGGATGAATCTCACCAAGAACACACCAACTTGATGAAATGAAGTGGTAAGGTGCTTCATACTATCCCACCGAGTACGCTAGGAAAAATGTTGACGATTATCTTTTTGGATGAATAGTCATAGTCGTGGGATACCTTAGGGAAGTGGGACATGTGCCCTAAGATAACCTATAGATTTTAAAGAAGTTGAATCTTATCTATGGTGTGAGGTAAGGGCTAGAGAAAAAATGAAACAAAGCACAAAACTAAGAAAGGTGAAGTGCTAAAAAGAAGATGTTATTCAAGAATCCAACTGCCTGAAATGGGGAAAAGGTGAGCAATGAAAAGGGTGGACAAAATGCACGACAGTCCAAAGATAGATTCACACATAACACCACTTCAAACCCATAAAGCACTGCTCCCAAAACCTGTAGTGAACATTAGAAATATGCATAGTATACTTGCAGTGAATGAAGGTGAGTACAGACAATAAAAACATGCAAAGGGTGGAGAAAATGCATCACATGATATATTATATTGCTCTAATAATGTGCACAGTACACAACAACAGGTAAGAGAAAGGAAAAATTCCATTACAAAGCTTAGGAAGAAGGTTTTAGATCCACGTTCAAACCCTAACAGAGAAGAAACATGGGAACAAAGGAAAAATGACTAACCCCCCCATAAATGAGACCCATATTACAATATATAGAATGAGAAACAGAGAAAAGTGAAATGCCAAAATTATTTTCCAACCACTTGTAAGATGTAATAAATGAGTGCAATTAATGGTGTTTTTCTTGCAAAAGATTCTCCAAGATGTCCCATGACATGCAACAAAGAAAGAATGAATGATTTCCCATGCTCATTCAATGAATTTCAACCACTTTTCAACTGTCTCATTGAATTGGGTTTGTTTTCTATGAAATACATCCTTAAATATGGCTCAATCTCCATGAACTCACGCCATAACATGCAGAATTTATTCAGGCATTTATCATCTGATGTATTTTACGATTCCCATGCTTTGCTTTCCTCTGATACGCGGAATGTCCAAGGATCTCAGTCATGAGCTCGAATTTCTTATCTCCTACAATGACTTGGTCTCCAAGTACAACCGCTCACTTACAATTTTCCTAGCTCAGTGATTTTGTTTGGCTTGAATATTTTTAAAATGGCTTGGCCTCCTTAGATCTCGGCCTTCTATAGAACCAACTAAACTATGTTCAACGTGATGTTTCCTTTAATAGACAACTCGATCCCTTTTGTAGCTCGCCAACCTTAGCAAAGTAGCTCAATGAGACATCCCAAGAGCATGGGGACCTTTCTTGAAAATTTACATCCCTTCCAGAGATTTTATGGAAATTTTTGGATTCCTTAGGTACACTGCAACAATTAGGAGATGCTGGGGAATTTTTTTAGATGAATCTTCACATTTTTATTTCTCTGCAAGTGAATATTATGTCATTGTAATAATGCATGATTACTTGTTTTCTAATTTCGCAAGGGAGTGAAATGGGATAGCAGATATATTGCAAGGACTCCTATTCTATCCCATTTTTGTAAACACATTTACTCATATAAATACAAGTTCAAATCTTTTTTGGACATTAATAATATGTTTTACAAATTATATTGCAATGCCTTTTATGTCCCACTTTTGTAATTCTTGATGTTTCTCAAGAGTGTAAACACCTCATAATAGTGAATAATTTGTTAAATTCTCAAATTTTCATAAAAGTATTGTTGGTAAAAAAAAATTATCTTCTAAACAAAGAACATGAGAGGAATTTGTTTTTAAGATGATGAGCAAATAATCTAGGACAAAAATGGGTGCATGCAAGCTAGTGATCAATATTATAAATAAAATCTATTTTTGGTTTAATCTTGTGCCCAAAAATGGGTCCACAAACATTTTATTAAAATCAAAAAGAGAAAATACAAAAGGGTTCCTAAATGTTGTTAACCCTTGACATAGAATAGTACACTTGTTTATTGAGTTAAAAATAAAGTGGGAGAGGAGTGCAATTAGTCTTAGGCGTAAAAATAATAATTCACTCATAATTTCTCCTCCAAAAATCAATGCAAACTATAAATTGTGACTTCCTCTTCACCATTTTCACCTCCAACACTAAGCTTAGGACCTTCAGGCATTGTAGCCTTACGCATCTTAGTTTTTTGCCTTATAAGTCTTTGAAACAGTTTCTTCCTTTTTTCTTTCTTCTCATCTTTCTTCTTCTTTATTATTTCCTTAATCAATCTGAAAATTTATAGTCGAAGATGGTGTCATTAATAAGGGTTTCAATAATATATAAGGGATCTATAAGTTCATAAAATTTTGACAAAAAACTATCAGAGATGATGCCATACCTCAAAGAAAGCTTCACAGGCAATAGCTCTAACCTCTTTTCGTCTCAATTCTCTTCTTCTTGATAACATCCAAAGAAGCACCAACAATGGACTTGGAATAAGGCTTGGATGTCTTATGTCTTGTATTTTTATTTTTTCATAATGAATATCATGTTAATAACCTGTTGATGTCGAAACGCAACACCCTTGGGACTCTGCAACACGATGGGTTGAGAATCTCAGTGCGATTGCACAACATGGAGCTTTTCCCAAGTGTGGGACCTTGCGAAATTGGAAAAGCTCTCTGGATGAAGGCCAGCTCCTATTCCTCTGTTCAGATGCACGAATAAAACACAGAGGGCTTACCAAAAACCTAATCTAACTTGTCAAGGAGACAGGATAGAGAATGCATAAAAATAGAACCTAAACTACGGAGGTGATGCACCGAGGAATGTTAAACACTCGCTTTGCAAATTTAACACAGACCATAGAGATGAAATACAAACATCATGCACAGGTAACCAAACCGTAATAAGAGATCAAAATGGCAACAACGAATACATGAGAGGGTCAAAAATCAATCACAAACATATATGTATTATTACTCAAAATCGATACAATACATTGCAGTGGCCAAGAGGCAGAAGAAATATTGGTATTACAACCCGTGTGGGAGGTTTGAAAGCTCCACAAATTCTCTTGCAAGCAAGGGAAGAAGGGGGGTGAAAAATGAAATGTCCAACCCTTTACAAATAGCCTCTCTTGACCATTTATATGAGGAGAAAAGAGGGAGAAGAGAATGATTCAGATGCTGCCCCAACCACCTCCAAGACTGCACCTAACTCATCCCATAATGGCCGTAGGTGGGATCCTCAACAACTCAAAACATGGCGAACTGTATTTTTGCATTTTTAAGAACTTTTTCCCACCCAATTAAAGATATCTAGTCGTAGTTGGGTAGAGGACGCCGAGAGCTTTCCGAAAATTCCAACCTTGTGTGAATCTGAGCTCCCTGTGAAAATTTATGGTGATCTGAATATTTCCCACATCAGGGTCTGTTTCTAGTTGGGTTTGAGTTTCTCCTTTGCATCTGCATTGGGTTTGGAGGATGCCTCGACATGTGTTTGATGCTTGCATTCTCCTGAAACCTGCTTCCGCCGTGATTTCCGAGCTTTCCTTTGTGTCGGGACGGAAGATGAACTTGCATGCGCATCGGGTTCAAAGGGGTGCTTGACATGCTTCTTTTTCATGTTGTCCCGACGTGCTTCCCCGACGCCGAGACCCGATTTCTTTTGCGTCGGGTTTTGAAGACCCCCTGACATGTTTTCCTTGATTTCAGGTTTTGGAGACCCCCCGACATGTTCCTTTTGCGTGTTTCTCTGCCATGTTCCTCCGCCTTGCGAGACCTGATTTTCCTTGCTGTCGGGTTTTCCAACCCTTGCGACATGTCCTTGCACCATGCTTCTCCCCCTCTGAAACCCGATTTGCTTGCGTTTATCTATATTTACCTGGGGGGGTAAATATATACAACATAACCAAACCAACAACATGAGTGGACTACAATAACAGATAGTACTTAATTCATTTTATAAAGGATTAATTAACTTATCATCTTCTTATGTTGTTTTCGATACATTGCAATCGAAGTTAGCTTTGATGGCTTCATATGGTTGTGGAAGTACCTCTTACACTTGGAGTTTAAAAAACAAAAGAAAACTTGTACATTTCAAGATCAAATAGAGCATGTCAATGAAATAAGTACAATATATTTTTAGATAAAAAAATTCAACAAACACAAGCAACTCAATGGAATCAATTTACATTACAATTATTTAGTTGAACAAGTCGATGAAATAAGTGCAACATAAGGTTAGATAAACATTTCAACAAAAACATGCAACTCAGTTGAATATGTAGTATTTAAGATTTATGTTTTCTAGTTTGTGAAACACAATCTATAAATAATACACTATTTTCCAATCAAGTTACAAATTTAGTCTGTTTGGGAGATAGATCCAACTACCTTAACATAAGAATACACAAAGAAATATAAGCTCCCAAGTAGAAAAATAAAATATGAAAGTTTATGATGACACCAAATATTGTGAAAGAAAAACAATATGTTCCAGTATCTAAAGTTGATTAATCAACACTAGCTATCCTACTCTTTAATTTTGATGTAGACATACATTTCAATCACATAATGTGTATATTGTAGGATATTCTTCAACTATTCTAGAAATTGGTGGAAATTTTTTATCATAGTAAAACACACAAAGAGTCTTCCTCAAGGTAGAAACTAACACAAATCACTAATCTCAGCATCATAATGTTATTATAAAATAAGAACTAATTGAACTATATTGTAATGTTTTCATATTTATAAGTTAGAAAACTGACCCAAATTAATAGTGTCACAATTGTTCCATTTATATTGAGACACTTTGTAAGGTAAGAAGATTGTATTGTTGTCTTTTGCAAGTCAAAGAAGACAATATTTACATATCACAAGACAAGGGATGTTTTTTCAACTCTACCTACAGAAAATGACGACTAGAATTTTTTTACAAGTTTTATTATAAGAATCTATCATAAAACCACATATCCAAAAAAACACTTCCCACAAGAATCAAACACAAATGTGAACACATGAATAGAATGGATACATTAAATATTAAAGTACAAAAACTCAAGTTATGTACAAAATTACAATTGGAAAAAATGGACAAATAAAAATCAAGACAAATTGTAAAACAGGATCATAGTAATGAAGATATTCACGAAACCTCCAACATAGAAGAAATATACAAGCAATCATCTGAAAAAATTGAACATGCAACTAAACATAAGATTTAGGTATGATTATAACATCTATTGAATATTTAAACCATCCATTACTCATAGTGTACTCAAATATTTGAAACTTACTATTTTCTTATAATCTCTACATTTCCCATAATTTGGGGATGATTAAGCAAATATAGAATTTATAAATGCCTAAATTTGATTACAATGTAGCAGTAAATGAATAAGAAATTAAGTACATAATAGACCCAAGCAAATTAAGCTAGTAAATATAAAAACCCTAGTTTCAAAGAAGGGATAAGAATACTTAGTTGATTCGCAACCAAATCTAAGTTGGGTCGAAGTGTTGATCAAATGAACAGAAAGGGAGAAATGTCACACTCCCGTGAGAGGGAGAGGAGGGTCAGGTGAAAAAATAAACATGGCTCGGTGGTCCCTAATCATTAGGATCATCCTTTGCATGAATATGAATGTAACTCCCATAATTTAAAGGTGGAGGGGGTGATCGATGGTATATAGAGTTGAGTTCAATTGGCCAGAGCCTTAGAAAAATGTGGGACCAAGCTTCTTGGAATGGGTCATGGGTTCCTATGGGTGTTGTAGACCTTCTCTAGGCACTTGTGACTACTCAAATCATCAGGAAACCTCCTTCACATGGTCATGAGATGTTTGTTTTCCTTCGCTTCTTATCACTAATAAGTCACATAATGATTGTCGATTTCGTTGATAACTTGCAATGAAAGAATGACCTATAAAATCCTCAAGAGTGCATAAAATCCCAAAAATAAAAGAATTAAAATGAGGTGGCAGACTGTCCTCACCTGTCAAACGAATGAACTTACGACTGAGTGATGCACTACATTTCAAACCCAATGTAGTTCTAGGTATGTGTGTGTGGAATTGTTCCCTAGGTGGCTCTTATACGTGTTGCACTTGATAGCAAGAAAATAGCTAGATGTAGAAGATTTAATTAGATGTGTGAATGGAATAGAATGAAATTACCCTCATATGAAGTGTATGCAGAAGAATGCAATCCCTTGCCCTTAAATGGATGCTAGAATGGATACTTGAATGCTCTTGAATAGCCTTTAGATGTAACCTTAGGTGGTGATAGTTAGTGTTTAGTGCTTGGTCCTATATTATGGTCACATAATGTTATATTTATATGATTCTCTTTCTTGAATTTCATAACTAACCCCAAAAAGGATGACTATAAAAAATATAAGATGCTCAAAGGGATATAAAGGACCCAAAATATGTGAAAAAAGTACAAAGAGGTCAAGGGATGCCCAGAAGGGATACAGGGTTCATTTTAAGACACCCCTATAAAATTGAAGGTGGAAAATACCTGGCGAATATACCCGTAACCAGTTTCAGCAAAAGGTGAATTTTACAATATTAAAAAACAAAATTTTCGCCTGGTTTTTCAAGGCTCCATCAGTGACGTTTGACAACACTAGTTTGTAATGACGCACGTCAATGGCACGACATTTGTTTTGTAATGATGCGCGACACTGGAGTGACACTAGACTGTAATGACGCGCAACACAAGCGCGACACTAGCTCGAAATGACGTGCATCATTTACTTCTATTGACGCGTGACACCATATTCTATTGACGCACGACACCATCTTCTATAGACGCGTGACACAATACTCCATTGACACGCGACACAATCTTCTATTGACGCGCGACACTATCTTCTAATAACGCGCAACACTATCCTCTATTGACGTGTGACACTATCTCCTATTAACGCGCGACACTATCTTCTATTGACGCATGACACAATCCTCTATTGACGCGCGACACCATCTTCTATTGACGCGCGACACTCTCTTGTATTGACGCGTAACATTGTAGTCAAATGACGCGCGTCACTGTAACCTGTTGACGTGCGTCAATAGGGGCAAGTGACGCAATATTTAGATTATAAATACCCTTGTGCTACTCATTTTCTCGTCTTCATTTTCCCGTTCTTGAATTTTTATAGGTCTAAATCTTTGACAAAGATGCAATAACAGCTATAATGTCGACTTCACATGCTTCCCAACTGCAAGTTCAGCAAGAAAATCAAGAGAATCCAACTCAATCGATTTCCAAGATCATCTATAGGAATCCCTTATGCCCTCACATCCATACGGCCCTTAAAGATGTCTTCAGAATATCAAGCTATAATGGAAGAGTGTGAATTTATAGGGCTCGTTAATATGCCCCATTTCAAAACAGATCCGGATATTTTGAATTACCTTCTGTCATGCTACAATTCAGAGGATGGTATATTTTATGTGACTCTGAACGATGGCCAAATGTTCCAATTCACTATTGAAGCAAATGACATACATCGGTTTACTGGCCTTCCTATCAGAAATTTACCAATTGTTACAACCAAGGCAACACTAGTGGAAGAAGACAAGAAATTTCTTGAATCAACGTACGGTTTCCATGTTGATTGTAAGTATAATTCCTTTTAATTCATATTTTTTAATCTATTTTTAATTCTGATACAATTTGCTGTTATAGATTTAAAGTAACTTACACTGTTTCGCATTTGCAGCCCATGTCAATAAATCCAGGTGTGGTGTAGATACACAATCAATTGCACACCACTTTCTTGCTGCACTTATTTCATTTTTTCAAGCCAGAATTGTTATGCAGGGTCGCCAAACGGATATACCAAATTGGGCCATTGCATATATTTGTGCCACTATCTCAAAACATAAATTCAATTGGTGCACATATCTATCCAAAAAAATAAGAACTGAAATAACTGTTGTCAAAATTTCACCCCCCCAGGGGTAAATTTCGATAACATGCATCAAAAGTTGCAGAAAGGCAAATAGGTTGATCCAGGAAAAATCGTGAAAATCGGTTAAGTCCTAGTCCTAGGAGCAATCGGGACATTTGGGACAAAAATGCGCGGATCGGCCAAAAAGCCTCCAGGCGGTCTCAAGGAGCAAGCAGGACATTTGGGACAAAAGTACGTAGCGGGCGCGAAAAGCTGATCTGGCCGAAAAAGGGGGAAAAAATGGCTAACTGCTGAGAGGGACGCCCTCTGGGACAAGCGGGCCAAAAAGGCGCGAGCCAGCCGAACCGGGTGAAAAAGGGCCAGACAGTCCAAAGCAAAATGGGACAAGCGGGACAAATGGACGCGAACCGGTCGGTTCGCCCGAAATCAGCACAAAGAGCACAAAGCAAAATGGGAAAAAGGGACGCGCGGGATGCGGATCGCCGAAAAAAGCCGAAAGCCAATAAATTTGTGCCACGTGTCATCGGCCAAATGAGGGACAGGGAAGCCCATTTCGGGCGGATCGGAGGTTTTTGTCCCAAATGGTTTGGGACATCCGGGACAAAAAGACGTGAAGGGCGCGAAAGAGCTGGCAGGCCCATGGACTAATCAGAAGCCGCCACGTGTCCTCATAGGAGAAAAGGTCAGAAAAGTCAGAGGGCGAGTTTTCGAGCACCGATCCAAACCAATGAAATAATGCCACGTGTCCTAGCTAGGGCCCACAAGGAGATTTCAAAGGAAGGCCCTCCGAAAAGTAGAGGAAAGAGAATCATTCAGCGGATCAGAGCTTGCCACGTGTCATCCAGGTGGCAGAGCGCGGGAAGAATTTCAAAAAATCCGTTTTCGCCTGTTCCGTGCCCTAAACCTTCGGATCGACATAACTTTCGATCCAGAGCTCAGATTTGCGCGTTCTTTATATCAACGGAAAGCTTGTGAGATTCTCTACACGTTTCCAGGGTCAATCTTGCATTTTGGTTCAGTTTGAAGAGAGAAAATCAAGAAGATGCCTCTGGCACGAAATAATAAGCAGAAGTAATGCTTCAACGAACAACTTTAATGCAGCAGACAGTTCGCCGCTTCTGTTAGGTAGCCCGCCGTTTTGACATGATCCACCGCTTCTACCATAATGAGATGAGTTAAGTGCATTATGGAGGTGGTTGGGGCAGATTTTGAATTCCTCTCTCTTTTCTCTCTCATTCTTCCTATAAATTGTAAGGAGGGGCTTCTTTCTAATGTTGGACATTCTTGTTTTGCAACCCCTCCCTTCTCTCTTGCTTGCAAGAGAATTCGTGGAGTTTTCAAGCCTCCCACATCGACTGTAATGCCATTGTGCCTCTTGGCCATTGCAATGTATTGAATCAATCCTTTGAGCAATATATATGTCTGTGATTGAATTTAAATCCTCTCATGTATTCATTGTTGTCATTATGATCTCTCATTGCATTTCAGTTACCTGTGCATGGTGTGGTATTGCATCTATATGGTCTGTGTTTATGTTGTAAAGCTTATGTTCTTCATTCCTCAGTGCATCACCCCCTTAGCTTAGGTTTATTTATATGCATTTCTCTCTCCCTATCTCCTTGGTAGTTAGATTAGTTTTTTGGGTAAACCTCTGCGTTTCATTGGTGCATCTGAACAGAGGAATAGGAACCAGCCTTTCTCTGGAGAATCCTTCTCATTTTTAAAGTCCCACACTTGGAGAAAGGATTCAATGTTATGCAATCACACTGGATGCCTAAGAGATCAACCTAGAAACTTGATCTGCATCCAGGGGTGTTGTGTTTTTTCATCAATAATAACAAATTCAAAACTCTCAGATAAACCTTTCATTTATTCAACAAACTATCTCCTCGGCTTCTACTATGAGGCACTTTTAAATTTAAAACATAAATAAATTCCTACTTGCTCTGATGAGGCTTTGAAGAAATTCTCAATTCCATTTGATGAACAACAGGTATAAACTATTTAGTTTGTAATTGTATTACAATTTTCGTCATTACAATGCACAGTTATTAAAACTTAAATTTTAATGTTTTGCAGAGAAGATATCTTGAAGCCATTCCAAGAAAAAAAAAGATGTCGAGAGGAAGAGGCCAACAACACGCGGAGGCTTTGGGGGACTCCCAGTCTGAAATGGAAGCTCACTCTCCAAACCCTCAAGCGTTTGAACTCGTTAAACGCTAGAGAAGTAATACATTCTCATATATTATTTACAAATTCCAAAGTTGCATATTTATTTTTCAATTTAAATTTTAACCAAATGAATTGACAACATTTAATATTGATGAATTGCAGGGAATATGGAACCTTCTTCCCCAACTCACTCCATACAGTCACATGCATTCATATCTTCTGAACAGCCACTGAGTTCAACTCCTACAAGGCCACCCGTGGCACCGAAAAAAAACAACCCCTCGACAACAAGGTACAACTTTTCTATAGTACGTTTAATTTCGTAGTTTTCACTTTATGAATTGTTTTAATATTTTTCATTTTTTTCTTGTACTTTTCAGCACATGTCAGTCATGATCAAACCACGGCACCGACACCCACTCAACCATTAATTTTTAAAATGCCAACCAGAGGAACAGTGAAAAAGAACATTGGTAAACGCATGCCTTTTGCTCCGGCCCCTAGTGGGACACTAAACCTTGACACCTCGTTTCGAATTCCAACTCTCTCACTTGGTGGCTTGCCCAGTGCAACGGGCATATCTGTTTTGAACAATATAAATTTAGATGAAGATTATTTGGGCATTGATAGCAATGACCCAACTGGTTTTTTCGATACCCGCGAGATGATTCAAGGCCAGAAGGTATACTTCAAATTTCAATTTTAATATGCTTTACAATTTTGAATTACATTCTGATTTAAATTTATTTATCTAAATCTTGATTTATTTTTTCAAAAACAGGATCAGCCCACCCAAAGGCAGAAACAAGGAGCAGTTGATCTTTGTGAAAGCCCCCATTCTTCTCCAGCAAGATCGTCTGCATCAGATTCAGATAGTGAAGAGTTCCCACCTTTTCCTTTGGAGAACTTAATAGGTAATGATTGTCAATCCCATGTCAGTGAGTTTATTATTCCTCATATCCAACAGCTGATAGAATGGGAGAGAAGGGCTAAAGTTCTTATCAATGAGATTATTAGTCGTTATGAAAATTATTGGCAACGGGATAGTTTATACGCTGCAGTCCAGAATCAACCTGCGAAGATGGATTCCTTACTTACCCAAGTAAAATGTGGGACTGTCACGTTTAACAACAACTATAAAGATGACATTTTAGATAAGGCACTAAACAAATTGGAAAATATTAGTGCCAAGGCCCAGGCATATTTTAACAAATGGTCCAAGGACAAGGATTTGGTATCAATCGCAAATGCCGAAAGAGATAGAGCGGTTGTAAGTACTATTACATTCAAACAATCATTTTTGTTAATTTGAAATTTTGAATTTACATTAATATTTTGAATTGACATTACTCTTTTTGTGCAGTTGAAATATGAAAATTTGAAGAGTCAGGTGAAGGTTTTGCAAGTTCACTTGGAAACAGCAAAGAACAGCTTATCCGCAGCAAAAAATTTGAAGCAAAATATTGTTTTGGTTAACAAACAAAACAATACACTAAAGCGGATAATTAAAGAGCATGGTCTCGACCCTGACATATTGTTCAAAGCCAAAGCAGCTGCTGATCCAAATTTGCTGTCGCATGGAGATGCAAACAAATCAAGAAGAAAGAATTTTAAAAAATCTGGACAGGGCTGCTGAAGATCTTATAAGTTCAGGGGTTATTTCTGGTGTTGGGGAAAGAGGTACAGCCACAATGGAAGAAGCCATTGGGGAAGAGAGCAGAGTAGAATTGTCTAAAGAAAAAGAGGGTTTTGAAAATTAGAAACTTTTATTATTGAGGAAACTTTAAATATTGAATTTGAAAACTTCTACTATTGAGTATGTACTATGGTATTTGAATTTAATTATATGTCTTTAATTTTAATTAAATTAGATGATTATCATGAATTATATGTATGTTTCTTGTTTACTTGCATTGTCATGATATTGTATGTGGACGTAGATGATGAATGATGACAATTGATAATCAATGATAGATGATGATGAAAGACGATGATCAATTTAATGTGTATAATGTCAAATTTAGTGCCTAAATATCTTGTGGGACTTTAATTATCTTGAAAATTGTCGTTGGGGAAAAAATAGCAACTAAGATTTGAAACAGATCTTTACTATTTAGGATTTCTCCTTAATAGACTTATGGTGTCGGAAAATTAGAAACTATTATTAAAGAGGATTCACCTCTAAATATTGAATTTGCATAATCTTCTACTATTGACATCCAAAATATGTACTTTGGTATTTGAATTTCAATTAATGGTCATTAAAAGATGGTGATTATCATGAATTATATGTATGTTTCTTGTTTACTTGCATTGTCATGTATTGTATGTGGACTATAGATGGTAGATTATGAATGATGACAATTGATAAAATCAATGATAGATGATGATATAGAGACGATGGGAAATTTAATGTGTATAATGTCTTATCATTTAGTGCCTAAATAGTTCATGTGGGATCCTTTTTTTATCTTGAAAATTGTCTTTGTGGATTAAAAAATGGGAGGCTAAGATTTGAAAACAAAGTCTGTACTATTGAAGGATTTCTAGATTAATAGACTTATGGTAACCAGAGCTAGGATAAATTCTGAATTTTAAAGAGATTCACCTCTATATAAGTGCATAATCTCTCATTAGAGAGGTTGTTTGACATCCAAAATAGTCAAGACCATTTGTCAGAATGGGTGAATAACATTTTGCTGGAAACAATCATTGATGTGGAGGCTAGATTAGCCAATTATGAAATGGTTAGAACCTTCCAGGCCATAAGAATTAGAGCTTGGGAAATAATCAAGACCATGGTTTAAGAAGATATGAATTTTTAAACATGGATATTCAGATAAATCATTTGTATAGGATTCACATGAGATATGGATGGATCAGTATCTATGGAGGCTAGATTAACGAAAGTTGGAGTAAACCATGTGAATTAAAAGATACGTCAAAGCTCGATATCAGAATTTTTAAGGTGGTGCATATGATCATAGCATCAATAAGGTTGTTTATCATGATCATATTAGTCTACATAGATCATTTTTTGATATTTGAGTACAATAAGGGAAAATATTAACGGAAAGTTGTTGCAAACATGATCATAGTAAATTATCATTGTATAGGATTCACATATTGAAATACTCTCTTTGGGACTGATTGCAATGGAGTGGTCATAGTATAAAATTCCTGCTACCACCTTGTTTTGTTTTCCTTTGCTGAAGATACAATGTTCAAGTGTATGTTTGAAGACAATTTTCTTGAAGCTCCACCATTTCTATGCCTTGAATTGATTAATCATGATCTTCTTGAAGTACAATCTATAAAATCAAGTGTCTAAAATATTGAAAAAAATTTTACAGCTCAACATAAAGTTCTCTGTGCAAGGTTGGATCATCTTAAAAAGGTAACATTGTGTAAATTTTGTCAAGAGTGCAAGGTTGGATCATCTTAAAAAGGTAATATATTGTGTAAATTTTGTCAAGAGTGCCTTACAAGTACCTCATCTCAAACTCAGTCTTAGACACCAATCACTTTGGTCTGGGGATAAATTTGAAGGCTTTCT